>VZTB01018189.1:0-128970 GCA_013397245.1 Thryothorus ludovicianus
TTTTTTTGGCCTTGAAAAGATGAATTGTGTGTTACCTTAATGGAAGCATGGTGGATTTCTTATTTTCAGTTTATGGAAAGAAGAATTGCTGCTGTCTGAACCATATTTTCTTTTCAGAAGTACCTCACAGATACCACATGCAGTGCTGCCCCAAGACAGACTCTTAAAATGATTCAGCCTTCAGCAGCAGGAAGCCTGGTTGGCAGACGTAATGAGGTATGAACTAAAAGATAATCTGTAGATATGGAATTATTTCTAGTGAAATCCTTTTGAGCTTGTAACTGAAAACTAATTTATTTGAAAAAAACTTAATATGCTAACAAGGGTGACACAACTTAAGCTTACTATTGTTCTACTAAACAATATTAAAATGTAGCAATTTGAGTTCTTTGGTTATTTAGGAAGATATCTAAACTAGAACTATAATATGAAGGAAGCAGAGACAGTCATGAGTGTGCAGGCCTACAAGTTTATATTTTTGTGAAGGCTGAGGTGTTGCTCTAAACTTAAACCTGCCCATGCTTTATGCAGAAGAAATCTTCAGACAGAAGGAAACTCTGGAATAACAAATTTGCCTCAAAGGCTTGCAAAGCTGAGGTGTCTGTGGAAAAGGAGCAAGGAAATGAGAATGATGTCATTCAAGCTGAAGATCTCATGGGGAAAGGTATGTGGTCATTCCTGAAATGTTTTGTTGTACTTTAAATGCTATGCTGCTGTTGGAGTGCTACTTGAAACATCTTTCCTTTGTCATTTACGTAAGGGCTTCGTGGGTTTTTGTAATGTCTATCAGGAGCTGATGATACTTATCCCATATATTAAAGTATAGGTGTCTAGTATTTAAGAGTGAGTTCGTGATAGCCAGAAGCTGAGAAGCATTGTGTGCAGCGGTGTTAAGGAGCCTTGTAGTTTGTTATTTTGGCTGGGCAATGAGTTTTCCAGTGACTGACAATTAAGCTGAAATGAAAGCCTGTTCTGGCACGGTGTGTTGTGTGCAGTTTCTCAGAACCATTATCCCCAGTGTGGACAGTGACTTGGAAGTAGCACTTCTGTCTTCCACAAAGCCCACGTTAAGGGCAGCATTTGCAAATGTGGGTGTCTTGCAGAGCCTGCTGCTGTGCTGGAGGCAGCTTCCTGAAGGCACTGTGCAGCCATTAATGCAGCGTAGGATCTCTTTCCTGTAGGCTTGTGTCACTAGTTGTAGTTCTACAGCTAATCTTTGAAAACACTGTAAGGAGTGAGCTCTTAGTATCACAGCTCATAGAGTGCTTGTATACAAGTTAGAAATTTTCAGGTGCCCTTGAGCCAGTCTTACCACAGACTTACTGTAGCCTCTAACTTCAGGAAGTCCTTCATCTCAGTATTGGAAAGAAGTGGCAGAAGAAAGGAGGAAGGCTCTCTATGAAGTGCTTCAGGAAAATGAGAAGGTAGCTTCACAAAGACACCCAATTGTTTCATCACTGGCTATTGTGTTCCTCTTGTAACATTTTGTTATTTGCACTCAGTTGCACAAAGCAATCGAGCAGAAGGATGGTGAAATTGCCCGCCTAAAAGAAGAAAATGAAGAGCTCATGTCCCTTGCTGAGCACGTGCATTATATGACCAGTGTGATTGAGGTACTTAAAGCAATTTTCAGTTCATGTTGTAGAACAAAAAAGTGAGAACCCAGCCAAGGTATTTATAGTGAGTCGTGACTTCTGTTATGTGTACTCACATGACTTTTCATTTTAAGTTGCTTGCTGATCTGTTTCCTGAAGGGTTGCTGTAATTCTAGAATCATAAAGCTCCTTCTAGGGGATGAATTTTTCCCATCTGAGAACATACACGGGTAATGAGAGTACTAAGAAGGATGTTTTCTGAAGCAGAGATTCAGCTTACTCTCAGAACAGAACAGGGTTTACATGTTGGAGATTGTGATAAGGGAAGAGCTGATTTTTTTCATTTTTTGGGATGACTTCAATTCATGTGCTTAATAGATTGGTGCTGGTGCTGTCATTAGAGAAACTAAACTTAAATCAGAGTCACAAAGTGGAGTGGTGAGAAGGAGCACTATGCTCTTTAAAGTCAAAGCTTTCTTCTTAAGGCAGTGCCAGTTTCAAAAAGGGCTGTACACAAAGTCTCTAGGGTTCATAAGCTTGTGCATTTCCTAACAGCTCCCTCTGAGAATTCCTTGGGGCAAGTAGTTGTGTCACTAATTCCATGGCTCCTCTAGCAGGAGTGAATTGTTTGTAAGAGCCTCTGAAGCTGTAATAAATACAGATACCTATGGAACTTTGATGTTCTGGCTTTCAGGTTGTTTGTGCAGGGATTAGGCTCTCATTAAGCTGGGTACCTGGCAGATACTTTGATTCTGGGATGACTAGACTGGGAGGTGGAAACAAAATGAAATATTATTGCAAATAACTTGTTTAATCAAGAGTTAAACTTCATCAAGGTAATTTTCAGTTTGTGCAGCTATTTAGATCAGTCTTGAAAGACTGTTTTGCTACACTTGAATTTTTTTTTGGTATTCAGGGAGTACTGCTTGTTAGTGGTAAACCCACTAACAATTGAGGACTTGAACTAATGTAGTTGGAAACTTCTCTACAGTTTCTCAACAGTTACGATCACTGTTTAGTTTTAAGTTTCTCCCTTTTGAGGCTTAAATGAGCCTTAATTAAGGATATATCAACCAACCAGAAGCTTCAAAACCAGTCTCTTTACAGTGCTGTTTATCTTTTCTAGATCAGGTTAGGTGAGGGACTTCTTGGTTGGTCAAGTGATAGAGACTGCTGGGTCTTAAAAGTTCATCTAGACTTAATGTTGCTTCATTAGCTCTAACTAAATATGGAGTAAATTGGTTGTACAGTAATTTTTCTAAAATTAAACCTATATGGTTTATATAGTAAACACTTAACTTGGGAACCAGTTTCCCATGTTTTAAATTGCCTGAGATAAAACCTGTCCTACTGAAGAACCTAAGAAAAACTTAGGTTTAGTAAAAGAAAACTTAGTAAGAAAAACTTAACAGTCCACAAAGCAAATGTGGTCTGCAAGTTAAGAGGTAGTAATTTGAGTTGAACTTGTGTCTTAGGATTTTTGTAACTGAGGAATGTTTTGCTTATATCAACAACCTTCTAATGAAGGTAATTAGTTTGCTTAATTTAATATGGAGAGTCTTATTTCACTACTTCATAGTTATTAATTAGAAAAAATATTAAATTCCCTGCCTTCTGTTTCTTTGTAGAGGCTAACTGGGCAAGCACCTGACAATCTTGAGACACTGGAGAGTCTGGCTCTAGAGGAATCCAGACAGGAAAATGAAGAGCATAACTGTGGAGATGAGGCAGGCAGCCCTTCTGAAGAAGAGCCATCACAAGCATTGTCTGGCTTAAGGGAGAATAGATCACATCTTCCTTCAAAGGAAGCAAGCCATTTGCAACTGGAATGACAACCTTTAAACAGGCTGATGTACCTGGCTTTTAATTCCAAACTTCCTCTTGAAAGGATGTACTAAACCTCAGGTATAGAAACTCTTGTGGGAACATTACAGATGTTGGTGTTTTTAACTGGAATTTTGTAGCAGTGGGAGGAGTTTCTGAATACTGCATGGAAAATTTACTACAGGCTGCATGTAGTTGCTTGTATGAAACACAAATACTGTGTATTTCAACTGTTGTGTAAATATCTTTCTTATCAGTTGGTCTGACATGATACATGAAAATTGACAAATAAATCTTTGCATTACCAAAACAGCCTCTTAATTGTCAGGGGTATGGCTAATCCTAGGTTTAAATCAATTATGACTACTGTAGGTGGAAGCTTTGAAGTTTTTTGGGGGAATGCCTGGGCAATTTTAAACTCTTTAGATTTGCAGAATTCTAGACAACAAAGTTGCTTTTTTTGTTGGATGGATGTGGGGAGGGAAAGCAAAAATTTGTGTGCTGTTGCTGAGGTTTCAGAAAGTCAAGATTAGGTAATAAGAGTCAAAATCTAAAGGTCAGTTTTTCAGGTTTTTGAAAATTAGTTTTCCCTCCCTTCTAAGGAAACATTTTTCAAGCTGTGTAATGAGTACTTAAGTATGAAATATTAGACCATTTCTTTTAGTAATCCTTTCACTGTTTATGAAGAGAAGGTGGTGTGTTCTTGGTCCCAGTAGCAGCTGTGCAGAAAACTAGATGGAGACAAAGCAGCCTGTGCTTCACAGCTTTTCTGAAATCGAGCCCGGTGTTTTCGAGGTACTGCTTGGTATTTACCAAGGTACTTAGTTTCTGAAAGGTTTGCAGGAATAGAAAGTGGTCTTTAAACCCTTGAGCACCTTATCTGGCGCCTGCATGGGGTGTGATGGAGCAGGAGAGTAAGTTGGATATAGATTTTCCAGTACCGAGTGAACTCGGGGCAGTTGTTCTGTAACAAGGTCCTCTGAGGAGAGGCTTTAACAATGGTGGCTGTTGCCGTATCTTGGGAGGAGCTCAAAGCCGAGTGGCTTTCAGGAGGCAGAAGTGATTAGAAGGATCCTGGTGCGTGGATCTATCTGGGCTTGCCAGGGATGGTTGCTTCAGGGTATGTGTGAATGACTCTGGAGCGATCAGATTGGCACCATTATATTCCTTCTGTTTTACTTCCCGTGGCTGTTGGTAAGTTAACAGGTGTTTTACACCTGATTTCAGTTGTGACATCCAGGAACTGTCAGAAGCCATTGTAGGAGGTAATACTCAGGGTTGCCATTTTACCTCAAGCATGCTGACTAGAAAATGAGGCATCACAATTTCATGTGAACTTTGTAAACACAAGATTGTATCTTCCCTTGTGTGCTCCAGAGGGTGCTTAGACATATTCCTTCCCTTCATAGAACTGAAAGGGTGATAAAGGTGTGTCCTTTATCTTGAATTGATGCTGTCTTGAAGAAAAAACTGGGTGCTTGGCAAATGCTGTGTTGGGCAACCTTGGTTTTCTGTTAAGGAGAAGTGGATAATGCTTGTCAAGTGATCTAGACCTCTCCTATCTCAGACTCTAAGCAACTTTCTTAACAAAGTAGTTCAACTTTAGTAAATAAGGAAACATTATTTTCATTTTGATGTAATTGTTTTTTGCAGTTCAATTTAGTTTAAGTTATTCATTGTTAACTCTAATTGTTGTAGAAGTGTTTTTGTTTTTAAACATTAGGCATATTGCATTTGCAGAGGCTGTAGAAGGGGAGAAAGGCCTAGGGCATAACCAGCAGACCCAAATGAGACAGCAAGTGCAGCTTTTCCACCGTTTCACTTCCTGCTCTGTGAACTGCTGAAGTATAGGTGCTGCTGTTGGAACAGAACTGCCAGAAAGAGACAAATGCAGAATTTGAGTGCAGTATCTGCAGTATCTGTGTCTGTATTTTTTACCTTCAGGCTGATCAAGAAGAATGCTTATTAGGTTTAAATCTTATGTTTTTTTCTGGATTGATTTTATTTAAATAAAAGATGTGACAGTCCCTTGATATGCTGGATCCTTCTGTTGAAATAGACTGTACAAATAAATCATTGAAGTTCTGCAAGTAGGCTGGTGGATGTATTGCAGCATTTGGCCCACCTGTAATAGAATAAATTTTTCCATCAAATAGTGTGTGCTACTCAGTAATACAAACTAAAGATTTAAACCAAGACTATTATTGTTTAAGTGCAACTTGTTAGCAGAGAGGATAGTTTATTGTATAACTGAAAAAAAACTGTGATGCAGGAGAAGGCCAGGTGTGAGAGCCAGACTGTGCTGTAGAAATAAAACATACACATGCATGAACCTTGATCAAACACTGACCATGCCTGTTGTATCAGACATTAATGTATGGAAATGTTCTCAGCAGTTTAAGATGCTGCAATAATTGCTGTTTAAAAATGTTCTAAAAGGACTGAGTTTGTTTACTCTGAAAATTCCTGTTTGCTTTTTTTGAACATGTATGCAGCAGCACTGTGCTACATATTAAGTCTAGGAACTTTGTATTTATGTGCTAACAGCTTGTCAAAGGTGTAGAAATTACAGAGATTTGTTTGTGTTTAGTTCTCTTACAACCATCTTGACATTTTAAGTGTATAGGGAAACTCATTTATCACTGGAACATAGCTATGTAGCAGCTGAAAATCAACATCGCTAAAGGCAACCTTTATATCCAGCTAAATTGAGAGAACATTCTATCTAGCTCAATAAAATTCTGTTCTGGAGCCCAACTATGGAATGTGATTCTTTCCAAGAAGCCAAAGGTGTTTGTGCTGCCAGCACATTGACTCCTTTTCAGTGCCGAGGGTGCAGACACAATCTTGTGTCTTTCAGTGAAGCAGGCTCAGGCTGTGTGGCAGTGGGATGTATCCACACTTGTCCCAGGAAACGTGTGTGTCTGAACAGGGCTGAATTCCAGCCGTGCAGGAGTAGAGTGTGGGCAGGTGGGTCCTTTGCAGGTCTCAGATGTTTCAAGAGTGAGCAGCTATGCAGGGACAAGCAAACCCTGGGGCAGGTGCATTTGTTTGTGTGAGGAGGAACTCATAACTGGTTTGCACTAAAAATTGTTATTTTTGCTAAGCACCCATTGCACTTAAGACAATGTGTGGAGAAATTAGACCATAATTGCTTGTTTAGGCAGCTGAAACTCCCTTGGTTTTTGGCATGGTTGCTTACGTGAGGGCTTGCAGCATTGTCCTGTGTTGCAGCCTATGATGTGGCCTCTGCATATGTAATGAAGTTAGTCATAGGGGTTTTTTTAAGAACATGTGATGCATATTCATTTACTTTTCCTCATGGGCCATCTCAGGGTGTTTTCAGAACTGGATTTGAGAATTTAATAAGACGTGCAAACTTTGCCAAGGCTGTGCTTTTCCAGCACTCCAGTGTTCTCAAGACTGAGTTGCATTGTCATCAATGTTATTTTTCCAGCAGAAGATGTTTATTGCGTTACTCATTTATTGTTCTATTCTTGTAATAACACAAAGCACTTCAGTAACTGATAATGGTGTTATGAGGAACTTTAATTTGCTGCTGTTTGTTGGACTGCTGGCAAGTGCCTGTACTGAAATGTGATCAGTTGTGGGGACACACGGATCCTACCCTTGGGGGCACTGCAGCCGTTTGAAGCTGGGTGCCGTGGATCTCTCCAGGGCAGTCCCAGAGGGAGCCATACAAGATACAGTGTCTGGCAATTGTACTGGCTCTTAATTTTGAAGTCCACATTAATCTGTGTATCACAGACTGCAGGGTAGGGTGAAGCTGTAGACAATAACTTTTCTGAAGGTCTGATGGATACAACTGCCTTGCCAGCAGCAGTGTGAAACTGGGCAGCCTAACATAGTGTAGGGGTGCTGCAGGTTTCTATTTATGGGGCCAAATGCTGAGGCAGTGACAGCATGGCAGGCTAATAAAAACCACCACAGCATAAGGTAAGGATACCTTTACCACCAGATAAACCCCATTCCTGAGTGCTCTTCTAGTGAGCTGCCAATCTCTTCCATTTGCACTGCTGCTGAGCTGCTTTGGTATGGGAACTTTTTCCTAACATATTTTTCTGGGGTGGCCCTGACCCTTAAATTTGTCCAAGTCAGCCTGCTGCAGCCCTAAGAGCTTTTGTAATTACTGCCTGCTGCTCCCTTCTTTGCTAGTCGGTAAGCATTGAGCCTTGTGATCCTCACCTCTGTGCATCTGGTTTTTCCCACTCCACAAAGGGATGCATTAATGTGCTGGGAAAAGGCAGCATTGTCAGCTCTCTGCAAGCATTAAAATGTACAAGCTATGAGACAAATAAATGGTTTGGTCATTTTTATTTGCCTTCAGGTTTTGGAAGCTTTAAGGTCTGCTCACTTTGTTATGGCTGTCACGAATCCTGTTAGAAGAAGGTTTGTGAAGGTTTGTTTAGGTATTAAAAGTGTATTTGTGTATTTAATTTTCTAAAATATTATTAATACTGCAGGTGAAACTCAGCCTCTATACATCTGTATCCCAGATTCAAGCTTGTCAGTCTTGGGATGCCACTACAGGAACTAAGTTTGATCTAACTTCCTACTAAAATTCCTGTGTGTTTCCTCAATGACTCTATTCAGAGCACAATGATTTGCTCCTTCCCATCTGGTTCTTTTGAACTGTATGCACGATTTTTAATGGTTGTAATGGTGTAGCAGATCAGCTTTAGGCTAATAAACTTCTCAAAGGGTGGCTTTTAGCTACTCTGAGATGAGATGCACTCTCCATTTGATGCAGTACCCTCTGTATGTGAGCTGCCCCTGTTCTCTGGTATTCCCTGTGGAGAATTCTTGGTAAGGATCTTGAACGACACACAGAACTGGCTTGCTCTGAACTTAAACAATGAGCCTGATAGTGAAGAGGCTGCTGATGGAAGGAGTGACTGTACATATGGACTGATGTGCTTAGTAATTAAAAATAATCTTTATTATAACTTAAATGTGATAGGAAATATGGTGAGTACAAATGCCACAAAACTAAAAGGAAAAAAAAAATTAAAAAAAAAGAAGTAGATACAAAAGGACACCTTGAAAGAGTTAAACTGATGGGACAGGTGTAGTATAAAAACCATAACATGGATATTTCACCTTTTGCAAAAAGAGTTTATATCCCTCAGTAAACAAGTAAGCATTTTGCACTGTACAAAATGTACTTCTTTAATTAAAGGAAGAATATATATATTTATAAATATACAGATATGTACATTCTTGTAACATTCACAGTAAAAAAACAAAACAAATGACCCCTGCCTGCCAAAGTGTTTGGCTCACAAGGTTTCCTTTTGATGTGAACTGTTTGCAATATTTTCTATGTTGTCTATGCAAATTTGGATACTTCAATTGACATCTAAATAGCATTTCATGCATAATGAACACAGTACAGGAACACTCTTCTGTTAAATTCTATTCACCTCCTCTGTTAACTTAAGGCTTGTAATCAACAGTTTGAAGCACTCGCTGTCTTTCAACCTTGCAGTGCAGGGAGGGGAGGTGCATTCACTTTCCCCTGTGTTTATTACTGCCTCTGAGGTCCACTTGAATTTGTTCTGTTCTTCATATTGAAATCACTCTATAGAAACTATGCTCCTCTAATTAGAATGTACAAAATCCAATCCTGCCTGCAACTTGCAGGACAAAATGGTTTTGGGGACTCATGCAATTAGCGGTAATCACTCCTTCTTCTCCGAATAAATAAATGCACTTTACCTTTTCATTTCGTTTCCAGAAACTTACATGATTGTTTGATCCCCCTCACAAATCGCTGGATTAATGATGGTTTGTTGCTGGAGGGCAAGGGAAGGGAATAAAAGACCAGTGGAGGCATTTAGAATGAGTCACCAGAGTGACACCTCCCGGGGTTTATATCACGCTGTTTCTCCAGGCAAAACCAGGAGAACTTTCCCTGTATTCCATTACCAAGACACCACTGAGAAAGCTGAGCAGCATTTCCTGCCACGGGAGTGTTGCTGGGGACACTCCATGGCAGCAGACACCTCACTTGGGATTCAAAGGAAAACTTCTTGGCATGCCTGCTAAGGTGGCCTTCTGATTGTCCATGATATGATATCACACGTCTCAAGCTTTCACAACAACTTCAAGGAAGTAAATATAATAGGAAAATATATGGAGATGCCAAATTCTAAAAACCTCACAGAAGTCTGTTGAGGCTAAATAACTGCAATTACATTATTTGTTCAGAACCAGTCAAGAAAGTACTGTTCTCAGCATCCAACTGTTCCATCATGAGCTGCAACGAGGAGCCAATAGGAACCCTTAAGCTGGAATTTAGATTTTTCTTTCCTTTAAGAAGTCTGTAAATTGCTACATTTTGGAACATTCTCATAGAATTCTTTAAAGTCTTCCTTCTGTTCCCCACACTGAAGTGCATGCAGCTCCATCCTACTTTAATGCCTGTTAAGTATTAGCAGGTTCTTTTCTATCTAAAAAGCTGTGGCAGCTTCAGTTCCACGGCGGCCTCCAACCTTAACAAATTCCCGGGGAAATTTGTCCAGCTGTTCATATGCCAGTCTCCCATCTTCACCTGAAGGCAAAATGATAAAGCATAATATTGTATTATGTCATTGCCCTTCATTTTAAGTACTGGATTCTCTGCTGTTATAAAGTACTGACTGGCCAATAACTTCTACCCCTTCTTAAAATTTATCTTGTTAGGAGCAATTTCAGAAATTATTTGGAAAAGTTAAACATGCTCTGAATGTTCAAACTATTTTTTTTTTCCTACATAACTTGGTTATCTAAAGCCAAACAGAAGCAGATGTGGCTTATATGATCAGATGACAATATCTGCACACTTTTCTTACTGAATGACCTATTGTGCTTGCCAAGGTCTCAGCTGCTGCTGTGATGTACTTGAGGTAAATGATGTTTCTCTACTTCAACCTTGGAAAACTTAAAGTTTATCCACTTCTGGCACTTTAAAGAAGTGAGTCTATCCACATCGTTACTTCTACACTGCTGAAAAAGAGGAAGCAGTACATTTGCTAAATATAATTGTATCTTTCAAACCCTTTTTCCTTAGCTACTGCATCTATATGGACTTCCATGGAGATAGCATTGAGCCTAACGTGTTGAACTGGCCATTAGGAACCAAAAATGGGCTCTGTGTATTGTCTAGAATGGCAGAACAATCAGAGTTCTCAGAAGTGTCCCTGGGCTAGTTGTTTTATAATCTGAGCTATAACAGCAGACTGAATTCTTGATGAAGTGGTGAAGGCTTTGCATAATTAAAATCACACAAGGACACCTCCCCCATAGAGTAGAAAGTCATGCCTAGCTGAAAGGCCAGAAAAACACCAATTTTCTGTGCCACTGAAGTACTGGTGCCCAGAAACTGTGCAGGTCAATGAATTATTTCTGTTTCTCAACTTCTCTTTTGCTATCCTTCCTTTTACTACTTCCCTCTCCAGACACAAGTCAATTTCTGTCTTTTTGGCTCATTTTCAAAATGAATGATTTTTAAGAATTTGTGTTTTCTGACTCGTTTATGTCACTCTGTAAAGTTTTGTTTCAATTTACAGTCTCACATTTGCATAACTTAGGTGTCTCACATGCTGCTCTGTTAAAAAAATAAAATTAAATACTGCTCTAAACCAGGCAACTCACCAAGGGAGAGCAGGGTTTCGGACGCCACTTTTCTGATCTCTTCATTGTCAGACTGGCAGAGCGTGACCAGCATTTTAATGCTCTCAGTAGCCTGGGAAGTGCAAAAAGAACTGCATTAGCACCACACAGTACACTCTGGGGTTTTTCCACAACCTTGCATGGAGATAGCACCCATCCTCTGCACTGCCCTCCCCTCTCCAAGCAAAGGGCTTTGGTGGAGACATGGGAAGCAGTGGGGTGGAGGGAATGGGGTTTCCCTGAGGGGAAGCATTTGCAGGAGGGATATTTTCTGCTGCTGGTGTGGACCCTTTCTAATCTTCCTACCCCATGCACTGCATAAATAGATCTGGCAGTCCAGCTATGTCTGCCACTTCTGACTGTAGGAGAGGTGATGAGCTGCGGACCAAGGCCACAAAATGCCAAGGTAAGGGTACAGCAGGGGAATGAACAGGAGACGGGGGCTCAGTGAATGTGTTTCCTATAAAGGATATCAAGCCTGTGCTCACCAATATTTGCAGACTTCTGCCTTGTCTTTTGGGAAGAAAGCAAGGAATAGCCCTGTTCTGTGATACAAACCCTGTTCAGGGTTTTGGGGAGAGCAGCTGTCATAGTGTCTCTGGCTGGCTATTTAATACACAAAGGGAGATGAATGAAAGGAAGGGCAGGTACTGTCCCAGTGTGACACCTGGAAGAGGCACTGAGCCACAGAGTCAGTATCTGTATGAGCCCTGTGGATCCAAGGGGCACAAGGTCTGGTCTACACACTCTGAATGTGGACACAGAGCTTGCTGCAATCTGAAACCCCCTCAGAGATTCAATGGGACCTTGTGCAAGCAATTGGGGATTAAACTGCCCCATCCACAGCCACCTATCCATTGTAGCATTTCCATCTCTGAAGTAATAACTTCCAGCTTCAGCTTTTTCTTTGAAGATCCCTAATGATGATGCTCTCCCTCAGTAGCTTTTTTTTCCCCCAGCTGTTGCCATTGTCACAATTCAACACTCACTGGAGCCACAGTGCTCAAGCCAAACTTGTCCAGCTCCAGTTCCCACCACTGGTTCAAAGTCTGGGTTTTCCTGGGCAATCAAAAACCCCACTCCACCCTGCATGCAGCAGAGATTGAATGTGCCTTGCCATTGCCACTCAGGGACGCCTGCTAGCATCTCATTTAAGGGAAAAGATTTTTCATATTTAAACAATACTGGATTATGTACTGGATGGCATCAGTTGTGACTGGGATGAAGTTACAGTTTAGAGCTGCCCTCCAGGGGACAGCTTAGAGGCAGAAATAGTCAGTCCAAAGTGTAGCTGTCTCACAGAACACGTTTTTTGCCCCAGTGTCCCATACCAGCCAGGCCTGGTTGCTGTCTCACATGGATCTATACAACCAAACCAGAAGTGCATTTTCCCATCCTGTCATAGGTTAGACTGCAAAGATGGTACCAGATGTTAGCTGAAGCTGTAGTGCCCAGATGTACCAGTTATTTGCCACAAAACAAGCTCTTTTCTGCTACTGCAGCCCACATGCAACAGAGCTAATTTTATCCTGGGAAAGCCTTTCCTTATCCTTCTCAGTCAGTACTTTATGGATAAACATTTTTTTTTTCTGTGATGTGGAACTGAGTCTCCTGAAATCAATATGAGAGGGAGGAAAAAACAATATGCAAAAGATAAAACTTTGCCAAGGTCACAGAGCCCAGGTGTTTGTGGTTTAGAAGTTTCTAAACCATTCTCTTTATCTTAGAAAGAATGGAGCACAACAACACAAAACAAAAGCACTACTGCTGCTATTTCAATTTCTGTTTTGTTGTTTGTACCTATCAGATGTCCTTTCTATAAGGCAAAGCCAAGCACCACAGTGTACTCCTTGTCTCTTACCTTGAGGTATCTTAGAGCCAAGCAAGCTGCTTTCTGCAGCTGGAGGTTGGGCTGGGTTAGTGCTTCACAGTAATAAATCAAGGCCTGAAAACAGATAAAGAAGAACAGCAATGAAATTGTCTGTGCCTCCATGGAGAAGGGTGGAGCATGGAGGTATTCCTACCCTGTTAAAGGGAGAGCAATTGCAGCCTGCCTCCCTGACAGTGAGCATGTGGGATGGTACAGGGTGGGATAATTCCCTACAGCACATCCAGGCCAGACCACTTGTCATAGATCAGCAGTCTCAGGCCAGCTTTTGCTGAGAAGTTCACGTTAAAGTGAGATGCACAATCTGGCACCTTTGAAGGCCTTTCACCATACATCACCAAAGAGCTTTGAATGGGCCTTGGAGTCTAAATATGTCCAGAGGTGGCCCTTGAGATGGTCTCTTTAATGTAGGGATAATTATGAACTCGTTGCTGTAGACCCCAGAGAGACTTAAAGGAATGATTATAATGATAGCATGAGCTGCTAGACCAGTGCACTGCCTGACCCTGGAAATTAGTAGTTACTACTGAGCAGCAAATCTCAGCAGCACTCAGCTGTACAGTGAACTCATCTGCAGCATAAGGCTGCAAAATACCCTCACAGAAGCTACTCTGTGATCCTTCCTGCAGGCAGTGAACCAGGTATCAGCTACGCATGCCTGTTCAGGAGAAGATTGTTGAGATGCTGCCTCCAGGAAACTGGGGATGGAGAAGGATGGTATGAAATACCAAGAGGCTGCAAAAATGGAAGATGAAGTGGGAAGGCAAGAAAAGAGGGGACTGGGCTGATAGGCTAGAGAAGCAGAGCCTGAGCTCAGTTTTCTCTTCCCTTTGCCTTTCTTCTGCCACTCTTCCACTTCCAGCTGCCTTTTCTTTTGCTCTTTCCTGACAGAGAACAAGGATAGTAGGGAAAGGTCTGCCATGAAAGGGTAGGAGCCAGCTCCTGATTTCTTCTTACTCCTCTTTCTCTCCTCTATTTAATTTCTGTGTTGTTGCATTTGGTATCAGAGATAGATTCAAATCTTAGTTCTCACAGCTGACCAATGTTTGCGCAAGGCAGCTCATCCCCTCCAGAAATTGTGGGAAGTCCCATGGATGGCAGACTTCTTTGGAAAAAAGAAAAATCTGAGACCTACGTCTGTGTGTTGGTGATGCTGGGGACTGTTACCTTGAAGCCTTGGACTGAAGCCAAGTCTGAGACAGGGCAGCAGAAATGCTGAAGTGTGGAAGATAGCAGGAGAACACAGCACTCAGTAAGTGTTTGCAGTTTTGGTTAGTACCTGTTTAGCACAGTAACAGGTAGAAGCAGGCTGGCATAAAGACAGAAATGTGCACATGTGCAGAAAAATTAGACAGGATATCCCTCTGGATCAGTTCAAATCAAGCTTGGATCAGTTATTTCGTATGCACAGATATTTGAGATATACAGGTAGAAGAGAGGCACGATGACACAGGTTTGTCATGTGACAGGTGATTTTCTGCCACTTACCTTCTCCCTGAAGTGCCTGTTTTCTGCAGTTGCTGTCAGAAGTGATGCCACAGTCTCACTGACCTCATTTTTATTTTCATTGAGAAGTAAAGCCAAAGCTCTCAGAACTTCCTGCTGTGGTGGAAGGTTGTTGGAGTTTATTTTGGACACATTTTGCTGCAGTTTTCCATCTTTCACTGACTGCAGCACCTGAACCACAGATGCTAGAAGTGCAAGAAAAAGGTCCATGTTACTTTATCCTCTCAGTATTTTGGATTGATCCTTTTCTGGCTAGCAATCCTTGATTTATACTACACACACTGAGGATATGAAAATATCCCCATTTGAGCAACTGCAGCATGGCAGTTCTGCATGGGGAATTGTCTGGGCTTTAAGCTGGGCCAGTTTCTCAGACCTTCTTCAAGTGAGAAGATGAGTAGATGGCCTAGTGCAGCACTTAGGTCTACCCAGAGCTAAAGGCACACCTGTCAAATCTCTGCTTTCTGCTGGAAGATGAAAATTCTCACTCTAACAACTGAAACCAAATATCCTTGCCAATGTATTGACTTCCAGAGCATCTTTGTGAGAGCTTTTCCTGGATAGACTGATGTCTGCCAACAAGAGCTGGGCTAATAAGTTTCAGAGGTGAGTTGAAATGCCATTTTACTTCCAGGCTTTTAAGCAAAAGCTCCCTAGTATGCCCAAATAAAAAGGAAAACTAGGCAAGGTTCCTCAAACTCCATCTCAAATAGAGAAGAATTTGTCTTGCCAGGGACTGCAGTCCAACACACTTTAGGCAGCATCTGCTTCTCTCTTTAGCTCTTGGTGGCAGAGCCTGCAAAACTCTGAGGTGCTGTGATCACTTGGTTCCTGAGAATTGCTCAGCACTCTAGAAGGTGTCTCCATAACAGACAGTGAAAGACCAAAACATCACCCAAGCTGTGGGCACAGAGAACGTGGACTCAGCTCACCACCATCAGCCATTTCCTGAAAAACAGTGCTTTCAAAACAGTTTTTTCCCATTTGAATATGAAAATAGAAATGACTGAGAGTCTATCTGCATCAGCTCCTTTCCCCTGACACCTACAACAGCTCAGGTGCATTCACTCAATAGCGAGGACACTTCTTTGTCTCTTTTCTCTCCTCCTTTTGTATAACCAGCCTCAGGGCTGAACTGCTTTGTGCTGAGCTCAGAAGGACAGGGATGTAATCCCTAACTAGCCAGCAGAATTTATATACCCTACCTTCTTTTGCAAGCTGTAGCAAATAGCTTCCCAGGTCATTGACACTGTGGCTGGCAAAGTAGTTGTAATACTGAAAGACAGTGATGGTCTCAGAGGACATGCTGGAGTAGAGGACAGGCTCTGTCCGGTCCAGGATCTGAGACACCAGGATCCTAAAGACTGCAGGCAGCAATGGATAAAGGCACAAGTTAGTGAGAGCAAAAGCTGATGGAAAATTATGCAGTTCACTTCAAAACCAGAAAGAAAGAACTGCATCTGCAAGGCCAGATATTTCCCAGTGTTTCTAAACTCAACTGTGGTTAGGGTTAGAAGCTGGACAGGCCTTCTCCCTGTCTGGGTCTCATTACCAGAGAATATCTTTGTTAGGATGAACCTCTGCCAGTTTACAGACAGCTAGTGCAGCCTCCTGTGCCATCAACACAGCACCATTTCTACCTAAGCAATATCCTGAATCATAAACCACATGCACTGCCTGCTCCATCCCCACAGCACCACTGAGGCAGGGGAGACGTGCACAGAGGCAGGATTTGGCTTTGCTGGGTTTTATGTTCCTGCACTCGTGTGGCATGCAGAAAGTTCATTTGAGGCACTGTCTGTGAGAGCTGTAGCATGGAGCAGGAAAGAGAACACTGCCCTGTGTAGGCATCCACACCTGGGCAAATCAGCCTCCATCCCCATTCTGCCCAAGGGAGACCTAGAAACTACAGCTGGGGTTTGAGGTGTGTACATCCCAAGAGAAGAACCCCTGCTCAGACTACCTCACTCGAATGTGGATTTATTTCACCCCAGTGCACTGTAATGGGGTATGGGGTTATGTAGACACACAAAATTAAGTGCAAGGATTCCTGATTCACTCAATCACTTACAAATCTGTCTTTGGGAATAGACTTTCTTTCTGGTTAGCTCATAAACCTTAAAACAGTATTTTCTTTTCTGTTAACCTCACCTGTTTGTTTTTTTTTTTTTCATTATTTGAGGCCAAAACTGTTTCAAGAGAGCATTAGTTTTCAAATGAGATCTTGGAACTGTGGCCAAACAGTTCCGAGGGGTTGGAAAACAAGGGCCAGTACACAACTGCTCTCCATATTGATGGCTGACACTTTTTTTTGCAGCAGTTTGTACCTGTTTCTGCAAGTCCTGGACACTCTTCATTCACAGTGGTGGCAAAATTGATATCCAGCTGCTTCATCATCTTGTCTGCAGAGGTGTGATACACTCCTGAAGGGCCAGTACACTTCATCCAGAAAGCCAGCAGTGACAGCTTCTTGTGGAACTCTGGAATTGCTGAGGAGGACAACATAAATGATGAAACAAAGCCATGCTGGAAGCATCGACTTTGAGAAAAGAGGGTAAGAATGGAAGAAATTTCACCCTATCCCACTGACAAAGAGTTACTGTTTGCTGGGTCTCCCTGAGCCATTATCTTCACAGAGCATGACCATGTGCTCACCCCAGGTTTGTAACATGTTTTTTCTGTTTTCCATGGTAATGTGAGAAAATATGCCCCTGATCCAGTTTTCGGCATGGATGTCTCTTCCTTCTAAATAGCACAAAATACCAGGGGAATACCACAAAAGGTCTGCACAAGTTTGGTCCCTGTCCTAGCACTGCTCTATGGCTTCAAGTCATGCAATTTTTGCCTCAATTTTCTGATACAGTAAATACACCTTGTAGTATTTACCTATCCTGCCAGAGTGTACATGAGGGTAACTATGTGTTTGTCAAACTCTTCCAAGTGTTAAAATAGATGCAAAAAGAAAAACAACTAAGAAGTTCCCCATAGAGATGACTAAGAATGAAAATGCTCCTGAAGTTGTATTATGCCTCTGATATTGTAGTGCAAATCCTGCCTTCCCTCAGGATAGAAAGATGGAAGAAGAATTTGGGTCTTCAGAGGTGGAAGTATCCCCACCCCATAACATCAATGGTATCTGTCCATCTTCTGCACATCAAGCTGGGTAGGAAGTCCTTTCTCTCCTCACTTGCATATTTCTGGATGCCAGCCTGAGGACAGATGTAGGTGACATCTGCCTGGCTGTGGTGACTGCTGCACCTCCTGGTGACCCTGAGCCAGCCCTTCCTACAGTGGCATCTCCTGCACTGCTGGTGGGCTCTGCACAGTGATTATTTCAGCAGACACACATGCCCAGGCAAATCCTTGTCAGAAGGAAAGCCCCTAAGCAGTTTCTTACCATCAGTAAGGGAGGTGATGTTTCCCAAGTTCTCAGTGCTGATCTCTGCAATATTCTCCATGACGAGGATCTGCCTGGACAGCTTATCCAGGAGGTCTCTTGTCACAAATGGTGTCTTACTGGAGAATACAATTTGCTGGTGAGGACAAATGGGAAGAGACAAAAAGGAGTCATTGAACCAAAAAGAAACCTAGCCTCAGAAAAAACAAAAAAAACCTCCAAAACCCCTGAAGTGCAATGACAAATTCATTGCCTGAAACCACAGGATCTCCTTAACTTAAAAAAATATTGGTCTTCAGGATATTTTTTGGTCCTAGTTGATATGCATCACTGCTTGTACCTTCAATAGCTAGGTCCAGATCCAGACACCTGAGTATCCAAGTAGACATTTGCATAAGTAATTTCTGATTTACACACTCCACAAAGCTAAAGAAAACCATCACCACAAGCCTTAAAGCCAGGCAAGAATATTAGTCTTTTACACAACACAGGCTGTATACTTTCAGGACAATCCTGAATAGAGGAAGACCACAGGTTGCTCTTTCTCCACCCCATTTCAGGTTTGATCAATTGCTTAGGTGCCTTTATTAATTTTATTCATTAATTAATCCTTGCAAATTCTTCCTACTGCTAATAGCTGCATCTTCTTCAGCAATCTACCTAAAGAATGTTCATATCAAATCTGCTCTGTGTGTGAATGTGGTTCAAGTTCACCTCACTCAGCTGCATATTTACTGGGTACTCTCATATTGAAACCAAAAAAACCTCCCTTTTTCTCATAGTTGTTGGTCAACAGAGTTTCCAGCTCAGCACTAATGGTGTTGGAATCAGGCTTGCGCTCTATTGCTTCAATGAACCTTTGGGAAAATAAAGCTAATTAAATCTAAGATGGAAGAGTAAAATAATTGTGAAGAGGAAGTTGCAGCATGTTTTGATTTGTCAGGAAAACCCTGGTGACCTCACTTACTGAATGTTTAAATTTGCATTTGCTGTGCATGGGCTCTGAAAACAAAACTACAGAAAAAAACATCTAGTTGTGAGCACGACCTGACAATTTTGATGTCCCAGGGGGTCTGTCTCATGCTGCCTTCATTGTGCCTGTTGCAGACAGAATCTCTGCCTAGTGCAAAAATTCATCTCTGCTCTTGAACTCTGCAGGCTCATCTGGGGCTCAGCTCAACAGTGGAGACAGGGTTCCTGTTTTACCTCTGAAGACATGGGCTGCTTTAACTGGGAACCAGCTCCACTGGGGACCTCCCAGCAAAGCCAGCAGGAGTTTGTAACCCAGAGCAGGGGATGCCCCTGTCCCCCCTGCCCTGCCCCTCAGCCCTCCCGGGCAGCCTGTGCCAAGTGCCCCAGGGTCCACACACCAGGTCTGCTCCAAAACAGGCAGGATGGAAACAGTGGAGGCACTTCTGGCTGGGGTGAGGGTGTCACTGTCACCACCCCACCCCAGCACAGTGTCTGTCCCCTGGCCAGCCTGCCTGTCCCCATGCTACAGGCAGGACTGATTTTAAAATAAATGCCCAAATGAGGCGGGCCTGGTACCTGGATGAGCTGGGTGCAATACTGCAAGTGTTTAACTATGGTGACATCGAGGCTGTCGTTGCCTGTGGTCAGGGGCAGAGGGCTGCCAGCCACGCTGGTGCCCACCCCCGTGTCCTCGGTGAGAGCTTCGCTCAGGTGGCCTCTGGCTTCTGGGTGCTCTGTCCTGTAACTGGGGAGGAGGGAGGGAGGAGGAGGTCAGTGCAGGGCCAGCAGCTGCCACAGCAGACACACACCCACACCCCCACTCACACACAAGGTGATGAGCAAAGAGCACGGCAGAAGAGCTGAAAGCACACAGAAACCTGGTGATGAGCACATCATATCACAAAGGAGCAGGGCTGCCCTGGCTGGGTACAGGAGGGACACACCCATCTAGGGGACAGACCTGTCCCCTGACTGGCTTGCCTTGAGTGATGTGATGCCCTCAACAGCAAGCTTTGTTAACCTGTGGTTACTGTCCCTAGGTGGTGACTGCTTTCTCCCATCTGTGAAGAATCACCTGCCCAGTTGCTCTGGATTAAGCACCATGACAATTTGTACCTTCCAAAGCACTGAGCTGCTAAGAACAGCTCTGTGCTTTCAGAGTCCTCCTGCTGTCAAATTTAAGGCTCATTGCAGAAGGAAAACCACTGCTGAAGTAAGAGACACAATGTTTTCATATGCAGTTTTAGACACAATGTGTACAGCTTACTTTGCCAATTGTTTCTGCAAGAGTGTAGAGCTAGTCTGACTGTGTTTCAGATCATTATTTCCAATATTGTCTTGTTGCACAAATGATCCTCCCTGTGTTTAAATGCAAAGCCTGAGGTCAGTCCCCAGATGGCAAGTGTGTTTGGCTGCAAGTTCAGAAGTTTCAACACTTGCAATCTTTACACTGAGTCACACACTTACACATCTAAAAATGGAAGTGGGAATCTGCACTGTCTGGGGACGAGCCAGAGGGGAAAAAAAGAAATTTTAATTTCTATTTTCACTGGTTGAAGCTAGATCCTTAAATCAGCACAGACTGGACTGAGGTCACAGTGCCAGTTTAGCAAGCAACACAATTTCCCAATTTTTTTTCCCACCAAGTCTTATTCTGGAATGAGGACATGGGATGATGGGAACTGCATGGTGGTTGCTTGTTGCACTCAAATTGCTTGAAGCAAGCTGTGAGTAGTATAGCTCCCTGGCTGGAAAGCACAGGCAGGGAGGGAACCGTGTTCCTTTCTTTTTTTCCAGCTCTAGTGCCGCTTACGTGCCTGCTGGGCATCGTGTCAGCTCAAAGGATGCAAACATGCTTTTAAGATCTAATGACTGAAGCACAGCATCTTAAAATCACACAACGGCAGGCCACGCCACAACAGCACAGATTTTTTTGTTTTCTCTTTTTTTGCTTTTTTTTTTTCCTCAGAAAGACCAAAAGTGATGAAAGAAGGGCAGGTAACACGCAGGGCCATGAACAGAGTATCAGTCATCACTCTTACATTCCAAAGGCAACCTACATCATGCTGCTTAAATCTGGCCCTGTGTTATTGTTACTGACAAGCTTAATCCACTGCAAAGACTCATTCGGCTAGAGAGAAAAGACAAAGGGAGGGGGGGAAAAACCACAGAGGAATTAGTAATTATATCCAAGGAAAGCCAGGTCCAAACCTATGTCAAGGAAGAGGCTTTGCCAGTATTGATGTCAGCTTAATTTAATTTATCCTTCTCCTTTGGAGGACAGATTGCATATATTTGAACAGGGGAAAAAAATGGTCCTGGAAACTAAAGATTTTATTTGCAGCAGCCATGGGGAGCCCTCTGACCCTAAAACTCATCAAGGATTAGTCAGTCTTCCTTGAATAAATTGTGCACCAGCATCCCCTGTTAGCGACAAAGAGCCAGGGTGTCAGTTTGGCGGAAGCACAGCTGGCAGGTACTACAAACTTACCTATTCTTCTCAATCTCAGTATCTGAAAATACTGAGTCTGCACCTCCTCCACCATTACAAACCTCCACACCACCACCATCCTCATCATCAAAGTCAGAGGTGTTCAGGAAATCAAAGCTTTCTAAAGCACTTTCAACTGTTAGACTTAAACTGGAGGACCTGCTTCGGCTTACTGCTGGCTTGCACTGCAAAGGCAGAATGAACCAATGAAAACCCCAGATATTAGCTACTACAAGAAAGATAAGAAAAAAAAAAAAGATAAAGCTTTAAACTTCAAATTCTTCATTTTATTTTTAAAACTTCATTTTATTGGGTGTTTCATTTCAAGCCTTCATATTCATAGCATATACAATCAAAGCCTGAGAATTGGGAAAAGCCTTTCATTCCTCCTCCCCTCCTCATGCTACCCATTCTCTTCCCCAAAGGAAAACCCTCAAGGGCAAAATTCAGCGTGTTTTATAGAAATGAGAAGTACTTCTTGAATCCAAGTTTCACAGCTCTCGGCGTTTTCCAAAAAGAACGATGGGAATTAATGCAATGGAAGTTGAAAGGGGAAGGCACATTCCTTAATTGCTGTTCTAGCTACAGAAGCCAATTTATACATATCCAATGGCACTACCTGATTTATTCCAGATGAAACTCCAACAGAGACCATACCCAGGAATCAATTTGGTCCCATAGCTGCACATTTATTAATGGAATGAGAGGAGTTTTGTGGCCTTTGAAGCCAAATGAATTATCAAGGAAAAGTCAATAAGGCCTCATATTTCTAGGTGACACAGAAAGGCAGTACTGTAACTCAGAAATTAACAGTGCTAGCGAGAGAGGGGGTGACCATCCCTCCTCACTGCAGAGAAGAAATGCAAAGGAAGTAAGAAAGGCCCTGTTGCTGTAGGAAGTAAGAAAGGCCCTAATCCCATGTGGAAATTCATCCACTTGTGCCCACAGAACTGCTTCCAGGGTCACCCTGAGGAATCAGATGTAATGTGAGGGATCATCTCCATTGGTTGGTGCAATGACTTCAACATCTTTCACTCTACGGGATTATATGACCAGAAACAGACATGAGCCAATGGTGCCATTACACAGCCACATCCTCCAGTCCCAAGCAGGAGCCACGACTTTGTCTCAGCTCACAGAAAAATGCATTGGCCTCCGACAGTTCAGATTCAGCACCAGCTGCTCTAGAGCTGAAGGGAGTTGGAGTTCTATTTGCCATTTGTTTGCACACAATACTGATGGTCATACATTTGCACTTAGGTTGTTTGAGTCCTTAAACTGACTGTACAGTCATTAGCTGATCAAACACACTCCCCAACTCATCTGTGACAAGGACGAGTGCTGTATCCTGCTTCTTGTGTAGTACCAATGGTTTCAGCTTCCATTTCCTTCAGGTTTGGTAGTGCAGTTTCTCCAAACAAACAGCAACTTGTGGGCCATTTCCTCTGCCCATCTAATATGGCCAAGAGAGGTTTCTTCAGCCACTGCTGGATTCCAGATCAACCTTTCTGCATGAGGAGCCCATGCAGCCCTTTCCTGCATGTTTGCTGGTGATGTTGAGTGTCAGTGATCAATAGGTGACAGCCAGACTTCCACAAATCTGGAAGAGGCATCCATCTTGAGTGTGCAGGAATCCTGTCTGCACATGTCCATCCTCTCTGCCCCTATCCCATGTCTGTCTGTTTGTAACTTCTGATCAAAGCAGCCTAAATAAACAGTCTCCATTGTCTCTCTGCCCTTTGGATAGCTGACCTCTTTGTACCAAGTTAGAAAATAATAGTAATGGTATCTTTGCCTGCTCAAACCTCTTTTAGGAATAAATAATACAAGGAACAGGGGCTGCAGGCTGTCAAAAAAGGCACTTAACTTGGAAAGGCACCATGCAGCTGTAAACATCAATGGAAATAAGGAGGTTAACAAAGTTTCTTTGTAAAAAGATAATGCAGAAGAATAAATGACTCTTTCGTTCCTCCTCAGCCATGTTTTTGAATGATGAGGCTTAAATGACTAGCAGACCAACTTGCATATGAATATGAAGCATTTGAAATGATGATTTCCCATATAATACTGTTTGGAAAGTAACCTGTTGTGAGTTGTTATGAGATCTGAGTAACAGTGATCCTCAGTAAACATATTAACAACACACATTCAAACCCCTTTTCTTCCGATTTTTAACATTATTCTCTGCATCTCAATGTAATGACAGGATGTCTCTCATTATGAAAATGAGTGAGGGGAAAAAGGAAAAGGCCATGTCTAGATGACACGGGAACGGCAACCTTCAGGGATACTTGTGCTTCTAAATCCCTTTGGCAATTTAGAATATTCAGCTTCTATAGCTACAAGGCCTGCTCCTCAGCTCATGTAGTTTTAGCCTGCTCCACAGAGTTCAGGGGTAGTATGCTAAAGTACACCCACCGAGGATGTGACTCATAGACTTCAAAGGTAGAAGTTTGGCTATATTGGATCTCCAGTATGGCACAAGCAATGGGTTCACAAGTGGTGTTTCACAATGGTTCACAAAGCGTTCAGAGAAGGGTATAATTTAATTACCCTTCTGTCATAGCACCTTTTTCTCTTTCCCCCAGGTTTTGATAAAAGATCTGTTGCTTAAGAACACAAGGCTACAATAAGCACATTGCTGACTAAAGTTTAAAAATGCAACATTGTGAACGGACATTCCTAGCAGGAGCAAATCTACTGCTACCACGGAGTTCTACTATTCTCCAGAGAGCCTGCTTTGATGTTTGTGAGGCAGGCGAGGAGATTCTACCTGCTCAGATTTTCTCTAGGGTAGTATTTTCTGAAAACATACTCACTTTTAGGATGTCATCTAGATGCATCACTTCTTGATCCAGATCCTGAAACTCTTTATACTGCTCTTTATGTGGCTCAAGAGCTAAGAGAAGCCCTTGCAAGGCTTCCTCAATGCTTCCATCGAGATAAGACTTATATCCTTCTGATTCCCCACTAATGGATCCCTCACAGGGCAGCCTCTCTGGGGTCAGGGGTGTCTCTGCTGATGTAAGCCTTTTGACCAGCTGCTTTGTGATGTTGCCCTCGTAGGTATCCAGCTCCACAGGCTTGAGTTCAGAACCTTCATCCGTGTCCTGCAGGAGAGACACCGGGACACTCGTTTCTACAAAGATGCGATCGCTCCCGGCATCGGAGATTTTTTGGCAAACTTCAGGGGCTGCCCTTGGGGTGTTCTTGTTCTCAGCCACCGCTCCCTCTGCGTGGGACAGCAGGTCCTTTGGCTCAGCAACAGAGTCTCTGCGTGAGTCGCTGCTGCTGCAGTCCAGGCTTGAGCTCTGGGAGGACTCCAGGGCTCGGTGCTGGGTGGGGGTGGCAGCGATGTCCGGGCTGGAGCTGACGTGGGCAGACGAGGACTCTGCCGCATTGGCAGGGGGCACGGTGTCTTCGTAAGGCAGGTCACCAAAAGTGAAGGAGAGGGGCCGCTTCTCAGTGGCTGCTGTCCCATTCTCAAAGACATCATCTGGCAAATTCGACTGAAAAGATAATGGGGAGAAAATGTTTTTTGTGCAGCGTTGGAAAGAGGAAAAAAAAATATAGCATGTGCCCAGGAAAGAAAAAGGTAAGGAAAAAGATTAAAGATACATTCAAGACTTGAGAGATGGAAAAAATATTTCAAATCAAACTTAGGCTTTCATCTGGCACAGCTCCTCAATTTCAGCATGAAAACTGCTGGAAAACCTGGGCTTAGCACCTCTCTGCTAAACAGAGAGCTCTGGGAAACGATCTCCAGAAGAGAGACATGAATTCTGCTCATGCTACTATATTCTCTCAAACAGCATTTCCAGTGCACTGCTCTAGCTCCTGTACCATGGCTCTTTTTAATGTGATTGTACGTAAGCCACCTTGTCTGCATTTTTCTACTCATTACAGATTTCTGTTCCACTTATTTTCTGACTTTTGAAGTAGCAATCCATAAAATGTGACAGTTTGCTCCAGAAGTTTCTCTAGTGTCATGGTGGCTAAATCGTGATAGTACTGTGCTATTTCTTTTTATCCAATGTTCTGCATGTGGCATGGATCTCTGTAGCAATTGTTGAACAAGAGTTATACAGAGTCCCATCTAACATGAATTTCTGCTGAAATAAGTCAGCAAAATTGGTGGTGTATTGAGCAGGACACTGATCATTAAAGAAGGAAAAGCAGTCCATGCAGACTCCAGACTTATCAGGGCAGATATATATATATATGTATATATGTTCATCTCTAACTGATGTATGGGGAAAAATCACTACAGGAGTCTCAGCCTGCCTATCTGACCTGGAGACCTTGCTTCATTATGTGGCCAGGTCACGGAAATGCATGGCACAGATGGAAGGCAACTACTATTTTGCTGACAATTTGCTGGAAAGAACTGTAGGCATTCATATGTTGTTAAGCTTAATGTTTAAGTGTCCAAAACTTTAATTATTTTTTTTCTAGTATTATTAGCAGCTTTTTTTCCCTAAACATAATCATAGTCAAAGGTTTATTTCTTCTTTCCCTTGACACAGGAAGGTTTTTAGCTTCTCTAAGTCATGTTACTAGGCAAATGTAGAGTGTCAATCTGTAGTAGGTGACTTTGAAGAACACTGTTGGCTTGTAATTCCTGCCCTGCTCTCTGCCCACAGATAGTTGACTTCTGATTATTATCTCTGTAGAAACCAAGAGGAATTTTGATTTAATGCGCGCTACATGGGCTCACAGTTTTGTCCTGCCCTCTAATCAGTCAGCAAAATGAGTGAGTTGCAACAGAGAGCAACACATGAAGCATGCGTGGGAATGGAAATGCCAATGCCACACAGGAACTGAAAAAATCCTTCAGCAAATGAAAACCAGGACTCACATATAGCTCTAGCCCTGCCTTTGGGCTTAGCCTGAGCGATGGCAGGTCACTAAAAGAGCGACTGCGACGAAGCTTGTCAAAGAAAGTGTCTTGAAGAGCATCTAAGATTGTCAACTTTGGCCTGTCTTGCAGGGGATGCAGCCATTTCTTCAACAGTTAAAGCAAAGAGGGTGTGAGGAAGGGCAAGTTAAGTGAATGCTTTGTAGCAGAGTACTAAATTACAGGCATGAGATATGGCACTTGTAAAGTTAATCTCTGTACAGATGGCCTGATTAAGCATTCAGAATTCGATTCATGCAAAATGTAGGAACACCCTATGAATATCTTCAGTACAGGGGCAAATTTTATCACAGGATACTTAAAAATACTTGTGCTATAATGGTTGTTTAACTAGTGTTGCAAAATGAAAACACATTTTTTAAAGATTATTCAAGTATCACAGCAGTCAGGCAGGAAGGATAGGTATGCATTAATTGGCCACATAGTTTCAAAGATGCCAGGATCATAGTCATCTTCTTTTAGGATTAGCAGCTAGGAATGCACTTGCTTTAAAAGTATTTATAAGGACAACCTGCTGGAACCAGGGAAAAAAAAGCTTAGACACGTAAAGCAATGAAATGTTTGCAATGTTTGAACTGCCCTGAGGTTTCTCATTACATAAACATGAAGCCAAACAGAGCTTACAAAGAATGAGTGGTCCTTAAATGTCGGTGTTTCAGGAGTGCCTTGGCTGTACATGGACATTCTCCTCTGGAGAGCAGATGCCTTGCTCACATTTCCTGTGGATGGGGTCAAGTCTTCAACATCAAAGGGGCTATGGATACACAAGCAAGAGGGGAGAAAAATAAAAGGTTGTCAGGCTGAGCAAGAGGGACTTTCAGGTCCATAGAGTGCATTTTTGAAAGGGTGGTTTATTAGCACATCAAAACCCAGAGGTAGCAAGTTTTTAAACTGAAGTGTTTAAAGAAAATGTTGTTAATTAGACAGCAGTCTCTGAAGTGTGGTTTTTGGTTCTGATAAAAGTGTTCCCTCAGAAATCATTTATGTAGTGTAGTCTGATGTTATTCTTCTCACATGAAAAGTATTCTTGGATTTGAGTTGCCAAATGTCACACATTTTAATGAGAAAGGTGCTCAACTATTAATAGAGCTGTTGCATTATAAAGGAAACCAGGAGCTGTTATTGCTGGTTTCATGTTTATTGCATTACAAGAAATAGCACACATGATTGTAAAAAGTTAAATGCATCAATGCTTCTTCAGAAATGGCATTTCCTTATTTCATAAAAATGCAGCGAGAATTGGGTTTGTATCCTAAGGCTACCAGCTCACCTATGCTGACCAGTGTGAATAGAATACAAGAGTTTTGCCATCACTCTCCACACCCATTGTGGTGTATGAAGCCCTTAAAAGCCAGCTTTTCAAGATGGGCCAGCTCCTCAACTTTGCTATGCTAGTATAAATCCATGAATCCAGCACTGATTTTTACACTGATTTATTTAAAATATTAAATATATATATATATATGAACACTCTGTTATATCCCATTTTTAAGCTTTGAAGTAAGCTTTAGGTAATTCTGAGATCTATCATCACTAAGCAGATTCCATACCTTGTAATGTCAGTATTTACCAAGCCTAATTTAACAGCTGAAACTAAGCACAACCCTCTTTACCAAAGGAAAAGCAGGCAAACTGTGGCTGACCATGAACTACTGCTCATATACCAAACTTGGGCCACAGTGCCTTCACAATCTTCCTTGGCAGGGAAAAATAGAGAGAGTAACAACCCACAGGGATGAACCATTTTTGTTTGAAGTTTTACAGCTGATTGATTGATTAATTGACCAGCTGACCAATGAGTTCTACTTACTACCAGGTGATCTCAAGGTTCAGCTTTACTGTGCCAAGGTCATTAATGTCTACTGCAACCACCTGAGGCCGAGCTGCAAACAGGTCTTTTGTCTCACAGGTTACACTTCCCACGAGGATATGAGTAGCAAGCCCTTTGACTTCTGTGACCTGCGAGAGACAAGAACAGGATATTTAGGACCACACAAGGCACTGCAGTCCTGAATCCCAATATAATAGTTCTGATTGTCTGGCCTGGCCCCCTTGCTAAGAAGCTTCTAAAATATGATTGTTTGTTGCATTACTTAAGGAAAAAAATCTCAGGTTTGGTGGTGGGTTTTTTATTTTTTTAATAAATGCACAGTTGCATATGATCACGATTCCATGTTTTCTTCATGTTTTTTATATGAGTCAGAAGAGAACAACCATACTGGCTGTGACCAAGGGGCTGTCTAGTCTTGTATTTGATCTTTTGCACGAATGATAACCAGAGCCCAAGGGAAGAATGAGAACAGGGAGGGCATAGATTGTCTCAGCAGTTGACTGGGAATCTCCTGATGTAACTAGACTAATTAATGATTCCCAAGGGAGCTCTCTTTCAGGTACTTCTCTCTTGTAACTCTGAAGCCATATAATTGTTTGCACCAAGGATGGCCTTTGGTCTTCCAAAGATCTACTGCTCAGGAGCCACCTCTGTATCTGTTGTTACAGCAAGAGTAGAGCACTATTCATATTTAGAGATATATTTGCCTGGAAATTCAGAGTGACAATTCTATATGCAGCTCCTACACAAACCAGCCTTTGGCTGTTTGCTTGAAAGTCAGTTCTTGAGCCTTTTATGTGAAAGTGTTTGGACAGAATCCAAAAAGGGAAGAGAATACACACATTAACCTTAATAATACTGGGATTCTTGTGTACTATAAAAAGAGGTTCTCTCCTAACTTTCCACCTTAAATCTGTGTGTTAGAGTGAGGAAAGTGACTCACTGTGTGTCACAACTTGCCTTTCATTGAAAACCTACTGTCTCACGCATTTGGGATTATTTTGGTTGTGAGTTTTGTAATCACCTGCTTTTTTTTCACAAAGTCTTTGCAGTGTCTAAGTGGGTCATTTCCCCATAGACTTTCAAGTCATTCTTCTGTTTAAGCTACCTAACCAGGGACATCTGGAATAATTTTTAGCAGTAATTTCTAGACAGGGAATGGATATCTCTAGGTTGGAGGCTTGTTGGAAAGAAAGCATATGGACTTCCAGCCAGGAGAAAACTATATTGAGAGGCTGGGGGCAGTGAAGAGATGGAATAGCAATGGAAAGACTCCAGTTTTAGGAAGAAAATTTCTCCCACAGCTCTCACAAACTGAATAGTCTTGTAGTATCTAAATTGTACAATATTACAGCACTTCAGTAGGTGTGTCAGAAATACTAATTATGTCTCATTTCTAAAGAGTTTAATGATCTGCTTCTGTGTTTTTGCTGATGATGCATGGGAAGGCAGGTTCTTGACTCCTGCCTTGCTTGCAGGCAAAGGAGTCAGCATGCATACCTTAATGGAGATCAGTCCAACAATGAGAGGGAGGAAAACCATCTCTTCTCCATCCCAGCTTTGCTTGCCATTCACTTCTATTTTGCCTTTCAGTTTCCATCGCTGGCGACCGTAACGCATGAAAATCTAAAAAACAAAATCCTCTTATTTTCTTGCGAGATCTGCTCTCACAATGCACAAATATCAGAAACAGAACTGGGGAAAGGGCCTGAGAACGTTTGGAACAGTTAGTGGTGTAGGTGGTGCCCTTCCACTTCCCACCGAGTCAGAAGGAAAAATCTACTGGAGGATCTCTATCTCTCAGCCCTCCTAATTGTTCCTTTTGGTAGTATACCCCTCACCCAAGTTTTTCATTTCAGGTAACTTGATGACTTATAACAAAGCTGCAAGACAGCACTTAATTCCATTCACAGGGAAAGTGGCAGGCCAAGGGAGATTTGGGAGGGCAGTATGAAAGCATCCATGGTCTATCCTAACACCTACAACTTGCTGGATCTCTGCCTTCCCAGGCAGGTGAGATTTTGGCCGTTCCCCATCAGAGACCTTCCCAGCTGCGAGGTTTTGGCTGTCTGATGATGGAAATGAATCACATCCATAGTGCAGTAACCCAATTTGAAGCATCGAAAGCAGGAAGACCACTTTGGGCCAGCTGGGAGACACCTGCATCAACTAACTGACCCCACAGAGGAAGCAGGAGTGAGAGCAGCAGGAATCATTTGTCACAAGGAATGAAAGCGGGAACAAACAAACCTATGAGTGAGGCACCTAGGAAGTACTGGCTGGAGGGGATACACTATCAGTCCACTGCGAATTTCTTGCAAGGTTAGTTCTGTTTTCATAGAGCTGGGGGCTCTTATTTTAATGCATTTCTGATTAACAGGCTCCTGATGGTCTCTACTGAAACACTGCAATGACCAGAGATTCTGATGCAGCCTCACAGCAGGTAACAACTTGTTCTTGAGAAATGATTATTCAGTGTCTTTCTGCCACTTAGCTCTAGGATGGAGCAGAGCCTATGCATTCAGCAGAGGATGCTTGCAAGGATGTGTTCCATTTTGCCCTATATGCATGGGATGGAGCATATGCTTTTTTCCAGGTGAATTAGAAACTTCTGTCACAAATAAGATTTTTAAAAGCTAAAAAAAAAAAGCTCCCAGTTCTTCAAATTGCCATCACCCAGTTCCCTGAATGTAAAATCCAGGTCTTCTGACAAATGCCCTCACAAAAGCAGACATACAGAGAACTGCAAGGTTTTTCAGAGCATATATGGGAAAAATAATAGCTGTTTATTAAGGTGCTAATGTGGAAAGGTTTTATTCATCATGATGTAAAAAGAAGAAGAAGTATGCCTTCCTTTGGATTCTTTTGCTATTTAATAAACAATAAACTCGTGCAGACATACCTCATATTGATCTCCTGGGCAGAGCCGAGCGAAGCCAGCCAGACCTGAGAAGAAAATCACAGAGGGGCTGTGGGAGGGCCTGGGCTGCCAAGCGTGGCTGAGCCCAGAAGTGGGGTGCAGTGGGGTGCCCAGGGCCACCACTGCCACACTCAGACAGAAGAGACAACACTCTCCTGCAGCCCCCCAGCTGCTGTTTATATCCCCCCTCTTACTGCTGCCTGTGCACCCTCCAAACCAAGACAGCTCACCATCTTAATTTTCTTTCTTCATTTTGTATAAAATTCATAGGGCTGTGGTTTCTTGCACATGAAAGATTTATACCTTCCAGCTTTTTTTCCCTATGAGAGCCTGAAGTTTCCTTTTATAGAATAACTATAGAAAAAGAAGAAACAGCTTCCTGACGTCATCTGGCTTCAGACACTCAGCTGAGAGCCCTTCCCATGGTGAGGTGTAGGCAAGCTGCTGATCTCCGAGTAGTGCTGCTCAAGGCTAACCTGACTGAGCTCCACACTTTTAATACAGATTCCTTTTGTGTACATCTTCAGAGAAGCACACAGAAAGCAAAAGGGGCTCCTTCCGCTTGGCGTTTCCATAACATTATCATTCTCATAACAGCTGAGTGTCTTTCAATAGTACAGGCATCACAAAATATGACTGACATCTGTAATACCAGATTAATCCCTTTTTTCCTCAGAGCAGGAGAAGTGGCACAGCAAAGCACTTGTGCTCTATGTTTGGTTTGGGGGTTTTTTAAGGCAAGACATAACAATGCTATTTTTATATCAGCACAGCACCTATGAAATGAAAGTTTCCTGAGGGACCATGCTGAAATCCAAGGGGAATTACCACCCCTCTCCTGGCCTGCTGACCTGCTTTTCCACAGGATTCAAGGGGTTGTTTTTCCCACAGAGGGAGCTTCTCCTTTCTCACAGATCCCCTCAGTATGTAACCATTGCACTTGCTTTGGTATAAAAACCTACTCAGCTTTGCCTGTGTGAGCCTAAATCTATGCCTCTAGTGTTGCAGTGCCCAAAGAAACTGTCTTGAGGCCACATACAAAGCCTGTGGCAGAGAAAGGGATGCCACAATGGAACATACAGGGGCGTGTTAAAATCAAGTATGAGAGACATACAAGAGTGTGCTAAAATCAAGTATGAGGAACCCTAGTGCTGGCTGCATCTGCAGGGATGAATTAGTCCTGCTGTACTGTAGGAGTAACTCAATTCCTGCATGCAGTCATGGACTGTCCTCATGATCTGCTTATCTGCCTCTTCTATTTCTTTGACCATAAAATAGCTTTCTTTGCTCACCTTAGTGTTTAGCAGAACAGAGAGACCCTTGCACAGAGCTCAGATTACCAATTCCTTTCTAATTTATTTACTGTTTATTAATAATTTAAGTTTACTAGCACTCCACCACTGCTTCTCTCTCCCCAGGCATGCTTTTATGAGTGAATTTGATCTCTCCTGGGACACATCACCGACAGCATATGAGGAAAATAAAAGGTCCTTTTTTAGCCCAGTGGAGGGGGGGGATGGGTAAGGAAACCCCACCTTAAAACTTCATATGGGTGTCTAGGTCTGTGAGCTGTGACTGGCCCAACCAGGCTGGTCAAGTCTTTTCAGCATGATGAAGGGGAGGCTAAATGCTGACTTGACAATAGGGTATAAGTACTTTCACAGGAAACAAGTTTTTGGTAAATGAATGGCTTTTGGGTACTAAAAAAATGTCAGGAACCAATGACTCTATCATATAATTTCAAACATCATGCCTTTGTAAAAGCACTGGGCCTTTAATGCAGACAGGGCAGGAGATTGTTTCTGGAGGGTGAGCAGAAGTGTCTGTGCAGGGAGGCAGGGCCACCTGAAGCTCATGCAGCACGTGCAGCTCTGCTGGTGTGCAGGATGCTGGACTCCTGCACTGAGGCTGCTGGTGGTGAGCTCCGTGTCACAGAGCCACCAGTGTGTCAGGCCAGCATTCTGTTCTCCCTTGAGTGAAACATTTTCACCTCCTGCTGTCCTGGCTCTTCAAACAGCCTTAAGGGCACTTGCCTGTACGTGACAACAGGACACGCTGATTCCATACAGGAATTTCCACACTGGGTTTCCCTGGTACATTTCAATAACTGATTAATCCTGACCAGTTAGCTAAGCCTGCTGGCACATTTCTTATCTTGATTTTTGAAAAATGGTTAGGCTTTTTTTTTTTCTTCTATAAATATCAGTCATAAAAGCTCTGTACAGCTCCCCTGCTTCCTGAAAGCATTGTGTAGGTTGGCTTGCTTTCAGTGTAAGTGACAGAGGGCACAAAATAAAAATAACTTTCACTGGAATGGCTAAGAACAGATAAGCTTTGGGGAGAGGAATGCTTTGATTTTAAATTAGATCCTAAAGTTAGCTGGATATACTGCAGTATAACTTAAGGGGGAAACTTGCTGTGTGATCTGCTGCTGTTGCAAGCCTTGGCAATAGTGATGGCTGTATTGTCCTACAGGATTCCTATTCCTAGGGAAAACTATCTAGATAGAAATCTCATATGCCCTAATTAGAGAATACTTAATACAGCATTTCTCTTTGCTATTTTCTAATTTGGGCTTCTTTACATGATGCAAACTGTGTTCAGAAGCAGCTGCTGCTTGTGCTTTGTGCTCTGCTCTCACATGAGTGCAGTACCTGTCTTCTTCAGAGCCCTTGAGTTCTGACAGAGGATTTGGCATCCAAAAGAGAAGGGGCCAGACCTCTCCAGCCAAGACATTTGTGACACTGTGACACCTTCTGCAACATGTGCCACTGTCGGGAACTGTGCACTGCATTTACAGCAAGTAAAGAAATGCTCCAAGGGAGCTGGAAAATCCCTTTATACACTCTGTGACATTGTTTCATTCAGCATGTCCATGCTGTGGTTTTGCTGTGGGTTCCTGTACAGAAATATCTGGCTCAGTCTCTGTGTGTTCATCTAAAAGCTGAGGATAGAGCTAGGACAACTCCAACATATGCTGCAATTGTTTTCTCTAATATTAGAGTGCAGAGTAGCTATTTAAATTTCATTTAATCTAAGATTAATCAATCTTATGCAATGCTATCATAGGAAACAACTGTGACAAGGCAGGCAGGATCAAAACCTTGTATGAGATTTTTGAGCTCTCAAAACTCCACTAGCAATACTGTGAATGTTTTATATGGCAAGATATCAAGTGAGAAATTAAGAGCTCATAAATATTTAGATGCTGACTTTGTTTTATAAAACTATTCTCATTCCAGTGACTGAAGATCCAAAAAAGATACCCCTCCCAATCTCTTCCTTAAGACATTGAGTCTTAAAGAGATAACAGAATTAGCAATACCTGATGACCCATTAAGGCTTCAGGTAAAATTGATTCCATTGTACCCAAACCCATAAACTCCCATGTCATAAAGACAAGGAATAAAATGGAAAGCTTAATGCCACTACAGAGTTATCTAGGAAAACTATCCCCAGCTTTTTGCTTTTTTTACATTTGGTCAAAAATAGTATTGGTCACAATTAGCAAAAGTAAAGGAGTCAGAAATAGCTGATGTCAAATTAAGAAGGTATTTCAAGTTCAGCTCCATGGAAATTCAGATAATTCCTCAGTCACCTTCTCAAAGAATTACTGAAATAGAGGCAAAAATTACAGCAGCCTTTGAAACGGAATTGCTTTGGCTGTTGGGAGGAGCCTTTGTGGGAGGCAATTAGCCTAGAAAACAAAAAGCAGGATCTCAGAAAGTCTGTAAGCATTGGTGTTCCTCTTTCTGTAATCCTTCCCAGTGAGCAGGGTTGTAAATTGGGGGTTTGAAGGCTCAGCAATGGGTGGGGGATGGGAAACCCCACCTGTCATAAATGCATGTCACACAGTGTGTCTCAGTTCCCTCACCAATGTGTGCAGCAACTGCTATTGTTTCTGGGAAAGAAGGGGAAGGTGGAAAGGCACTTACCTTTCATCTTGATGCAAAACTCCCCCAATAGGCTTTCCAGCTCTGCTTCTATGGTACACATGTTCTGCAATGGAAAAGAGAACAGTGATGTCAGACAAAACTTCTTTGGGATTTTTTTTTTTTTAAGGTCCGTTTGTAAGGATAGATTCAAGGTATTTTGCAATAAAATCAACCTCATCCTTCTTGTTTAGCTATGGCCCTAAAAAATGGCAGCTATGCCTGCTTTTTTTGACACTGCAACCCCGTGCTCCTCTGCTGCTGCATGCTAATCCTCCTGATGGCAAAAGGGAAGCTCTGGCCCTTGGAGGGTAACCTGCTCCCTGCTCTGATCCTCTCCAGCCAGGACTTGTGCCAACAGCAGCAGCTCTGTGCTGAAGAGGCTCCCAGCGTGATTTACTCTCTCAAGAAACAGAGTCTACATTAAGGAAGAAGACTGTGAGAGACTAGGAATTAGATCCTCTCCAGCTCTTCCTTCAGATTTTGGAAGGCTGTCACACCTTGTGTGCCGGGATGTTTGCAACACAATTAGACTGTTGTTCATCATCTACCGCCTATTTAATAAAACAGATTTCAACCATAGCAAGTACAACATGTAGGATGTAGCATATGTCTGTAGGTACAGTTTCCAGTCAACCTGCCATCCCTAAATTTGCAAGTGGGAAGAAGGTAATTGGCATTTAAGTAGGCTTGGGGCAGATTTATGCTTTTGCTTTCGTGCTGTACTTCCTAGGTATAACCTTGTTCTCAGAGAGTGTAAACTGTTATTTCAAGGAACTCCTTGGGCCCATGTAACCTGTCTTTGTCAGTCATCATCTAAAGAAAAACAAATATTAATTCTTCATTGCTGAGTTTGCTTTTATTTCTTCTATCTGGATGAAACTCTCCCTGAAATTAGTGGCAAAGTTCCCATGGCTTCCAAACAGTGTGAGAGTGTAAAGAATGAACTGATGAGGGTGTACCTCTGTGTACTCCTTGTAGCTCCTGTTGATTTCAGTCAAACTCTCTCGAGCTGCTTTGCTGGCAGGTGACATTGCAAAAGCTTGCTTCATTTTGCTGGCACCATCACAGAGACGTCTTTGGATACAATAGGCTTCGTAAAGCTCATCCACCTAGTAGGAATGAGGAAAGTGTACTGAAAAAGAAACCCAGAAAATCCAGCAAAATAAAACCAACACAAAGAAGTCATTTGCATTAAAAGAAAACTCAGCCAAACCATTATATCCAATGGAGGGGCTGAGGAAATGAAGCTGTGATAGTGTTACAGTTTGTGGAAAAGAAACAAGGTGGAAGTAACTTCCACTGTAAACATCTCAAAAGAACAACCGTAGATGACAGCAATTCACCTGCTTGCCCTGCATGCCTCCAACATTGCTACAAGTGTTCTCCCCATCGTAACAGTGAGGCAGGAATGTAGCCAGATTCTCAAACATCTCACTGTGGAAGAGCTCTTTAAAAGGCAATTGCAATGCCCACACTGCCAAGTGTGACTGGAAGTGGTAAACAGCACATTTAACAGGGTTGGCAGTGGCTTTGGTTCCCTAATATCAGCCATGGATCAAGGCTGTTGCAATATTTGACTGATAGGTAGTATTGGAAGCTGGGAGTGATATTTTGAGCTCTTACCATCCATTCTCCAGAAACTGGGAGTCATACTAGGAATCAGCACAAGTAAAGAGCTTACAGCTTACAGCTGATGTCAAGTTAAAAAAATATTTTGAACTTCAACCCCCCCNCCCGACATTTACATCTTGTCATCTTCTTATGCTACTTTGACATAACTTAGGGACCCAATGTATTGTAAGCACTCTGGAAGTTTTGCAAAAAATAGTCACACTCTGTTTGAAGTCTCACCCATCTTCAGAGGGGCAATGGATTTGCATACCTTATGCTTTGGTTTCCCTTTTCCCTCTAATGCCTGTACTGAATGTACACATTTACTCCAACTGAGTAATATATGTACATATATACACCAGCTATATATAGTGGTTTATATTTTTATAAATTAAATCTGTCAGATACAGAAGGTGTGGGTTTTCTAACCTGACTATCAGGGTGAGGGAAAGGACAGAAATAGAAGCTGTCTCTTCTTTCTGCTTCTAATGCCCCTCCTAAAACAGGATGATATTTGGGTTTTACCGAAAATAACTCTTTCCACTTTTATCTCTGAAATCAAGAGGTCACTCTGTGTCCCACAGTGCTCCTGCTCAGTAATGGATTTTCATGGCAGAATTTCTCTCTATGAAAGCATCCAGCACCTTGGCTTCCCCAGTCTGTGACTTTGTGTCCTGCATTAGAGATGAGCCTGATGTGACAATCCAGGCATGTTTCAAATCCCATTTTCCAAGCCTGCTTAACCTCTAACAAAAAGTGCTGTTGCTAATTTGTTTGGAACAGGACTTGTCTTCCTGATGGCTTCAAAGCCTTGGGTCAATTTTTAGAAGGCTACTTTGGATAACTGGTGGCTGAAGCCTCCGACCTGAAGGCATCCTACCCAAAACAGGGAATGCTTTGTAAAGTGGAAGAGTTCAGCAAAAGGTAATGAAGACATAGGTAGCATTTTGCCATTTTGAAGTTATGAAAAAAGCTTTCTGCACTCATACTCACTCCTGTTTCTCTTGCAAGCCAGCAAGCTAAAGCCAGCAACTATAAATAGCTGCCACTTGGTATTTACTTCTGACATCAGAGTGGAGCCTTGGTCCAGGATTGATATCCTGCTCCTGCTCATGTGAGTGTGACTAGGACAAGCTCATCTGCTCCCCAAGTATGTGGGATCTGCTGTTGTGCACCCCGTTTTCCTCACTCTGCTTCCTTTACAGAGCAGTGGCAGGTAAAAGACAGAAGGCATCTCTGTGTCCCTGATTAAATACTGCTGAAAAAAACCCTTCTCATTAAAAACAAAATATTTCTCCACCTGCCCAAGCCTGTGGGCTTTAATGCCACACACTCGGTTCCTTTTGTCTCTGTTGCTGTGGGATACAGAGAGTGAACTCATGTAGCTGGCAAGCCTGAGTAACATTGACCAGCATTACCTCTTGCGTTTGGTGCTTTTCACTCTTATTATAAACCCAGAAACCATTAGCTCTGAGCAGGCTGAAGTGGGAAGGGTCTGAATGGAAATGTTCTTCAAGTACTAATTTTTGCCATTCATGTTGCCAGCAAGAGAGTAGGTGGTTTGGGGAACAAAATCTCAGTCTATCGCCTTACGAGTTATATTTTTATTTTCAGCTCCAAGAGTAAGAGAGGACTGAAATTAAAAGGTTTGGATAGGTTGTCATAATTAGAGGACTTGAAACTGTGCAAATGCTTTTCAAATGACTCTCAAAAGACACTTCATCTGTCAAAAATAATTCATTCCTTTGTCAGGCCCAAAAAAGCAACTAATCACTAGCAGATATGTTTATAAGTAAGAGAATACATGCCATGGATTTTGTCCAGCTCTAAAGCATATTAGTGTAAATCACAAGTACCTCCACCAATATTCTCACCAATGCATTCAAGTGGATGTGGGCCCCAAACCACGCAGCAAAAGCATTTAGCAGTGAAATCCAGGAATAAATCCAAACTAGCTGCTGTGTGTGCTACAGATAACTGCTGAATTAAATTGCTTTCAGATGCAACTCTCTTTCTACCTAAAGTCTGACAATAAGCATGCTGTGAGATAAATTTCCCCCAGCAAGTCTCCAACCCTATGTTCTCTGTGTACCTAAAAGTATGTGGGAGTGTCTTGGGGCACGGCTGGACCTTGGGGTCTATGTGAAAACCCTTTCTTTGGCTCCAACCACCAGCCTATTATGGAAAAACAGAAAATCTAGGAGTGGCCTCCTCAGCACAAAGGGGTAGCAGGAGGCCAAGGGTTTGTTTCCTCAATAATATAGGAACAGATGCAGAAGAAAGATGATAGGAGAGAGCTCATTACCTTGCTAATGTGGAACTCCAGCCTTCTCATGTATCTCTCAACCGCTTTGATTTGCTGAAAGAAAGGAAAAGGCAGAGGGTGAAGCTCCTTTAAATAAATCAGTAAGACAGTGCCACACTAGCTCTGCTAGTCCCCATGGATCCAAGACACTCCTCCTTAAAACACAGGATTGCCTCGACCATGAATCTGAAATCAGTTGTCCCACCCTACTACTGTAAAGCTGCTGCTGACAATGGAGCTCCTTCATGTCTTTTTAAATAAAAAAAAAGAGGTTTTATTTGATGGGATTTCTCTAGGTTTTACTAATTATTATTAAAAAACCCAAAGAAAACAGAGCTTTTTTGAGGTTAAAAATAATATTTTCAGTACTTTGAAATCCTGTATTAATATCTATTGGGTTTTGCATTTCAAGATCCCTTGTGTTCTTTAGCAAGCTGGTTTTGAGAATAAACTCAAGCTTGGCATTTTGACTGGAAAAAAGTCAGACTTGTTCAGGAAATCTTTTTGAAAGGAAATGTTTTTTCTTTCACCCAAATTTTCCTGCAGAGAAAATATATTTTCAATTTTTCTTTCTTCAGAACTGGGAGGAGCAGGAATGAACTGGGGCTTGACCTGCATGCCCCCCCAGCCCCCTGGTGCACCCCTATCAGCCCCTATCTGACTGGAGCTGGCTGAGAGAATTTGCACAAGGAAATGGATTTAATGGCTGTCAGCTGACAGAAAAAGGAAGTCTCTCCTCTGCTTCCTTCCTTCCTTGCCTGGCAGGGGTCTGTCTCTGTGCCCGTCCTAGAGCCAGTCTGACCTTCCAGATCTCAGAAAAAGGGTTGGTGGGATATGTTTGATGTCAGATCAGTGAGCACACTGTTTGATGCTGCAATAGTGGGCAATATCAGAGCCTCTGGGAAGAGGAGGGGAGTAGGACTTCTTCCTTTGAAAATTACAATGTTGGTGTGGCTAGCAGATCCCTCTGAGAAAGGTTTCCATGTACACTGTATGGATATTAATATTTCCTTGAAAATGAGTATTCAAGGGAGTAGCATACCTTATCTAAGTCGTACAGGACTCCCTGCAAGAGAGAACATGAAAGTGATTAATTTTGCAACACATCAGCGCCATGAGAAAGCAGTGTTTGACACTCAACAGAAATCACAAACAAGACCATGGCTAGAAGGGAAGAAGAGCATCAGTGCAAATTCCCTGTAACCCACACCCATCCCTTGGCTGCTCCAGCACCTCAAGAAGGCCGCTGTGCATCTACCTGAGGAAAAAGCATGGCACGTACCAGGCGTGAGTTTCTTTTCATGTCTTTTAACTGAGTAGTCAGCTTATCCAGCTCTGTCTGGTGAACTTCCAGATACTCACTGCAAACACAAACCAGAGAACGATGCATGAGCCCTGCAGCACATACCAAGCTGGCTGATGAACATCCGAAAAGCAGCCTGACAAATGGCTTTCCTCACTGGATGTGTTTACAGAAAAAAACTCATTTATGTTGATCTGTCCTAAAAGCAGCTCCCTGCTGCCTTTTCGGGAATAAATAGGAGTGCATTTATTTAACTGTGTATAAGAGCTCGGTGTTCTCTTTACACTGAACAACCAGTTTCAAGTTAGCTAATCTGTTGCTTAGTTTATGGGCTGGTGCCTTCCAGTCGCTGCCCCTGTATCTGGCTGATAAAAGCCCTGTTATCATCTGGGATGTTATCTGAAAGGCAATACAAGCCTTCGACAGGACTCTAGGAAACCCAGAAGAAAAAAAAATCTGATGTTGAAATCCTGGACTTTGGGAGCTTTTCTCAAAATGTGCATGCAGATGAAATTCTGCCTCCTGTATTCCTGTTTCCCATACAAATATTTTACAATCCAGACTTCAAGAGGTGTATGTTCATCTCTTATGAGGAAGGATCCTTGTTCTTGTTTCTCTAGGCTCTAAAATGTCACAGAAAGCTTCAATCAACAAGTAGGGTAAAAGCTCTTACTTCAAGCCACCCTTCAGGGCACGGTAGACCTCTTCCATCCTTTTAGGCTGAGGTTCTTTGGGCGTGGTGCTATTCTTATGGCCCAAATTATGCATCTTCTTCACCTTTGCTTGGGGCTTCTTGAGCGCAGAGGAATTTTCAATAAAGGAGTTACACCTGCAAAATGAACATCAAAGAGCAAGAAATCCCTATAAATCATAGAAATCTCAAAGGAGTATAGCTTGAAGAAATCTTCTGATATTATCTCTGCTAACAAAAATGAATCTTCTTCTGTGCCTGCCAGTTAAAGGACTGCATTGCTCTACAGGTTAAGAATCTGGGCAGCCTGGGATATGTGCTTCCCAAGACATAAATGCTTGTCTGGAAACGCAAGGCAGAGTCTGAGGCTCGTCAGACATTTCTCTGTCTTATACCATGCCTGTCCTAACTCACATTAGAGAGCCCATAGGAGAGCTGAGCTACATCCAGGTGCTAAAAAGAAAAGGGAGCCCAGGTAATCTCAGATGTAAAACCTGTGGGTCCTAAGGAAGATCAGGATGTGATTGAGAGAGGTTCTGGAGAACAGCATCCCACCACTCATCTTGAGTACAGTGTATGGCAAAGTGAGGACAGTTGTGCTGCACACAGGTGCCTCTTTGGGGACTTTGCTGGTGGGCAGGTCAGCAAATAACAACCATCATTGACTTGGGCTGACAATGGAGGCTGTTTACTCCTCAATTGCTAACTGAGGTGGTCTGGCACTGGGTGACCACACAAGTTAAAATCAATTGTAAACAGCCTCCGAGAGCATCCAGGACTGGATGGCTTGGGCAGGCCTGACTCAAAGCCCTATGTCCTGTCCAGCTAAGGGGCAGTGCACAGAAAGGCTCCACAGCCAAGCTCAGGGAAAGAGCTTTGTTTTGAATTTGTAGTGGTGCAGCAATGAGTAAACTGTCTTTTAGGCAGCAGTGGTCTTAAACAGGAGGTGATGGCAAGTGTATCATGTGCAGTGTTCCTGCACATTTCCCGTGCTGAAAAGAACACTGCATAAGTTAAAATGATTCTCTGAAATTCTCTCACAGCTCTGAGGCATGTGAGGAAGCCCTGCATTAATGGGGGAGAGGCAAACAGGCAGAGGCTTTACAAAAAGCTTAGTTATACAAACAATATATAGAGATATTTTAGCCTAGGACACTTTATTTGGCAGAGAGTCAAAGAAGTTCTCTCTCACCTCCTTTCCCCATTCATCCCCTAAATCCCAGGTCTCTCTTACAGCCTGATTTTGAAATTCCCCTTAGAGAGCAAGGGCACTTGCCTGGACCGTCTTTCCTGAAGCCCGCTGAAGCCAGCGAAGGACTGGCTTCTAATAATCCCATTAGGACCTCCTGGGGAGAATGAATGTGATCCTATTGACATGATGTCAGGGAGCCTTGGAGATATTCCTGAAAAACATCAGAAAGCATGTCAGTGAGGATAGGGTTATGGTAAAAGGCAGCAGTGAGGCTGGACAGCCTCATGTGTCCTCTGTGTCCATCCGTGACATTGAGGGGCACCTGAACCCCTTGAGGGGCTGCAAGCAAATCTGTTTGTATTTCCAAAACATCACCACTCAAAATCAAAATGGTCCTATTTTAACTTCTGACTTCCAGCCCAGGGTCTACTGAAAATGCACCAGAGACACAAAGAGGGTCTGGATGTGGGACTAGAAACCAGATACTTCAGTGTGATAATCCTAATGCCATCCTCATTTTCTGCCATGCCTGACATGCTTCACCCCCAGCCCCAGTGTCCCTATCTGTCCTGGGAATTATTATGGGGGCGTGCAGAGCTCACTGTCACTGCAAAGTGTGATTATATACAATAATAATTTAAAAAGGACTGATACACCATGAATGCCCTGCAGCTCCCCTTTGATCCATGCTCCCATGGCTGCTCAGCCCAGGGGCTGCTCAGAAGGAAGGCACAGTGGATGTATGCACAGCCATGACATGCCGTGACGAGAGGGATGCCCTCCACTGAGAAGGGAGAGGAGTAACGAAGCTCCAGGCACTGCATGCTCTGCATTTCATGTGGCTGGGGGGGCTCAGCAGGGAGGAAGCCCTTGCCCTCTGTGTGCTCATTTCCAATGCCCAGCTTGGCATCTGCACTAAACTAGGATGATTTCAATCCATCCACAAATAAATAGCAGAGAAGTGCTACGGTTCACAGCAGCTCTATCTGCTGCCACAAGGGAAAAGGGGGATGCCTTTATCTTCCTTTTCTCCTTAATCCACTGCTCTTCATGTCTCTGCCTTCGGCAGACAATTAAATTGATTTTTCTGCTGGCTTGGTTTTGTGCTGCTCTGGCAAGAGGAAAGGCCCCACCAATCTGTAAGGAGCACTGTGGCCAACACAGGCCAGGCAGCAGGAGGAAAATAGAGATACTGGAGAAGAGTGAGCAGGTGCTGCCAGACTCAGCTTCCCCATCCTACAGGACCCATCCTCTCACTACTACCTCCATCCTTCCCTGGACGTCAGTACAGCTGATGACACCACTCTGCTGCGAAATGGACTGAGAAACTAGGCCAGCTTAAAAATAACCTGACATAAAATGAGAAAGAGTGGTTTTAGCAATTTTTTTCCATCTATTTTAAAAGCTGGACCCAGGCTGCCCCATGCCCCCAGTTCATTTCACTCCAGTAGCTGAGCTGAGGGATGAGCTTGGTAATGAAGCAGGATGGTATGGCAGGGGCAGGAGCTGCCTGCAGGCAGAGGAGCTGATGTTCTGTGAAACTCTGACCTACAGGGCTGAGGGGGTGACAGCAAGTCTAAACCACTCTCTCATCCCCACAGATCTGGAATGATTATAAGTGCCCAGCCATTTGTGAAAGCCAGAGATCTACACGTGAGCCTTCAGAACTGAACATATTTATTAATGATAAGCACCAGAGCTACGTGGTGCTTGCACGGCAAACATTCACTACAGAAAGCAAATATGTGGGGAAACATTGTGCACTGCTCAGTTATGTTTAATTTGTAGCATTAAGCTGGGCAAATACTCTTTGGGGTGGCAGTAGGTGCCACGGCAAACTACCGTTTCTCTTTGAAGGAGACTGCATTGCCCAAGGAGCTGCTTTCTCAGGAATATTTCTGCAAGACCTCTGCCAGAAACAACTTCTTCCAGCCCCAGCATTGCCAGCACTACTGCTAATGAGACATTTTCTCTATTGTACAACCCAACCAGAGTACATCGTCCTGTTTTGGAAATGAGGGCTGCCCCCCGACTCAACAGCCTCAGAGACACCACACAGGGTACAAAGGCAGTTTTTTCCTCCCCTGTGGTCAGCAGGCAATGGTGCTTCACCACTCGTGTCCCTGGCCTAGCCCAGGTGCAGCCCACCCAGCTCAGGGCTCAGAGAGTTTAACCACAGCAAGGAAAAACCCCTGGGACAGAGAAGTTTCTCTTGGGCAGACCAGGACTATGAGCACCTGTATTAGGCAGAAACCCACGGTTAGGGGAGAGGAGGAGGAGCAGAGAGACTCTGGAGCAGCTGCTCCTCACAAACTCAGAAGATACCACAGCAAGGATGCCCTTTGGCTAATTCACATAGTGATAAACATGCTCCAGCCACAGCTAGAGGTACTTGAGTCTTTGGTGAGTGAGAACCCAAATTTGGCTCCGTACTCACCCCTACATTCATAAGGTTCTCTGTGCTGTGCTCAGGCTCACTGGTATCTGTCACAGCAGTTGCCAGAAGGCATTTTGAAGCTTCTAGGGTCAAACCTCACATCCCTGTAGATGGTGCAGTGTTTTCCTGTGCCAGGTTATGCCTAACAGTTCAAACTCCAAGGAGAGCCACCTCCTGAGACAGAGTGGAAACCACCCAACCACACTGCTCTGGGGTCTGCACAGCCAGATCCCTTTGCGTTTGCAAACAACCTTTAGACAATTAGGCTGCAATCTGCATGCTCCCATACAAGGATTTGCATTAAAAATCGGGTCCAGAGTGCCATGGGGCAGAAAATCCCTTGCAAGTCTTCAGCACTTGCATCGCTTGACAGGATGATTAACACACACCCTGACAACATCTGGAGACCTAGGAGGAGCTAAACAACACTGACAGTCAGAGGAGATTTAGCTGCATAAACAACAACCATTCCTCAAAAAATAAGAGATAAAACAAAACCTGAAGTTGGGCGCTAATCACAACCAAATTGGCTATGAAAAGGGCTTTAGAACCAAAACTGTTGTGAAAATGTTAGCATCTTTTGCATGATGTTCCTTCTCTATTAATATGAGCAGGATATGAAAGGCTGCCACTCTGAACAGAATCTTAGTGTCCAAATCTGACTGTGCAGAAACACTGGAACTGTTTTGATTTTCTTTTCCTTTGGGCAAACTTAAAAAATAAATAATATTGGAAAAGGAATGTACTTATTTATTTTCTTTATTTTGCTCAAGCACTCAGATGGCTTTGAAAGGCTTTAGTAGCTAAGACTTTCCCCAAGATACCAGAAAAAATGTGCAAGAAGTGCAATTGAAATGCAAATTGAAGACCTGCCTGGAGCTACTTTTGCTTTGCTTTTGCATGAAATGGTCAGAACTCAGAGCCCAGATAGGCTTGCGGCCTCTCCCTATATATTATATATAATCTTGGTGAATAATGTATGTTTAATTTCTGTACAGAAGAAAACTGAGATGAAAGGAGGTAACAGAGTCAGAACTGGTGAAATCTCCGAGTTCTGTTTAGTTATTTTCCATTGGTCTGGTTAAAGGTTGACTCCATTGTACAAACACCATCTGTTCTTAAGATTTAAACTAATATTCATAATATGACATCTCAGACACTTCTAACCAACATCAGAAAATTGCAGACTCTGCATCAGCCCCTTGGCCCAGATTCCCAGAGACAATGGCTGCATATGGGCACTGCCTTGATGGATTATTAATGATACTCATCTCACAAACACACTTTGAGTGATGAGTATCTGTCATGTTGTTGTGATATCCTTTGTTCAGAGGGCTTTATTTTTTTGCCTCTTGAACCATTCACAGGTCTCTCTGCTATCACTACATAAACCTACCTCTGCATTTAATAATACAGTTGTACCCTGATGATGTGCATGATGCAGTTGCTAATATAATTTCAGTAAGGCTCAGCCCATGAGGACTCACCCAGATCTCTTACTGACCTGATGGGTATCCCCACAGCTGAGCACTGCTAAGGGGATTCTGGTGCTATGCCAAGGGAGTGATCAAGTTTCTCAGTCTACATTTAGCAGTTATGTGATATCATGCTACTGTCTTCTATATGCAGTATAAATTTTGCTCTCAATATAATGCAAGCTGCACATCTAAAATGATATTAAATGCTTCTGTGATTTGAGAGATCCATTTCAGCAGTGGATGTAATGACTATGCTTACACTTTTAAATCTATATAGTTAATGAACCAGGGATGTTTCATTTTAAAAAGACACCAGTCTCCTTACTGCTAATATAAGCACACCCCATGTAGAAGTATAATTAATATAATTAGTACTGGCCATGCTAAGTGCACAGCAGTTGAATGATGAGCCCATCAGTGAGTCAAGGGATAAGGTGAAATCCTATCAGTCCTCCTCTGCCCTATTCGCTGACAGCTTGCAGCAGAGAATGGCAGATAATTGATGATGTCTCTGTCCCCAGGGAAATAAAAGTCCCCTCTCTCAGCTCTCCTTTCAGTCTGGAAATGGGGAAACAGCTGAGCCTGAGCTAATGAGTGGGGAAGGGACAACCATTTCCACAGACCTAGCCTCTCTTCATCACCCTCAGCACAGACCTCTACCTACCACAGCGCCAAAATATTTGATAAACACTGTGGACTTTGATTCAAGCTAAGAGGGGAAATTCAGGCAAAACCATTGCTAAATTTAGTCTGACTTTTGCACAGTCCTTTTTTCTTTGCTTCTTCCCCATGACGAGTTTGGAGATGGTATTTTTTGCTCACCACATGATGAGGGGAAATTGGTTTTGCTAGACATGCTAGCAACCACGTAAAAAGCTGCAATATCGAGTGGTGATGGTGCCCTTGATTCCTCCTGTTCTCTCCTTGTAGCAGCTAAGGCTCCAGGTCTAGAGTTTGCTGTAAGGTGTTAGAGAGCTGCCAGCAGCTGAGGCTTTGAGGACACTTCGGGATTATGTATAATCACTGATTAAATGGGAATGTGGGATAGGACTGAGGGACTGAAAGCATCCTTGATAATCCTTTCTTCCTGTATTATTTTCTTGTGTGACACATGGTCCAAGGTCCATTCTGGATCTAAGGGGAGGTAATACCTACAGTGAGATGGTTTGTATGTTGATTCTTTTGTTGATCTACAATGGTCTGCAGGCTGTTCGTTAAAAAGTAAATTATAATTACTTAGGTTAAGGTGAGCTGAGGGTGTTCACTGATTAATGTGAGTGGATGGCTACAAAAGTCATCTGATCCTGTTTGGCGTGCTAGGAACATTTCTTACCTGAAAACCTGGGATATGTCTGATAAATGAGCTTGTATCTTTGTGATTAATGAAAGAAAGGAACATTTTCCTCTCTCATCTATGCCAAGGTCTGGATTCTGCTTATTGCATTGGCTGGCCTACAAAGGTAAAAATTTTTAAATGCAATGAGATGACATTTGGGACCATGTATCTCTCCAAGAAACAACCACAATAAGGGAAGGAACTGTTATGCCCTAGAAGTCATGTCCTCCTCCCAAACAGCCAATTCTTTCTGCTTTGCACTCATAAGCCCAAAGAGCACAATGCAATTCTGAACTTAGACACACTCATTTCAGTGCCAAGCTCATTCAGTACACCTTCAACTCATGCTGCTTGCTTTTGTAGCCTAAGTCTAGTCATTTTTAATATTTATTTTCTAACGTCTTCCTTCTGATTTAGCTGAATCACTGTGGCAATACAAGGCCAGCATGCCCAGTAGCCCAGATAACCACCTGGAATTGATGATTTCCACATTCCCTAGGCTCCTAGAAGGTACAGAAGTATGCATCTTGGATAAGAAAGTAGACATCCTTTTGGGTTTTTTAATACAAAAATTTGACAATGATATGTGGGTAAGAGTGCTCAGGAGCATTATAAAAACTTTCACAAGAAATTTAATTCTTGCATAAGTTTTTTCAAGACAAAAACTCATAGACATGAGTGAGCAAGCTCATAATTTCTGCCTGTGTCAGGAAGATTTCTGTTGGGTTGGGGTCTCCTGGAAGCACCTGTAGAAAGGTGTCTTCTGCTGGTCATTCAATTACACAAATTACAACCTTCATGGCACATTTTATGCTCCCAGTGATTGGACTGCTCCTCCCTTGTGCAGGGCAGACTTGCTAGAGCTGAACAGACATGTGAGCTCCACCTGAAGAACTATTCTTGGTAGCCAGAATAAAATCATGTGCGTTTGCTCCACCAAAGTCCACGGCTTGGAGATATTCCTGAATGGTGGCATATGGCTGCACTGACAAGCACACTTCCCAAGCCTACATCAGCCGGTGAAAGGCCAGTGGATCCGTGAGCTCCAGACGTTAATTTTAGAGCACAGAAAGAGCCACGTGGGCTCACCCGCACGGCTGCAGAGCAGCGCTGCACAGAGGAGGAGCTGCGGCTGAGATGGAGCCCCCTCCTTCAAATGAGACATGTGGGAGCACATGGGACACGCCTGGGTGGGCACCAAAGCCATTGGTAGCCCAGCACAGACATTCTGCCCCATTCTTGCAGTAACAAGAATCTTAGCTTAGCCCACTGTAGCTCGTGTTGGTCTAGCTGAGGTGGTCTCTCCATGGACACCCTCAGCAGTGATAATCCAGCAGGGTCTCTCTGAAGGCTTCTCACTGATGACTTTATGTCCATCAGTGATTCTTTTATGAGTTCTATTTCAATACCTTCAATTTGGATGGATTCAGTTTTTACAACGCACAAAGAAATGTTTACACAACCGATGCAGCTTTTACAGCTCTTAAGCCCACAGCTGGGAGCTTTAGGTTTTCATGTATTATTTAAATAAATAATGTTACCTGTTTCTAATAAATGAAAATGCAGTATTTCAGTACCAAATTTCAGCTTTTGTTTCAAATAGAATCAAGCTTTAGGAAAAAGATTAATAGCAAGGCTTGTACTTTATGGTGCAATTTCTGTGAGAACATTTTAAATGTTGCATGTAAGGGCATTTTCAATTCAAATGCTACAGTATTTGCTAGCTCATCACTAGACACCCTGAGCGGAAATACAAATTGTCTACCATCTGGAACAGCCCATGTTGTTTGTTCTGCTCCTCCTACCCAAACTAGATGATGTACATAAACCTAAAAGCAATAGTAACAGTAAGAAAAAAGCTAACAATCCAGGTCAAGAGCAAAATGGTAGATATGGCTGCAAATGCACAGAACCTGATAGCTGATGCTCCCACTGCAATATAGCTCCATAAATTCAGTAAGTCATCTCTCACACCAGTCTAGGTACCAAAGTCAGTGTGAAGACTTTTCACTTCGTTTTATTGTTATTGTAAAACATGCCTTTGGCTCTAATTCTCATCATCTCACTAGAACACAGAAATAACAACTGGCAGTGGCTAAGGTGAAAACAGCACTCTTTTTGTCTCATACCACAATTAGCTTTCTTCCTCCCCTTTTTGCAGCTACTCCTTCACCAGAGCTCTCAGTGCAATGCCCTTGTTTCTCCATTTTTGTTGCCAGGGAACCTCTGCTTAACTTCCCCTCAGAGAAAGACCTACACTGCACCTTCCTCTTGGTATACCTGAGAACCTAAGGAGAGGGAAATGCAAATGAGTTATTTCTCTGTAATAAACCCAAGGAAAATAGATTTGATCCTAAGTGGCTCCGCACATAACAGATGGGTTCGTGGCAGCTGACCTCCTTTTTTCTTTTTCAGTTCCAACATTTATTTCACACTGGTGGCTGGGATGAGCATGCGCAAGAGCCCACATGGAGCTCCCCCCTACAGCATTAGAGACACAGGGCAATCATATTCAGCTGGCATTAGCATAAATAAGCAAAACTTGTCCATAACTGTACTTATGAGCGTGGCTGAGGGATCAGAATCTGACCATCTAATTACATTTGAAATTCATTCATCTCAAACCCACCCCAGTATGCAGAATTATCTTTGATTAGAAGTCAACTCCAATTTTACTCATCACTGATAATTCTTTATGTCAATGTAAGATTTAATTAAAAATGAAGTCCCACGGCCGTTCAAGTGCTGGCAAATAATCTAAGGAAAAAAGCACTTCTGAGACCCATCTGAGAACAATACTCTCACGCTTTTAAATCCACCTTGCACAAAATCCCTAATGAGCGGTTCAGCACGCACGGCCTGAGCACACAACTAACCACACTCTCATCTGCACTGCACAGTAATAAAGGTGCAAGGCTTTGGGCAGCTCTGTTATCTATCCCTGCGTCAGGAGATATACTACTAGGTGCAATCTTGTGAGCAGTAGTAAGACTAGCAGGATGCAAAGCAGGTTGTGGGAACTCCTCCATGCAGGAGCAGCCTGGCTACTTCTCTACCTCTTTTAGCATATGCCTGGTTGACCACAGATGCTGGGTGGAATTTTAATTTCTTAGCTCAGACCACAAGAACTGACCAACTGATTACCCATTTTGGCAAGCATTAGCACTAGGGGAGGCCTAGGAACCCATCAGTGCTGCAGGTGTTCTGCCTTCACCCTCAATTAACCAACAGTAACACCTGGGCAAGCCCAGCAGTAACATCTGAGCAGAAGCAGGGTAAGGCAGCCCTGATGTCAATAGATGCAACTCCAGTGGGAGTTCTTTGGCAAAATCCATGATGAATCTGAGCAGTGACCTAAATTTGCATGTCAAGTGTAAGTAGCACAGAGTGGCTTCACTTTCTCAGACTGTGCACGGAATGAATATAAAAATCTTCTCCGTGACAGGAAAAAAAGCAATGGCTAGCAAAGTTGTCCTTGAGAATGCTGATTTCTTTAATTACTTTGCACCAATATTTTTGCTGCTTACAACCCTCATTTAATGCAGATGGTAGCAGCATGGGCAAGGACAGCAAACTGAGGATGGCACCTTTTTGTACCTGCAGGAGAGTAAATGCATCAAGTAAAAACACACAGGATGGTTTGGGCAACCAGTGGGCTGCTCTACAGATTATTTGTTTTGCCTCAGCCAAGACAGACAAACTAGCTGTTCGGTATCCACTCCAGGTACACTCTAATATAAGCATGAGTGAGCTAAATTAAACAAGTAAGACAGGCTTTTCATCCCTGAAAGGAAAGTAAAACACCATTGTTGTCAAATCCTTTCAGCCACTAATGAGATACAAACGCTTTGCTGCTCCTATTTAAATACATGGGATTAGGGTGACTTAAAACTCCGTGGATGTTTATATGATCGTTCTATTTCCAGGGGTGTTGCAATGGCACTCTGCTCACTAAAATACTGCTGATGGTACACCGTTACATGTCCTAGGATGAAGGTCTTTAAAGCTGGATGTTCTTCTCCCAGACATGAGCATTGCAGAAACTGATTTATTTAATCTTTCTGACACCTTGCAAGTGTGGCCACTTAAAGAGCATTGCCATAAAAGTCCTGTGTTACTTCATTTACATTTGGCTATAGCATCTGCCTGAAGCTCTCTTCCAGTACATCAAGAGCTGAACACTGTCCATGCACAGCCAAGAATGGCTGTCTGCTCTGATGCAACTTGCTTGTCTCTTGGCTTCAGCTCATTTTCAAATTCAGAAGTTCAGTCTTCTTACATATATGATTTTTAGAAATTTTATTTAAAGTTAAGGCAGAGTTGATTATTCGCTTGGTTACAGGATTTTAAGCTTCAAAAACCTCTTGAAGGCACAGGATACAAGAGTACATATCTAATGTGTTAGTGACACTGGTGCTGGAAAAAGGACTGATGACTAATGGGGCAGCTGAGCAAAATAAAAAAAGTGATTGCTATGTGCAGACTGACAGAAAACACAGCTATCCCAACCCTGTTCCGCACAGTTCTCTTACACCAGGCACCCACAAAAAGAGCAGAGCAGCTTTATAGGCACATGTATGTTTACAGGAATCACTTGAAAAAATACCTAGAATTTTAGGGAGACCTGCTCTCCTTGCCACCACTTCCTGAAACCACATTTCATTCAACACTTACCAAGATGATTCAACAACGTGCAACTGGAGCCCAGAAAGCCAGCAATATTCTGTGCTGCATCAAAAGTAATGTGGGCAGCAGGGTGAGGGACACGGTGCTGCCCCTCTGCTCTGGTGACACCAAGTCAAGTCCTGCATCCATGTCTCAGGCCCTCAGCACGGGAAAGACATGGACATGCTGCAGTGAGTCCTGAGGAGGCCACAGAGATGATCAGAGGGATGGAGCACATCTCCTACAAAGACAGGCTGAGAGATTTGGGGCTGTTCAGCTGGAGAAGAAAAGGCTCCAGAGAGATTGGATCAAAGCTTTTCAGTACTGGAAGGGAGCTTGTAAGAAAGATGAGCTCAAACTTCTCAGCAGGCCTGTAGTAACAGAACAAGGAGCAATCTTTTATAACTAAAAGAGAATAGGTTTAGACTAGATATAAGGAAAGAATTATTTACAATGAGGGTGTTGAAACGCTGAAACATCTACAAGAGAGCAGCTGTAGGTGCTCCATTCCTGGAAACATTTGAGGTCGAGTTGGACTGTACTTGGAGCAAACTTGGTGTACTGGAAGGTGCCCATGATGGGGCAGGATTGGGACTAAATGGCCCTTTAAATGTCCCTTCCAACACAAACCATTCCACACCTCTGATTTTCTCGGAACAGAAAAGCTGTTCCCTCCTGACTCTGCAATGGGTTTCTGCTCCTCAGGGCAAAGGAGGTTACGCTGAACAGCCACTGGCACAGTCTGGGCCAGATAGAGCTTTCTTACACAACTCCTGTGCATATTTTGGGAAGCATGGACCATTCTCAAAGCAGTCTTGATGTACTTTCCTCCTCTGACGAGCAAGGTAGTTTAATGCCATAGATACAGGCTGGTCTGTGCCTGCTGCTGCTGTTCCTGCCCAAAAACATTCGCAAACGCCTGCAGTTTACAGTCACAGACAAAGCCAATGCAAACATGATGAAACCCTGAAATCTACAGCAGGTAGATCTCGTCAGGGTTAATTGATAAATTTAATTTGTAGTGGACATTAAAAAAATTCAAATCCTGAGTTTAAAATGCCATATGTTCCAGCTGTGCTACAGGATTAGTTACCATTTCAGTTTTCTAGACACAGAGACATTACAGATAAACTGAGCATGAATTGAAAAGATCTGACAGTGCTTTTTGTCACTGAACTACAAGGCAATTATCTCATGTAACTTATCATTGCACAAATTAAGGCAGCACATCTTGGCACATCCCTGCTATTCCACAGTATGCCATTTAAAAGAAAGATCTACTGGGGCCATTGCAGGCTAATGACAAGCTTTTAGGAACGACCCCATAGCTTGTTCTCTGCTGCTCTTCCTTTCTCCTTTCCTTCTCTGTTGGTTTCTGCATTTTCCAATTCACGTCACATTAACAGACCATCATTAAGGGTATAGGAAAAGGAGAATATCACAGTTTTTCATGAGCATGGAAAACAATTTTGCCCTTTTGCCAATGGAGGCAGTTGTCTTCCTCAGCTGGTGGCAGCATGACATGCCCACAAGAAATAGTGTCTGCAGGAACCCTGCATACAGGGTTCAGTTTAAGATAGGAGCTGTTACACTGGATCCACTGCTGCCACCTTCGCTACTAAGAAGGAGGATTATTTTCTTTTTAAGGGTAGAGCTAGGAGGGGAATGGGAAAAAAAACAACCTTTTGCTGGATAACTGCATGTGAAAAGCCATCTAACCTTCAGGGAACTTCTGTTTTCAGCATAGGAGATGGAAATCAAATGTACTGAAAGTACTTCCAGTCCAGCATCTGCATGACAGAACAAGGCTTTGTGGTCCAGCTGTCTTGTGGGGAGATGATGACAACATCCCCCTCTGATTTCAAAGAAAACAAAACCTTAGTTTATGCAGGCAGAATTTTAAGCTGATTATTCTCTGGCCTCAGCTGAGTCTTAGCATTTTTAATATAGCTTTGGTTTGGTTTTGTAGCACAGATGACTTACTGCAGTGAGCAGTTCCAGCTCCTGGCTTTATTAACCTGAACATCTAATAAACTAAACATCCTTCTCTGTTTATTTTAGCAAACATCTCTTCTTAAACACAAGATTTTGTGTATATCTAAGTAGATGTGGCCTGCAAGTGTCACACTGAATTCAAGAAAAAGCCTGATCGATCAAAGAGCACCTCACAGCCAACTGCTTCCAATGCCACCAGCACCTCTTTGTGAAAACCCAAGTCCTTCTTTGAACTAACAGAACACTGTTTTGTGGATGTACTGAATGAGACCAGGAAAGGGCAGTCACTCACACAGGGCAACACATTATACACTTAATTGAGCTTTGGCAACAGCATCCTCACCCACTGATGTGCCTGTGTAGTTGGGAAAGTGCACAGGGATAGCTGCTGCTGCCATGATCCAGGGATGCTTGCAGGAGTGACCAGAGAAAAAGGTGTGTCCATACCCAAGGAGACTCACTGGCCAGGGACTACTTGCAGGGATATTATTGCACAAAGCTGCAACATACACCACTACTTCTGCAGCAGAGTTAAAAAGTTTTAAAACCAAACATTTTAAAATGAAATACTAACAGAGTATGTTAAGCTGCTTAATTATGGAAAAGGCACTTTCCTTCATGTTATTCAACAAGAAAATGCCTATCAGACTTTGAATACAGAGCTAGACTGTATACCCTACCTGCCTGCAGCAGTATCACACAGCAGTGTCACCATCTCTACCCCAAGCACAAGCCCTGGTCCTCAGGGCTTCTAAAGTCATCCTCAAGGGGTGTGTTCGCTACAAGAAAAAAATCCTTTCCTCTATTAGGATTCAGTCTTCTACCAAATGCAAGACAAATCTGACAATGAAGAAAGACACCTCATTGAGGCATAAATCAAGCAGTTTTGGCTCTTCAGACAGCAAGATGTTAATCTGGGGAAAGAGAAGGGAAGCTCTGGTGTTCAACCTTGCATGGTCTGTTGAAACAGTGGCAGGAGGTTCATGTTTACTTATCTCCTACAGATTTCACTGAAAATTAATTTCTTCCTTTGGTCAGCTCACACAGAAATGTCTAAATAGTAAAAGATAGGGTTGGTTTAGACAGGTGTTTCACAGAGGTAAAGGCACAAGCTAAAATCAGAACCTCAGTGATGACCAGATAGATTTTCTCTATTGCTACTGCTTTTTGGAGTTAATGGGTAACTGGAAGTTTTCCTGTTGATGAGGCTTTTCAGGACAAAATCATCTCTGACAAACCTCTGGATGTCGCAGCTAGACAAAGCTTCTGAATTTAAAAAAAAAAAAANAGGGATTATTTGAACAGTTCTAATGTTACTGAAGGGTTACCAGCAGGCTGCACAACCTGGAAAGCAATAGCTGCTGCTGCAGCTAATCAGGCTGTTTGAGGGCCAGGAGAGAGGGCAGGCTGCGAGCAGTGGGACAGCAGTAATGAGGTGGTTGGCTCTGCCAGCCAAGGTCAGCTTGCTGGAGGCATCAGAGACCAGAGAGCTTCTGATGCTCTAAAAGGGCTGGAAGATAAAATGTATTATTGTGACTACTTCATGTGTTGCACTGGTTCCAGGGAACTGTCAGCTTCAATTTGTTCCTCCCATTGAAAAGGAGAAAGATGCTCGCACACTCCTGTGCTAATCCGTCATTTCTTTTGTGCTGGTTGGGAAGTAAAAATTACAGGATATCCTTGCAGCATAAAAAGACATAAGAAAAAGAGAACTTTAGGAAAAAAAGGCCAGTTACTTCTTGTGTCATGCTTAGAGGACTTGCTTCTTGAGGCCACTGGGTGCAGAGCCTGTATGCCAAGAATAAGGCAAGGTCTGTACTTGTGGCTGCCAAAAAGCAATGCAAGTACACCACGAACCCGCCCTTCTCCTCACCTACCACATCCCATGGGGCAGCATGTACTGGGATTGTCATTTTTGATCATGGCTTGGTTCCTGGAGCCTCACTGCAGCTCCCTAATTAACCTGGAGGGGATTGGGGAGGGGGAATCTTCTTTCTTCCAAACAGCACCAGACCCAGCAGCAAAAACACTTCAAAGCTAGAGCTGAAGAGCAAAAATTCAAGGGATTTATTCCAAATCCCCTGGATGCAGACTTAGAGTGATAAGAGAAGGGGTAATGGTTTTAAACTATAAGAGGGCAGATTGAAGCTAAACATGAGAATATTTTTTTCACGATGAGGGTGCTGAAACACTGGCACAGGTTGTCCAGAGAGGTGGTAGGTGCCCCATCTCTGGAAACATTTAAGGTCAGGTTGAATAGGCCCCTGAGGAACCTGATCTAGTTGAAGATGTCCCTGCTTATTGCAGGGGGCTTGGACTAGATGGCATTTAAAGGTCCCTTCCAACCTAAGCCATTCTATGACTGTGAAGGTTGAGATAAAACCGGTGCCCACTTGCTATAAAACAAGAGTTGAAAGTTGTCTGTCCCTAGGCTCCAAATGAGGGTAACACTGGCTACCAGAGAAGATTACCTGGTACCTACTGCTTCCTTTCCCCTTGAAATACCTGCCTGGAGGTATTTTAGGTGCCAGGGCACCAGCTTTATGGGAAGGGACAGGACACGATTAAGCCAGCTCCAGACCAGCCACACAACCCACGTGGATGCAGATAAGAGAGGACATGAGCAGCATTTGGACTGCGGAGCAGAAATAAAGCTTCAGGGAAGCTGTGGACAAGAAAATGCAGTTTCTGCTTTGATTTGGGGTATGTAGGGAAGGACAGCTGTGGAGCTCACACTGAGCTGACTGCTCAGCCTTAGCTAAGCTATTCCGGATATTAGTCAGAGAGATATAATATGATCCAGTTTACTGCATCCAGGGCTGGCTTCCATTGCCAATCTCCTTCCAGCTCTCTCATGGGGAGCTGGCAAAGTTCATCCTGCCATTCCCCCTCCAGCCACCCAGCTCCCCTGCTCACAGACTGCCCTTCTGCCTTTGCTCTGGTGTAACTGAACTGTCTGAAGGACAGCATGGGAAACAAAGATGATGGCAACTTAAATTTTTTATTGACTCTCTTATGTGTTTAAAGTGCAGCCACCATGGTTTGTAAAGCAAAATTGCTTCCGCTCTCAAAAGACTTCACATTTGACTTTAAATTCTAAGTGGGCCCAGTTCTTTCTCTCTGCTTCCTAAAAGGGCAAGCACATCTTGGAGTCAATGCAACACCAGTGCAAAACCAGTGGAAGGAAAAAAAAAAATTCAGCGTGTGCTCTTCCTGATTAATTTCAAAAAATCTCCTACTAAGAACCTTCTTTAGCAATCTCCCTTTCAGAAAATCAGCAGGCACTGTAAGCTGAGTGAACAAAACAATGACCTCCAAGTTCCTGCTAAGTGAGAAAATAACCATTCTTCTTCCCCTCCCATTTTGTTAATACAGTCATTCAGGAACCACACAGCTTGAAAGTGATGTGACAGGCCCCTATCTGATACTAATTCACATCCCAGCCCTCTCTAACAAGCCCGTGCCAGGAGCGTGTGTTCAGGCATTGCTGTCCTCACTTCCTTCCCAGCGTGCTTTCAGCTGATGCTGCGTGCAGGCTGAATGGCCACAGACACAAGCTGCCCATCTCCCTGCTGCTCGCAGCCTAGCTTGCCTGATGAAAATTACCCCAGTTAAGTGGATCGTCTGGGAGCAGCTTGTCACTGCCACATGTATAGCATCAGGAAAAAAAAAAGTGTCAAACCAGCCATCCCTTTTTTGGAAAAAGCCAATGCTGTCTTTAGTCCTCACTCCCACTTCTCCCAGCAGGAAAGCAAGGCGGCTTCCCCGGACCTTTTCCAGCAGAGCACTTCGTGTGGAAGTTAGCTTTCTGCCTGTTCAGGTTTAAAAATATCAAAGAGCAAAAGGTAACCCTGTAAACATACCACTGTGAGCTTTGAGGCCGTGCTTTGTACCACTCTTAGCCCAGGTGTTTGTTCTGTGATACAGGTGAATAAAATGGTCATGTGCCTTGAAAGCACAAGGGAAGAAAAGCACCTTTTCCACTTACAGATGCTCCTTCACAAACCACACACTACTCCACTTGCACATTCCCAAGCATTTAAGAAATATTAATTCTGCTGCAGAAAAACCTCTCAGGTATAACAGTACTATCATTCTAGAGAGGAGCAGCAACATGACAAAGCTAAGTTCTCTGTTTCATATGCAAGATCCTTGAAAGAAATTCAACACGTTGTTCTTAAAAATAAAACAGAACAAAGAAAACCTCCAGAGCCCGCACCTTGCCAAAGAAATGCTGCTTGGATGTCTAAAGTTAAACCAGCATCAGGTTATGGATGCTGGGATCGTAAAAGTTCACATTGCATAAGTGCTTATCTGCACTTGCAAGCAGCACAGACACCATCTTAAGTGACTGTCCTAATCTTCAGTTACTAGCTTAGAAAACGCTGGATTTATGGGAAAAAAGATAAACTTCGCTTCCTTTAAACTCCCACTGTGCAACATATATACCCACCCACACTCATTTAAACGTGGAACAATCTGTCATATTTGCCCATTATGGTTATAAAGCAGGGCTCCAAATCCATCCCAGTGGATACCTTTCTGAGTCTGGCCACAAAAACCAGATCGCGTTGTGTCTCTTCCAGCGTGTGAGGATCTCCAAGACAGCTGGGCAACTAGCACAGGAATCTTTCAGGAAACATACCTTCCTCCTGTCTCCTTCCTTAAGCTCTGTGCTCGGGTATACTCCTGCTTTTGTTTATGCAGGAGAGGGATACTTGTGAAACCTAATTAACCACTGGAGAAGATGATGTTTCTGTTTGGGAGCGTGTTCCCTGCCCCGGGCTCCAGCTGCGTGACAGCAGCTCAAACACGGTAATTAAAATGAGCGTGGCTGAATGCATGGCCAGATTAATGAATGCTGAAGTTACACTGGGAATACACTCAGCTCTTCCCAGAGAGACGGATGAAAGGGTGCAAAGGCAGCATGGCCACAAGCACACAATTTCCAGAAAGCTTTTTGAAACTCTGAATGAGAGACAGCAAAATGCTCGGCTAACACAGCAATAGGAAGACCAGTCACAGGATTAGGGTGACCTTTCGTAACCAGGGCATTCAAAGGTAAACTGAAGAGCAATGCCAGTGTGTAATGTGTTTGCAACAGTCCTTGGGAACGAGCCAGAGGACTGGAAAGGGAATTTAAGAGGGTCTAAGCTCTCCTCTAACCAGTAATACCATAAAAGCCCGCTGGAAATAGAAAGACAAGACCTAAGGAAACGCCGAGACTTTTTTATAGAAACAGGGCTAAGCACTTCCACCCTCTGTGGGAAAACATTAAGCGAGTTACACGTCCCTCAGCGAACACCCACGTTCAAGATTTTCTTCACAATCACAGCCTAAAACCATGCCCGGGACGCCCCAAAAAAGCACCTTCGCCCTCCTCAGAACCTCTCCGCCGCCGGCAGCAGATGAGCGGGGTCGGGACCCAGCGGGGTCGGGACCCGCTCCTGTGAGCGCGGCTCTCCAGCCTCGCAGCCCCGGAGCTGGACTCGGCCACGTCCCCGCTCGGCAGTGCCCCTTCCTTCCTTCCTTCCTCCCCGCGGGCTCGGCCCCGCACCCCTCCGGCAGCCCGGCCGGGTCCCTGTTGCTGCCGCGGCTCACAGCCCGCTCCGGGACGCCGCTCGCCCGCCGCCGCCCAGCGCTCCTCGGGCACCGCGGTGCCCCATCCCGGGCGGCAGCGCCCGCAGCTGGAAAACTAATAAACAGCGAACGAAGATTTGTAAAAAAGGGATAAAACTAAAGCTTCAAAATTAAATAAAAAAATTAAAAATGAGGAGAAGCGAGGAGAGGTTGTCACCCGCCGCCGGGCACCGCCGCTCTGGCAGCGAGCGAAGCCGCTGCCGGCTTTTCCTTGCGGAGCTGCGGGAGGGAGGGGGGCGGAGGAGGGGGCGGAGGCGGTGCTGCTGCGCGGCCGCCGCCCGCCCCCAGCCGCGGGCAGTGCGGGGTCCCCCCGGGCTCGGCCCCGCGGGATGCGGCGGAGCCGGCGCTGCCGGTGCCTCCGTACCTTTTTTGGGGGGGCGGCGGTGCGGCTCTTCCGTTTTCTCATTCGATGCGTCTGGCCCCTCGGGCCGTTTGTCCCAAAGTCGGAACATCCGCAAAATCCCTCTGACCCTTCCCGCCTGGAATGGGGCAAGGAACGGGCTGCTGCCGCTTGCCTTCCCCGTGGCCGGTGGAACACTCGCTGCAGCCTCCGTTGCCTCCAGTTATGTGTGTGAAAGCTCTGTCTAAATTTGGGTATTGGGCGGGCTGAAGACTGCAGTTAAAGGCGAATATAAATGAAAGAACATTGCAATGAATGGATCTTGCGTTTCTTCCTTTAAGCATCTTTTTTGTTACCCCTGTAAAAAAAAGGGCAGGAATACCGTATTTTCCCAGAGACTGTGGGGTATTTTCTTCAAATTTAGTCTTCTTTCCAAAATGTATAGTCATATTTACTATCAATATATATCTCTAGGGAGATATGGATTTTGAATATATTTGTTGCTACCCTTAGGACTTCTTAATTTCTCTTCTGTGACTTTTTTTAATACTGGACTTTACATCAGCCAACAGAAGCACCAAACACACGTTGTATTTTCTATACGATTTTTTGTTCCTCTGCCAGCATTTAAAGCTGTTCTAGGGTCCTTCAACAAGCTCTCCCTTGTGCCTCTTAAACAGCTGCAAGTGCTTCTTTTTTGGGGAGAGGGAGTGAAGAGCAGAGGGAATCCCTGGCAAATCTATGGGGTTGGTATATAGAAACAACTTGGAAGGAGGCTAGAGAAATCAGCGCTGATACCCTCCCCATATCCCTGTATCTTTCCCCATTTGGGTCAGGAAGGATAGGTAGACTCACCACTTCGAATGCAAATGTTTTTATTGAGTACACTGACCTGTCACACAGAGGGTGATATTGGACAAAGAAGTTAAGCAAATGACAAGGAAGACAGAGCTAGCTTTCTGAAGAGCATTGTGCACATCTTTAAAACTGTCCCTGAATAAAAAATCCTAGCTGCCAATTCCAGATGACCTACCATTTTAAGTAATTTTCAGCAGGAATAATGAACATGAGTTATTTATATTGTACGCTGAAAATAAGCCCTACATGTAGCCTGAGAAAATGGAAGAGAGAAAATTACTCCAGATTTGATAAAAGCAGAGAAGGATTCTCTTCACATAGGTGTGTGTGGACCTCTGGGTCCTACAGGCCATTTCCAAGATTTGTGAGTTCAGATGGGCTCTACAGCAACCACGGCTGTGCTATTTCCAGAGGTACCCATTTCTCCACTAGAAAAAGTGTAGGGGCTGTTGCCAACACTGTCACTGCTCCAAGGCAAAATTTTAAGGGTGACCTTTCTACATCTCTAGCTGAATCAACTATTCCCCCATTTCATGTGTGTCACATAGGATGTGAGCTCTGAGGCAAAGGCGGAGGAGTCGCTTTCTGGAAAAAGCAGCTGTGCACTTTGGGCTATGGAATGCCAGGGAAAGAGGAGAGGAAATATTTGTGGCAACGCTGAAAGCTATAAATGCCTCATCATGCACACTTAATATATGTTTGAGTCCACTTCAGCCTTTTAAGGGGTGGCAGCTCTCACTGTGGAAGTCTGGTTAATCTGTTAAAGGTTTTCGGTGCCATAGACTAATCGCAACATCTTACTTCAACCTGAAGCCTCCTACAGTTCTGGTCAATTGTTACCAATTCCCTCTGGCCTTTTTGATCTTATCTTGCATTAGATTTTTTGAACTTAAAGTTGCGGATGTAAATTACCTCATTCATATTGCAGCCTCCTCTTTCAAGGAAATATCCTCTATCCTATGCAAATACATGTGATAGGGATGTATGAGCTGTCTCTCTGGGTTTCTCAATATAGTTTAGCATAGCAAATGCAGAAGGCTACTCTCCTCCTCCCCATCACACCAAGCCTTACACACACTCCCACTTCTCTGCCCCCAGTGCTTGTTGAAACAGCTGGGAGACTGAGTAGGTTTATGGATGCTCTAGATAAAATCTTTGCCCCACTTAGTCCTTCTGGACATGTATTCATCCTGACACACATGCTTTTGAAAGGCTAGGGACAGTCAATCCACGTGTGTCTTGTTTTGCTAATTCAGTGGAAATTGCCAGAGAGCTCTGTCTCCCTCCATCATCAGGCAGGAACTGAAGCTGCCATTGTATTGTGGCTGTGATCATGCTACTATGCCTATAAATTATTCACGGTATTGCAGCGTAATCTTCTGTTACGTTAAAAATAGGTCATCATGAGTGTCCCCGGTGAAATTCTAAGTGACAATAGCTGATTTTAGCTTTGTCTCCAGAAACAGTGACCTTTTCAAAGCAGTAATTGACAGTTATGCTGTTCTTCTATCTCTGTGACAGCTCCAGTGCACCTTCACAAACAGTAATTCTCAGCAATGGTAACCCCACATTATACTTGAGACAACTAAACCAGAGCTACTAAATTACCTGCTGAGCTTTGCAGAAGCACTTTGCTTTCTATTAGCCTTTGCTTCCAGGCCAAAGAGTAAATCAGGATTATCAGAGAAGAGATTATAGTCTGAGAATACCTAAATACTCTGCTCCTCCCAGGAACTCAGAAAGCTTCTTGAAAGGGCTGAGCAGGATTTTCTGGCTGATATGCATCGGTTGCACATTGCTCTGAAGGAGTGGATATATGGAGAAGAACTTCAATTTTCCCATTGCCACAGAGACTCCAGCCCATTGAAACCCCTGAATCAAGGGAGTAGAAGATTTTCAGGTCCATTGCAGACCTAGACAAACCTGTAAAGGAGGAGCACGACTCCGTAGTTTGGACAGAGGTACAGGGGAAACTATTTCCCCCAAAAGATACTGTGTGGGAGGGCTCTTTGTGGACCCCCCTGAAAAAGTGGGATATAGTTGAAATTTCCCTGCTTGCTGTGGGGATGTGTCTGTTATGCAGATACAAAGACTTGGCTCAGGCCTGGGTGAATTCATTCACCTGAAAGCAAGGACTAGTGGTGGGTGGCAATGCTCAGCAGACCATGCAGACAGAAATTTGCATGGAGGTCTCTGGTTAGCATGTTCAGAGCAGCAAGAGGTCAAAGGAGGTGGGGGGATGCTTGGGCAAACACAGCTTTGAGCTTTGGGTGTCTGAGGCAGATCAGGCCTGCCCTAGCCTTTAAGGAAGGCAATTTAACCTGGATTTTCCTGATGTAACTTGTCTTTGCTGTGTTTCAGTGTAACTCCCACGCTTAGAAGGGATGCACGAGGCATCTTCATATTGTTCATGGACATCCCACAGGACATCTCCAGCAGGTATCACACCCAGGCAAGTCTTCTGTGGGAACACAGGGTGCAAACCTGACTGCTCTTACCTGAGGATGTTGGTCCAAAAATACAGGTGAACAATCATATTTGAGAGTGGGAAACATGGCAGGTGCTGGAACCACCTATTGGGAAAGCTTTTAGGGGGGAGGTAAAAGACAAGACCCTGACCTGTGCCATAAGCAATCTGGGAAAGACGTGAGCTTTAACGTTCTGACCATATGCAAGTTTGCCACTATACTTATTAAAGTGTAGCCACCTGCTCCTACTGCACCCTGCCCATGCTGCTCTTTGGACTGTCTTCCATTCCTTATACCTTCTCTGTCCAGTTTGTTGGACATTCACTGTCATCCCGTAACTCTTCTTGCTCTCTTTCTAGAAGAGTTTGATACCCACTTGTTTTGCTCTCCTCTAACCACTGTGCAATCATTTCCCCCCTTTTACTTCCCATCGCTGTGTTGCTGCTCCACCCTCAAGTTCCTCATTTCTCATGAAGGTGCTTTTGCAAGTCTTTCCACTTGCTGCTCTGGGGCACTTTGTGGGGAAAAGTTACTAGTGCTGATCTGCAGTGATTCAGGAACAAATTCCGTTTGGGATTTCTGGACAGATGCTCAGCATAGTTGGATCTTTGGGAATGACTGAAGTATAATGCAGTGGCTGTGTCCTGTGGCATGATAGTCAGGACACACATGGTATGCCAAGGAACAGCTATGGATACAAAGGGAGAGGGCCAGGGACAGAAAGGGGAGTCACTTTTAACTTTTGATGTACCATAGAGATAACACTTCCCCATGGTAATCCTTCTTTTATCTGTTCTTTGTCCTATCTGGCTGTATTTATGGTGGTCTGAGATAGCTGCTTTCAGATTAAAAACACTTCCCACAATGGCCTGAGCCTCTGGCAACGTCTGATGTTTGAGAGATGCACCTATCCTCACCTATCCTCACGTATATAACTTGGGGGAGCAGGACAAAGGAGCCACGGATTGCATTTTTTTTCCCCAGAACCTGTTTCAAAATCAGCATTGATGCCTCTTCTGGGCAGGTTTTGGGTGGCAGTGTTCATGCAGGGCTGGAGGGATCAGCAGATTCCAGTTCCTCAGACTGCTTAGCAACCAGGGCTGGCTGAGCTGCTCTTAAGTGCACACCAAGTGTGTGGATGCTGTGTCTAGTACCGCAGCTCTAGCCTTATTTTTTCCCTCTCTTGTTTTTGAAAATCATTCCTTGTTTTCTAGTAAAAGCACCTGAAAAGCTGCTGGAAACTAATTTTTGCTTTTCTGGACAGCTGGAAGTCAGCAACACTATGAGATGATCAAGGCTACTATAGGAAGGATCAGAGACACGGAGAGACAGGTATGGGCCCTAGCCCACGTTCACCTCCATACTCGCTTTGCACCCTCACCTGCATTTGAGAAGCAAATTTTAGGCAAGCTCTAAGGCACAGAGGAGAAAATCTTTATTAATACATGCCCAAGCATACTCTGGTTCTCCTCCACCTCATGATATGAAGCAGATAACTGGCTTGGAAGGACCAAGGATTATGAAAGATTGTATTATATGGGGCAAGATACTCCAGGACATGTTAGCAAACATCAAAGGTATCCTAAATCCATCACTGAAAGAGCAAGTCAGGAGCACCCAGGACTTTGGCTTGCCTTGCTGAGACCCCCAGCAGCAGCATAGAGACAGGTCCTGCCTTCCTGCAGCTCAGTGAGCCCCACAGGTCATGGCAAGAAGGGGAGGAACTGCAGGGGTGATGAGCATGGTGTGGGGAAAATGATGGTCAGGTAGAAGAAGGCTGCAAACGCCGGGGTGGAAACAAGAAGCAAAGGAGCAAATAATGCCAGACATGTTTAAAAATCTAGTTCCACGTATGAATCCTGTGGTGGTGCACACCTGTCTTTCTGCATATCTCCAACAGGGCAGTTTCATAATAGAAACCCAGAAGGAGTCCTCAGGTGCAAAGGCTCCAAGCAATTTCTGTCCTTAGTTATATTAGTGTAACACCAGAGTTCCCACGTAATCATTCCCAGATAAACTGCAGTATGGGTGACCCAGCGAGGTCCTTGGTGCAGAGACCACGTTCCTCTTTCCTTCTTGTGGACCAAAATTCTGCACAGAGGACTGCAGCTTTGAGAAATGATTTTCATTCCCTCCCTGCCTCTGAGATACCACTGCTTCCCTCTTTTCCTCCCCAGCGCATATTTCTGAGGCTTAAATATAGCAAATACAAAACAAGTGCAGCACACACAGAATGCCATTCGGGGGAGCGCAGTGAACACGCTGCCTCTGTAATGCAATGAGCCCCAAGTGCATCTGCCAAATATTTGGACTGAGATTCCAAGGGAGAGGGGGTGGTCTGTAGCACAAAGAAGCACCCACCAAACCCTCAGACCAGTACCCCCAGGCATCTCTTGTGGGGATACACGTTCCTTGTTGGTCCAGCCTGCCTTTACCTGGAGGTGATTGACCACTCATAGCAATTATTTCCTCTAGGAAAGGTGAAGAGCAGCTTTGTGTGAGTGGATTTAAAATTCACAAATAATGCGTAAAGCAAATAAGCAGTGTTTCTTTAGGGGTGTGTTCTGGCTTCGTGGCTGAGGTTAAATGACACCAGTGAAACCATGCCAGTTTTTGAACATCTGACCCTGCGGACTATTTTCAGTGCAGTGATTTTTGAAGTGATTAATGACAACAACTTGGCACTGCTCAGAGGCTGGTGTTGCTGATTAAGCTAACTCTTCCTTGGCTCACAACAGGCATCAGAAATAGAGTGGGCAGGAAGCTCCCCAGAGTGACAGAAGAGGCAGAGCACATCAGGACCTCCCGAGCTGCCTGCGTTTCAATGGGGAAATTAGAAAAAAAAAGCTACCAACATCCAACTCCAGAGCTGAGCTCAGCAGTGCTGGAGTGCTCTGCTCCTCCTGTGGCTTTCTTTTTCTTTGAGAATATTTTTGTATGGATTCTTTTCAACATTCCCACCCCTCTAAATAAAAAAAAAGAGCTTCTCTTGTTAAGCGTGTGCTGAGATTGTGAGTGTGGCACTCCTTGCATGTATTTGTAGGAGGATCTCAGAGATGCTATCTGGTTTCAAATCTATCTACATCTATAAAGTATCTCTCTTCTCCAAAACCCTCAAGAAAAGGAAATCTGTTATTTCAGTGTGAAGGCAGTGAGCAGGACTCCAAAACTTACAGGAGCTCTCAGCTGGAAAACTGCACTTCCACACAGTCACAACCAACTGCTAAAAAGAGCACGGTGCCTTGTAGATAATATCTACGTTCACAACAGAGCTCTTCCAGTGCTCTGAGCTACCATGAAATGAGAAAGATGTGAACAAAGCTCCATTTATGCCATGGAGCCTGAATGCTGGCCAGCCTTGTTAGCTACTGGCATGTTAATCACAAATTTGAGAAAGCCATGGGGCTCATGTGTGAGATTTTATAAGCTCATCTCCCTGAGGTCCTACAGATGTTCTTGAAAATTTAATGACTGTGTTAATGACATATATTGAGTACATTCACAGACCTTTTAGCTGTCCTGCCAAGCCCCTCAGAGAGGCTGTCCCTCTCTCTTCTGCCACAGGTGGCTGTCACACCGCTCCAGGGAAGCTCCTGGATACTGCTCAGCTGCTGCCATACCTGAACCATAGGTGCACTCCTCAGGGGGTGAGGAGGGCTGAGGGCTTTTCACTCTGGTGTTACACATCATGAAGACAGGATCAGTTGCACAAAAGCTCATCATTGCAAGTCACTTGCCCTAGGGCTGGGTACAGGGGGGACAGGAAGATAGGGCTGGCCTGGGGAGCAGACTGGTGTGATGAAAGGGGAACTTTTGCAAGCCCTTGTGTGCACTGCTATAGGCACCTCAGAGAGCTCTCTGAGTCTTTGGGGCAGTTTTGGGGTTTGCTTCCCAGGGTGGTCATTTCACCTAGGATTTTGGGCTTGAGCATCTATTTTGCTGGACTACTTTGAGTGTCTTTCCTTCTCTGTGGAATGGGCTGTGGCTAGTTGTAGGCAGGCTTATGCAATGCCATGACATGGGCAGTAAATCCAGGGCAGGGCTCTGGTTACTGATGCTACAGGAGCAGCCTGGGTGCTGAGCTCCCCCACCACGATGCAACAGAGCAGCACCAAGTGCAGGCAGTTTTCCCAATGGGGAATAACTAGAAGCATCACTGTGCACTGGGGGAACCTAACCCAGGCCCATGTAGGCATTACTTTAGCTCCTGGATCCTGGTTGAAGGCAAAGCTCAAGTAAATATCACTTTGATGGTAAGCAGCTGCTGCAGGGCTTCCTCGTTGAAACTGCTATCACAAAGATGAGTCCACCCAACTCCTGCAGTGGATCTGCCTCTGGCTGCCCTGTGGGTGGGAATGCTGGGCTGTGGGCCCTGGCAGGCATCAGCCACACTTGTGCCCACTGCTGCCAGGCTGGGACCAGGGGACTGCCATGATTAGCGAAAGAGCCCAGGTCTTCCAGCAGTGAAGGATCCCTATTTCCATGCCCTGAACTGGCACCTGGAGGGGCTTCTTGCTTCCACCCTTGCCCTCCCTCCTTCTCACACACACTCACTATTGACTAAGAACATAAGGTAACCAGTTTGAGAAGATAGAAAACTAAATCTCAGAGAAAGCTAGAACAGAGATCATTCAAACTGCCCCAATTTGGGTGCAACCAGATGTGTTTACCCACTGCCATTTCTTCAGGCAAGGGGTGGTCAGAGTGGGCTTTTCCCCAAAATACTAGCTTATTTTCTCACTCTTTATGGCTTCCCATCTTTCTACTTTACTTCTTGTCTTACAACCTTTTTATCAACTATTAGAACTCAAAGTATCATTTCCAAGCTCTGCATCTCTGAACTTTCCAGCTCCCTGACTACGTGCAATTAAATTAGGGTAAGCCAATGCCAGCCCCTATAAGTTATGCAGATTGAAGCCTTTTATGCTCAAGATTTCCATAGCAGTTTTCCAGTTCACCTGTTTTTCAGTTGCCAAAGACACAGGAATATCAGGGACTCTTTCATAGCATAAACCCCCTGCTTCAAACCATTTCCCTGCTCCTGGATGCCACATCAACAATACACTGATTAAAATTCTGTGTGGCTTGACAACACCCCTCACCACCAAAAGCAATGCTGAGATATAGGAGAAATCCTACTATTGTGAAATCTTCCCACCATCAGCTTTTCAGTGGCCCTGTGACATTGTCAAGTGCTTGACTACTCTCCCTCTCTCTCCCCCCCCTCATCCATACACACAGACTGTTTTCACTCCTCGCCTTTTAACTCTCCACTTCCTGACCCGGTTGTTTTGTGCCTGTCACACCCATGGTACACCAACCACAAGGCTTTGGTTCAGCATCCAGGCAGGCGGAAGCTCATTTCACAGGCAGCTGAGCTGTGCCTCGAATTATTAAAGGGGTGAAGTTGTTTACGCCACCCACTCATGTTAGCCAAGACACATTTATTTTGTGAATTTAATGATGAGCGACAAAAAGCTTGTGTTTCTTGGAACTTCATAAAGATGCCGTGTAAAAACAGAAGGGGACAAATGTGTGAAAATAAAGGCAATTTTGCTTCAGCCTTTGGTGAGACACTTGTTTTGCAGGCTTAGAAGGAGCCCCAAGCATACCTGATCAGTGGTTTCTCTCTGGCTTGTACATACCTTCCTCTTTTCTCTGAGGGCTGGTTAAATGCCACTTGTTTATTTGACCTGGATTTTCCCCTCGTTGTTATTATTAGTGATCTAGAAATATCGTCAACAGATAAGAACCAAAAAAAGCTGCCTTCCAGAAACAGGGAAGGAAGCACCAAAAAGATCAAAGGTCTTTAATCAAAAAATAGGAAGAAAACAAAGCAGTCTCCCAATTCACTCTTTTTTTNTGGGCCACAAGGGCTCAAACTTATCTGCTTCATATATGGAGTGTGTTGTCCGGTTAAAAATAACCCTCCAGCTGCCCACGACAGCTGGAAGTGCCAGAGCACTGCGGGTGGGTCAGTGTGGGGGCGCCTGGGGTGGGGATGGGTGTCTCACACTGACTCCTCTGACCACAAAAATCTCTCACCCATCTGCATAACTCTGTGTCCCCCCAAGGACCACAACCAAAACGAAGCAGCTGCGAGAAGCGAGTGGAGCATTAAGTGTAAACAGGAATTACAAAAATGCTCCATAAGACAACACCCTTTTTTCCTTGCCATTCTTGTCCTGCATTTGAAATAGGTCTGATCATGCTCTTGCAGAAAGGTGCTTCAATCTGAGTTTATAGGCCAAATATCTCACTACAATCCATCTATGTGGATGAAGCAGACACTGTTGCCTTGGTGATGAGACTTCTCATCCTCTGGGCTGTAGGGACTACAGCACACACTTTCTCCAGGAATGTGAGGTAAGCCAAAAGGACAAGCAGCACTGGTGGGACCTGTAAACATTTTCAGGACACTGATCCACAGTCTCCCAGCAGTCATGAAGGAGAAGCTCCCATGCTTGATACATTGCTAGGCTGCTCATGCTTACAGCAGCCTCCTGAAGTAGCCACGTCAAACTCCCTGGGGTGAAAACACAGGAAAAACAGTATCTCTGTATATCTCTGAGGCAGGCATCTGCTGGAATACCATACTGATATGAACATGTGAGTATCCTTAAAGACATAATTCTCTTGAAGTGACACCACTTTGATGTACTCTGTAGGGAGAGGTCATTCCTGAGGGGTGTCACCAAAGCAGGGCTAGATACAGCATGGAAATAAACCTGGTCCCATGGGTCACAGACAAGCTGTGACATGGATGTCTCCATGTGACATTTTGACAAGCTACTGCAATTCTATGTCCAAGAAAAGCACAGTGTCTAATATTGCTTTAGGGAAAGAGAAAAGTTGCTTAACCTGAATTGTTCCTGAATAAAGTCTCAACCATAAGTTAACAACCAAGGTGTTATCCTCAGTTTTCTCTAACATCTCTAACCTCATTATGTGCAGGCAGTGCACATAACCATGTACAGCAGCTACCTTTCCTTTCAGCTAAGCCTCAAAGCTGGTCCCAAACCCCAGAACAAAAGCTCTTTTCTCTCTTATAAAAGACAGACAGGCTTTACAAGGATGACAAGGATGTAAAGGCATCTGTTGCCTTTTTGAAGCACAGCTTAAACATTTGATGCAGTTACTGTTCTCCCGGGAGCCTGGGTGGGCAGCAGTGCTGGAATGTATCTGTATGCCATAAGCAGCATGTCAGTCCTGGGCAAGGAAAGGGCCCTGGGACTCTGACACTGTGCAGTGCACCATCTAAAATGGGGCTCTGGTCTACTGAACTGGAGCACACACATAATGAAAAAGACAGTGATGTTTTTCCCCTCAGTTCTTTGGAAAAATGGGATGGGATTTTGTGTCGGCTTTGCCCTGAGAGGGAGGTTATGGTTACCCCATGTACAACCAAAGGGTATATACAGGAAGTGGGAAGTGGAGGTGTGAGGAGAGGTCAGTGTACAGCAGCTGCATGAAAAGATCTGCAATAAATCACAGCTGAATTTATACTCTTCCTGTGCATTCTCAGTTTGGATAGGGCGGTCAGTGCTAACAAAATATTTGGAGCTAATTCTCAAAGGAATAGGTCCAAACCACACTGAATTGGGAGGAGCTGCCGACTCCCTCAAGGGCAGAGAGGCCCTGCAGAGAGACCCTGACAAATTAGAAGACTGGGCAATCACCAACTGTAAGAGGTTCAACAAGGGCAAATGCTGGATTCTGGACCTTGGATGGGGCAACCCTGGATGTGTGTATAGACTAGAGAATGAGTGGCTGGAGAGAAGCACTGTGGAAAGGGACCTATTCTATGGCAAGTTGAATCTGAGCAGTGCCCTGGCAGCCAGGAGGGCCAACCCTGTCCTGGGGGGCATCAGGAACAGCATGGCCAGCCAGGAAAGGGAGGGGATCTGAGCTCTGAGTTGCTCTGCTCTGAGTTGGGGTGGCCTTACCACAAGTGCTGGGGGCAGGTCTGGGTGACACAGTATAAAAGATATTAAGCCATTAGAAAGCATCCAAATGAGGGCAACAAAGAGGTGAAGGGCTTTGAGGGGAAGTTGTATGAGGAGCTGCTGAGGTCACTTGGTCTGTTTAGCCTGGAGGAGACTGAGGGGAGACCTCACTGCAGTCACAACTTCCTTGTGAGGGGAAGAGAAGTGGCAGGCACTGATCTCTTCACTGTGCTGATCAGTGGAAACTGAGGAACCAGCATGAAGTTGTGTCAGGGGAGGTTTATGCAGGATATTGAGAAAAAGTTCTTCACCCAGATAGTGGTTGGCCACTGGAATGGGCTCCCCAGGGCAACAGTCACAGCACCAGCCTGACGGAGTCCAAGAAGCGTTTGGACAATACTCCTGGGCACATGGTGACTCTTGGGGGTATCCTGTACAGGGCCAGGAGTTGGACTCAATGATCTTGATGGATCCCTTCCAACTCACTATATCCTATGATTCTGTGTGTGATATGCTGGCCATGTTTGCTGACTGCTTGCAAATTCTGCACCTCCATGTGAGCCCTCAGCTCTCCTCCCAGGGAGATCAGGGTCTGCCAAGAGAGCTGACTCGAGCTCAAGTCTCCCTCACTCTCTGGGCTTGGCTCCTCATCTTAGAGAGAGTAGGAAATCCACACAACCACTGCTGCAGTGATGAGAGGAAGCCTAGTGCTAGTGGAAGGGATTTCTTTTTAATGAAATATAACTTCAGAATCGCAGGCACTTAGAGTCACTAAAAATTAAACAGCATATCCCTCAAAGTGGGTGTTTTGACCTAACAAAATTGTAAGAGTAACTGAAGACACTTTGAGTTAACATAGTGAGTAGGGCTTAAAAGAAATCAAACATATCACTCACTGTGCTTTCAAAAGGCTAAAAGAATTTATTTTTGAAATTTTTGCATATTACAGTTGTGACCTGTTCAACACTGGCCAATTTGCAGAGAAGAGGGAGTTGTGCTTCACTGAACCTAAGCACAGTCACTTGCAAAATCTCTGCAAAACCTCTGAAGGAGAGAGCATCATGTCAGTGCAAGGCACTGTTAATACAAAACAAGGGAAAGAGCTAACAAAGTTTCTTTGAAGGATGAATATTTCAAAGCTTTGAATACCTACTGCATTTTTGTGAAGATAGTTCTAGCCTATTTTGTCACATCCAGCTCTATGAATTGTGATTTCAGTGTATAGGGAAAAAACAATGCCTGTTGAAGCATAAGTAAATGAAAATTGTGGAGTTATGAATTATGCTGAAAAAACCACAGAAACCTTCAACAAATGTTTTGGTTTGCATGTGAGAAAATATCAGTGCCATCTGACAGTCTATATCAATGAGAAAATATTTCCCCTTGATCATTCCCAGAAGAGAATTTAAAACTGTAATTTTGAAAAGAGTTATCCTAGGAACTCCTTGTTGATACTTCAGAAAACTTGAAATACCAGAGGAATTCCAGAGAGCTGTAAATTAATGTTGTGTCACTAATGATGAGATAGTCTGGCAGAGGTCTTTGCCTCCTCAAGGAATAGCTGATGTAGAAGTAATATAAGCAAAATTAAAGGAGATGGAGTACAATCAGTGGCAATCACTAGGATTTTAGAGAAAATAATTTTGTTGATAGTGTACTCAGACTTTAGTAAGAAATAAAACTTGGTACTGCATGAGATCTTTATATACACAACCCAGCTGAGAAATCATCAAGGATGCCAGTTTCTAGAGAGGACATAAAAAGATAGGTTGTTCCCCATGGAATTGAACTATTTTTATGTCAGTGACCCGAAAGGGAACTTTAAACAGTGATTGACTGAGTATGCAGATGGCACAATGTCTGGAGAAGTGGAAAACAGGCTACTTGAGGAAGTGAGATGATTCATCTGGCTTTAGAAGGGGCATAGCTGGGAGCAAGGGAGATAAGCCATCCTGACAGAATAATGTTGACTTTGTCCTGAGAAATTTGACTCTGAAAGACTGGAGGGTTAAAGAGAAAAATCTGAGAAGAGCAGTCTCATGTGATGCTGCAACCTGAAAGTACTTCAGAAGATCCTTGAACTGATCCTGATATATTATATATATTTTTAAATAATAGGAGTATCATATGACTTCTGGATTTGTCCCTGGTCTAACAGTTTTGGAGCACTGGGCTCCATGCTGGTGTCCACATCTCTCCACGGGACTGGTTTCATAAACCATGAAAACGCTTAACATATTAAAACTTTATAAAGAAACAGTCACTGACAACAGTCTGCTTGGCAAAGGACATGAGTGGTCTGAATATTGCCTGTAGATAGTTATGTGAGATTTTTATATGCACAAGCAATGGTTAGACCTTAGCTCTCCTGGACAGGCAGAAAACTAAATCCAAAAAGTAGACAGATCAGTGCTAGGAGAAATAAAATGTAGCTGTCTTTAACTGTGATGGTAGCTGAGCCTTGGGATGAGTTAAAAAGGTGGACAGAGATTTGCCATCATCACTTTCCAAATCAAGCTGGATGTGGAAAATAATAAAAATAGCCCATGCCCTAAGAGCTGAGGTCTGCACCGAGCTGGGAGTTCAGTGCCTGACAAATGCCTCCCTCTGGCCTGAAAATCTGCGACTAAGCTTTGGCTGCATCTAAGTTTTGGCTGGCGCCTAAGTCTGCAGCATGAGCGGGGCGGGGGCTGCCCTGTGACCCAAACGGGCCCTGCTCCTCCCTGCTCTGATCCCACCCAGCCCCAGGGAGTGCACTGGCTTGTCCAGGGTCAACAGCACTCCAGAAATAGCAGCCAAAAAGTTAATGTTTCCTTGCTAACTCGTTCAAGAGAGAGGAGAGGGGGCTGAAGGGGAAGTCTAGCACTGTGCCTGTGTTGTTTGGGCTCTCCAGCTGGCAGGTTTGAGAGCCAAAATCCCTCTGTCTGAGAGAGCAGCTGGGATACAACTGTTCCCAGTTATGTGTAGGTGAGGTGAAGAGGATGTCACCAAGTCATAGACTCGTGGGATACCTCAGGTAGGGTGGGACCTCAGAAGATCATCTATTCCAACCTCCTGCTCCAAGAAGGGTCATGGAAAGGTTTTTAAAATGTTCCTGCCTTTGAAAAGCAGAGACTCCTCTAGCTGTTTCTGGATCAGCCCTGCCAGAAACAACTTAGCTGAGAGGCTGGAACAGATTTTTGAAGTGGAGTATCATTCCCTTCAGATAACACAATATATATGTCGACTAACCTGCCCACATCTCTCTCCTTCCCTTCTATATTTCAGATTAAGAACATGGGCTAAAGGTTTCAGAAACAGCAAAGAAGCTTAAAAACCCACTGGCTCTTCAGAGCACTTGCAAATGTCCATATCAAGTCAGACATGTGGATGATTATCCTGGGAAGCAGCATCCACCTGTGTTGAATGCAGGACGAAACAAATGCAATGGGGTACTTTCAATGCCAGTTGATTTGGCCATGTAGTGAGGTATTTCCTGGACAATCAGGATTTCTTCCACAATGCAAATGCACTGACCTCTCCTTTCTGCAAATTCATCGCCCTTCTGAGCCCAGACTGGGATGCAGGGTGAGAAGTGGGGGCATAGAGACGTGAGAAATGTATTTGAGTACAGAGAGAACATCATTGAGAGTGCTTTCTTTTCTGAGCTGATGTCTTTCACTGGGGCTCAGATAACTTGATTTGGCACCATTCACTGCTAAGTTTTCCATACCAACCGCAGCTGAGCTTTGTTTAAATGAGGCTTGCTGAAGCTGTGCTGAAAGTGAGTTTAAAGGTTCACAGTCTTTGGAGTGGATCCAGGCAGCTCTTTGTGCCTTCAATTCCCTTAGAAACTGCAGAGGGCTAGGGGCTGGGAGAAGATTTGCATGAGCAAGTTCTCCCCCTGGCTCGAGTGCAAAGGGGAGCAGTGAGCAGTGGGAGAAACTGAACACCACAGGCCAGATTCCTCCTCCTCCTCTGGGCCCTCTTCAGTTCTGCTATTTTGACTCAATAGCACTCAGTACACATGTAAATGACGGTAAAGGATGCAAGCAACAAGGGATCAAGCACCAGCAGAAGCAATTTTAGGGATAAGAAATCATGACACCAGCTTTGTACCCCAGGTTGTGGCAGTTGGAGAGGAGGATGCTAATTCTGCTCAGATAATTTAAATAGCAAGTCTCCTTTAGCCCCTTTTAAGAGCCCCTACTACTTTAATGACAGCTGCACCTGTGGTGTTGAATGCCCAGTGTGCTACTTTGCACAGTGCAGCCACTGTAGAAAATACACTGGGTGTCCCCCCCAGCTTTCTTCTGCAGTAACTTCCTTGAAGCTGCTGAACCAGTGTGAAAGTATTTTTATTGTATCTGTGGTCCCTTTGTTCTCCATTCTCTAAGGAGAAAAAGAGTCTGGTCACCCTGTGACCTTGAAACCCACAGACAACTTCAGATTTACACAAGAAATACCACCCGGGCTAGTAACCGCTCTCTAGTGTGAGCAGGAGAAGGATTAGTGTAATAAAGGATGACTTTACCTTCCCCAAAGGAATCATCTTCTTCTCCGAGTGCAGCCAAATCTTCTTGGGAGTGCTGCATCGTGGCAAGGACACAGCTCAGGGCGCAGCCAGAGCCGAGTGCTTGAGCCTGTTCCTGTGCTACAGCTCGACTGCTTCCTTTCACCAGTTTCTTAAACATTTTGGTGGTAACAGCTTCCGCATCTGCACTTACGAAAACAATCTCATTCATAGAAATGATGCCTCTTGTTTTTACAAGCCTTTGAGGTGGGCTTTGAGGTGGAGTGTCCTTACTGCTGAGATAGAAGTTGATTTTGAGAGCAGAGGAGGCAGGACAGGCTCGAAAAGCACCCTGCCCTGTTGCAGAGTGCCATAACTGCACAGCAGCAGCTCTGTCAGCCCGGGGTGTTAAAGAGTTTTGCATATGAATGGGAATGTTTTCTGGTGACAGGTAGAGCTAGGGAACGACTCATCCTGCTTGGACTGCAGAGCAACTCCTCCCTTTCACCCCAGGGACACTGTGACATGAGGAAACCCCCAGTCAACACTGTTGTGTTCCTGGAACTAATTTTTCTTCTAGCATGGTGGCAGTGACATCACTTTCTCACCCACGCTGTGGGGTGGCCCATAGCAATGGACATGGGGACAAGCCGGAAAATCATAGGTGATGGCAGCTGTCCCATGGGCAGATGCCTTGGCAGGAGCAGGATTCTCACAGTTACACTCATCCGAGTCACAGTCTGTGGTGCAGTACCAAACCTAAGGACCTTCCTGATCAGGGGTACAGCAGAACAACACCAAAGTAAAACGTGCTGTCTGCCAACAACAGGCATACCATTCGAGTATCTCTGTCACTACTAATTCGGCATCGCAACGGTCTGCTCTGTCACGGTGTTTCTTGAACCTTATAAAGCAAGTTGACTACTTTGTGCCAGGTCCCACAGTTTATGAGAGGATCTTACCTACAAACTAACTTACTCTAAGCTTGTACAAACATATGTTTGGCCTTTAGGTAGTGTCTGAGCCTAGCACAGGCCTGCTGTCTTAATCGGTCCACTCAGGGATATTTCATACATATGTCTGTCCACTGTGGGGCCTAGCACAGGCAGTTCCCCACAGCTCTGCAATCAGAAGTTAGAATGTAATGACAGTAAACCTGAACTGAGCAGTGATTACTCAGTGTAGCAACTGAATGTGTCACCACACCCCTGGAAGCAAGACTCCAGCACAGCAGCCGTGTTCTCTGCAGCTTCCGGCAGATGAGTCACAGGTATAATGAGCCCTTCTCTGGTTATTATGTTGGGATTTTTTAAAGCTCTCCCAGTGTGCGTCTGCAAGGCACTGTACAACTTGAACTAAAGATGGGACAAGTCCTTTTAAAACACCTGATCTCACCCCAGCCCAGGCCATGCTCATTAGCAAATCCTATGGCAGCACTTTGGTCCTCACAGGAAGATGAAAAGACCCTTCCCAGTTCAGGCACAGCCTTCTCCTGGGTGCAGGGGAAAGTGGTGCTGCAGCCCACCTGCTCATGCCTCCTCCCCACTGTCACATCAGGTGTCTTGGCTGCACAACCTGTGTGTTTCTGCCTCGCCAGGGTTGGGAAGCTGTGTTTTCCTAGGTGGATGTGGTTGAAGCCAAGAGCATCCCAGGACTGGTTTTTCGTGGGGCATTGCGGTTTGCCCGCTGGGTTGTTCCTCTGCCACTGCAGCAAGACTCCTTAAGGAGCTCCATCCCCAACAGGCCCTCCTCATAGCTGTCTTTGCTTTAAATTACACTTGTTCAAATCCCCGCAGACATCACAGCTTGGCCCACTGGGGAAGAGAGAGGACTTGCTTCTGGCCCAGCTGGACAGCCTTGGGGAAGTCACTCCTCCTTTTTAGACATCCTCTCTCACTCTTTTTCTTGCTCTGCTTGTTTGAAATGATTTTCTCAGGCAAGAACCATCTCTGATTATATGGTAGCTGCTCCCTACCATGCTCAATGAAAGCAACCCTCTGCCTCAGTACAGCCCTCCTGCCATGGTGCTGAATAGATGGAGAAACTCATGAAAAGAGAGAAACACCATTATTGGGTGATGAGGGTAAGCAGAGAAGAAGAAGGGATCAGCAAGAGAGAGAGGTATGAAAAGAGGAATAGTAAGAGACATGAAAGCTGCAGAGGGGAAGCATCAGTCTGGAGGGAAGGAATGCTGGCACAGGAGGCTGGGACCACTCCAGGCACTGCCTCCCAGGGTCAGGGCTGGGAACCCCTGAGCTTGCAGAGGCTGGCAGGGCCAGCATGTGAAATGATTTCTGGGCTGAGGAAAAGGAGAAGTACTGAAGGAAAGACAGCCACAGGGTGTATCTTGTCTTAAAGTTTCCTGGCAAGACTTAGTCCCAGCAATGGGCAGCTGCTGCCCGTGGTTTCCTTGAAACAGCAGGAAGTGGCTGGCAGAAATCTTGAGCCCTCATAAAATCAATGGCTAAACTGCCCCAGCATGCTGTGGAGCCTGTCAGTCTCTGAGGATTGGGGTGGGCCAGGAGAGGCTTCTGCTCTGTTGGAAAAGGTTTTTGGGCTTGATTAGAGTAAGTTGCAAGATGAATGATGCTACAAGTACGGATGTGAATACTTGATCCAGACAGACAGCCCAGCAGGAAGAACCACAGAGAAAATACAGCAGTGCTAACTTTCCTGCGTTGTCCTGCAATTGGAGCTCATTTGTAACTTGGGCATGGGAAGTTTTAGCCATTTATCACTTCCTTCAGAAACGTGAAGGAGCAAGCCACACTGTCCTGGTTATTGCGGCAGCTCCCTTTTATGCTGCATTTCCCTGGGACTTAAATCTATTTCCTTACCCACTGTTTTCAGTCAGCCTCTCCGGATGCCTGTTACCTTGACAGCCCTTTTTTCTTTTATTTTCACGAATTAAAAGACATCAAAAGCTGTCCTCTCTCCCGAAAACAACTGTCACCAGAATTAACACACCAGTCGGGCTGGTGATGAATGGTAATGACTCAGCCTCCATTGCAGACGCACAAAGGGGAGTTGCTTTCATTCGTTCCCGTTTGCCACATCGTCCCTTGTCAGCAGCCTCACCTACACTGCTCGCAGCATGTGATGTTCCTCCAGTGACCTGTCCCCCAGGGGAGCACAGTGCTCTTTCCCTCCAGACAGGATAAATTAACACAGACCAAAACAGTCCACCTCACACGGATGCCCAGGTTCCCCTTCTCCCTGCTCTGCTCCATCTTTGCCTTTGGGCCAGCAGGATTTTGCCCTGGCAGTTTGTCTTTGCTGCTTACTGACCTCAACCATCAGCCTAATAAAACTACCCTGCTTTGTTTTGTAGCATATCTGGGGTTTTTCCTTTCTGTACCCACAAGAAGTATTTTTTTCTCATTCTTGTTGAGCTGTTCTGAAACACAGTAAATTCTTTTCACCTGTTGGCTTATAAAGACCCACTCCATACCAAAAATAAAAACCCTCAATCAATTTTGCACCCACTGCAGAGCTCTCACGTGCGTATTTTTCATGTAACCACATCTGATGCTGCTCTCAGGAAAAGCCACCACCCATTTTCTAAGAACTTGTCAACAAAAAGCAGGGGAGCCTGGGGAAATGTCAAAAACAAGGGTAGATCAAGCAAAAGGAGACAACTTCTACAGCACCTTCTTTAAATTACTCTAACTTTACTCTTCTTCTCCTGCAACTTAGTTTATTAAAATTTCTATTGCAGGAAAAAGCCAAATGTTCTGATGTTTCATCTTCAGATACAGGACTAAAAGCCATTCCTAAAAAAAAAGCGTACAAAATTGTGCCATTTAGAAGTTTTGGGGTTGTTTTAATTCAACCCTGCCTTAAATTACTAACACCTCCACAAGCAGCAGGAGAGATGAGTTGGCCATTTTTCGTGTCTGAAACAGCTCTGCCCTATTCACATCTCCTGCTATTCCAGCACTAGAAAGATTCTCAGGATACAGAAAGTTGCAAGTCACAGGGGTAGTTAGTGCCCTGTTTTGTTCTGAGGCTATTTTGGAGTGAAGACTACTTTTGGTGGGATAATCTACATGGAACACAAGGAGGGGAAAAAGTGATAAAGGAAGGGCAGATGACTCTAAGGTGGAGACAGTATGAAAGACAATGTAGAAAAAGGTGGCTAGCATTGGTTAGTTTGGGAAATTGAGTGTTCATATGCATTTGGAGTACTTGTAAAAATTTTGCTCTGGATATTGCTGCGGTTTCAGTCCCCCAGCAAAACATGCTCCTCAGAAACCTGATAAGTAGAGTTACAATAACTTGTCTAGCTGTTAACTCATTTGCAAGTTACAGGGACTCCAGGGATTTAGATTATGTTTAGATAGTCTGTGTCAGTGTCTGAGTGAGCTTAGTATACTTTTTTCTTTCCAACTCTTGAAACTTTTTGCACTTTTATTTGCCAGAAATCTAAGCACTTTTTTTTTGGAATTTTTTTCTTTCTTTTAATTTTTAAGTAGGGATATTCAGTTCCAGAGAAAACCTGGGAGAATTTCTCTCTTTTGCTGTCCAGAAGGAGAGTCAGTAGGCCAGGCCAGTAGAGGACATGACTCACTGCACACAACTTCACAGACATTAAGAGCCCTGTTCACAAATCTCCACAAGGCTGTGAAATACACACCACGCATTTTGGAGATCTGAAAAAAGGGCTGGCCCCAGGAAGCATCCACACACCAGACAGGACAGGAAGGACAGGACAGTAGTTCCTTAGGACCCTTGTAGTACATTAGGAACCATGGCACACGTGTTGTTTATGTTGTTGGTGCCCACTGGTGTCCATTCCTGTTCCCCACCCCTGCTGTGAGCAGAGGACGCATGGCATGCCCCAGGGGTGAGTGGCATTTGTGTACACTCAGGTGTGACACTGCAATCTACAACACCTAGCACATCCCACCAGCACATCAAAGCTGACTTTGGCTTCTTCCAAGACAGTATTTTTTAATTCCAGTATCACTTGATCCTATTATCTTCTCATAGCAAAATATTATTTCAGTTCAAAGGGAGGAAGCAAACCATGCTGCATGAAATCCCTACAGAATGAATATAATCTTGAAAATTGTACTCAGTTAAGTAGTTCCCAAGTGGCTCATTATCAAAAGATAAGAAAATGGTCAAGCATGATTTTGTGGGGCTTAGCCTTGGATCTGGTATTATTCAATATATACTTTAATATCCTAGATGATATTTAATATCCCAGAATAGATATGATCACACTCATTACAATTGCAGATGCCAGGCTTCCCAGCATACATACACTGGGGACAAAATCAAAATTCAAGCTGATAGTGACAAACTGGAGAAGTGGTCTGGAAACAATCAAATGCAAGAAAATAATCTGTGTAATACTGTGCTCCAGCAGGAATAATCCTTATAAATGCAGGCTGAGGGATGACTGCTCTAGCAGCATGTTTTCAGAAAGAAGGCAGCAAGAGGGCATACAGCAGCAGCACCCAAAAGCAGCAGACAGCTTGCCATCAGGTGTGATCAAAGGCAGAGATACAAAGTAATTCAGGCACTGTTTGAGGTTAACAAGGCCTCTGCCAAGGCAGGACACCGCTTTCTGACATCTCAGTTCAAGGAGGATAGAGACTATTTGGTGGTGTTCCTGAGGGGAACAACCAGGCTGTTCTGAGGGCTGGGAACTGGGAAATTGAGGAAAAGATTGGAGAAACTGCAGCTACTTCATTTGAGGGAGAGAGAACAAATACAGGAGATAAGAGCAGTACTCAAGGACTCTTCTTCACCTTTGCTGAGAACAAAGTGTCATGAAGTGAGATTGCAGAATGCAGGAAGCAAATGAGCAGGCAGATTAGGTAGCAAACAAGCAGAAAATAGGAAGAACTAAGTTAGGAAAAACCACTTTCCAACAGCCAAGACAGTGAAGCAGCAGAAGACAGTGTTTGGGTGAGTGAGTGCTAGTGAATCATAGTGGTGCTTTAACCTACAAAGCATATACAAGGCTTTTGAAGAACAGAGAAGAAAAGTAGCTATTGGGAATAATATAAGAATTATTCTGTTTTAGGAGAGGGCAGTGGGAATAGGGGATCTCTTGAGGTTAGACTCAATGCTGATTTGCAAGAGCAGCTATTGAGTAATACTGGATTTCTACTTGTTAAATTTATTTCTCAGTGTCACTTAGCCAAGTGCTAAATTTTCCCACTGCTTTAGGGGTCCAGCACATTCCAGTGGCTCTTGATGGGGATGGGAATATTTTTGCTATTTCAAGCACTTTAAGTATCCCTACTTTCTCCTTCATGTCTGGTTGCTTTTGCCTTCATTCTTTATTCCTAGTTCTTTTGTCACCTATTCCTCTGTAATCCAGTGAGGTCATTGTCATCAGCAAAGAATAGAGGATGGATCTTTCATCCTTTGATGATTAAATCCCATGGGTTTCTCCCAGAAGAACCTCAGATTATTTCTATAAATTGTTAAAGAGAAGCAGGCTGCATACCATAATGTGGGAGCTTGCTATCCCCAGCATAACCAACAACTATGTCCAATCCTGCTAAGCATCAAAACCTTGTCTCACTAAGAGTCAGATATCAACTATATAATAGTCTTATCAATGTGAACAAATTTTAAAATTGACCCAAGAGGTCTAGACAATATTCTAATGCTTATGCCAAAGCCACCATCCTAATTTCCTCTACCATAATTCTTGTTAATGATACTTTTTTTCTCCAGTACTAACTACCTCAGGTGCTGGAGGAAATATAAGCAAGAAAGTCATCTCATTGTTCAGCTGTATGAATTCCACCCGAGGCAAAGGATATTGCAAGGTGATTCACAACTTTATTTTAATGTTTCAAAATATATATGAGTTCCCCTCCTTCCCTCTAGGTGGACTATTGGAAATGGAGTGAAAGCTCCAGGTCATTTATTTTAAACTCCCAGGTCACACTGTCAAACAAATGATGTCAGTGGATGAATATCTTTCCTTCACATTCATACTTCTGCCTGTGGCCTATTCAGTTGAGGATCTTTACTTCATTGTGTATGTTGTGTTTGCAGTTTCTCCAGCTGCTGCAAGGAGTTCAGGAGCTAGCCTTCTCCCCTAGCCTCTGTTTCTTCCAGCTCCAACCAGCAGTGTTCTTTCTGCTGCTGGGACATGGTTCTTGACAGAACTGATCTTGGGTATTTTCCAAGTCCATGTGGTTTGGTTTTTTTTTCCTTTGCAAAGGGTTTTTTTAAAGACATTCTCCCATATTCTGGCTAACTGTGGGTGAGATGGGCAGCTTCAGTTGCGAGATGGCTCAGACCCTTCCTGGGGCTGCTCCCAAAGGAGCAAATGTGCATTTCTCTTAGGCAGTCTGACTTAGCTGCATCCATCTCCAGGACACTGCCAAGTCTCAGCATTTCCCCCGTGCCTACAATGCAGTCTTCTCCTCAGACCCTAAAATGCCAAAAATTACTGTTTAACATCTCTCTTGCAGAGCATTTAGCTGGGACTAGTGGACATAAGCAATTGTTGCTGCAAATAAAGCTGCATGCAGAAGTATGAAATTCAGGCAGTGTGAAGAGTGGGTGCACAGACTGTAAGGGTATCAAAGCCCAGGAATTCCTTTGTTTGGGATCCTCCTGGCCCCCCTCCCAGCTTGAGCTGTTGTTATGCCATAGCACCACAATTAAATTACTTAAAGAAACCCAATGTCTGGAACTTTGCTATGGGATACTTAAGATTGAAAGGATAAGGGAAACTTGTCTGTACGAGCATGATGCCAAATGGGGGGCCCCATTGGTTCAGTGGAACTTCCCCCTGTGAAGGGGCTTCAGTCTCAGCAGTTAAAATCTCAGGCAGTGGGAGTATGACTGTCAGAATGGAATCTGAATGGTCAGCTGGGAAAGTTCCATTAACACAGATTCCATACCTCCAAGAGCTGAAACAGCCCTAAACCTTGAACTTCCTCTGTCTTGTAGGAAGGCATCACTTCATTGTAGCTCTCACAGGTAATGACAAAGATGGTGTAACATCAGCTTCACCAGTGAGGTTGTTTGGCTTCATGATCAGTCTGTTTTCTGTGAAATTTTTGCTGATACTGACTCTGACTTAAGTGCTATCTCTCAGGCCATGTGTCCCTGACACCTAGTGCCAAGGTCCCAAGGAATATGAGCATTTAATCCTAAATAGAGGCAATCCAAACTCAAGCTTCTGATCTTTCCCCAGTTTCTACCTATACACTGCAGGTGGCCATGGCACAGTTAGCAGTGGGGTTGTATTAAAACTGGAGCACCTTGGCTTTAGAAAAACAAGGAGTTGTTTCCAAAGGATGGATAAGCTTTCATATTGCCTATTGTGCATGTGTCAGCAGAGGAGAACACTTTTGTTGTGGACAAAAAAAGGTTAAATTGAGATGGGCTTATTCTGTTCTGCATTCCAGGTAGCTTTTTGAGAAATTGCTCTGAAAAATGTCCTTGTTTTGTGTTTGCAGCCTCTTGGTACATTGGTAACACCCTGGAATCGAGTTCTCTGAATAATTGCAACAGCAGGATTTACTTCTCCTTTATCTGAAGCCCTAGGAAAAAAGCATAGCTGAGAACGGAACCTGTGGTAAAGGAAATCGCCCTGCAAGGCATCCCCGCCCTGTTTGCCTTCCTCCTTGAGCAAGTGGTACAGGGCATGTGCAGGGGCTGATGTGCACAGGGCTGGTAATAGCTCTCCTGGAGAGTTGCTTCATTTTTGCTTCTACAAAGTAGTGCAGAAAACAGGAATTAAAAAAAAAACAAATTTAGCACAGTGTCTCCCTTTTTGCTATTTGTTGAAGTGATTAGCAGCTCAGAAACAGTGTAATGACCACAGCAGAATTATCTTAAAAACCATTTTTGGGTTTGTCTGCTTCCAACTGAAGAGTACCAGTTCTCCCTTCCCTGCAAAGCACAGGGGGTCGATTGAAGGAATGTGGACTTGAGGAAGTCCCTCAAGAGAAAGTAGTGAAGAGCCACATCTTTCAGGAAGAAATTTTGGCAGCTGGGTGAACAATTATAGCATTTGCAGAGTATCTTAGAATGAGGAAATCTCTGCAAACATTTCCATGCATCTGCAGTTCTCTGCCTTAAAAATATAAAGTAGTTATAGGCAGGAAGCAAAGAGCAGATTTTCCACCTTTAACTAATGGCAGTTGTTGGCCATGGCACCCCAAACAAACTTCACTCATAGAAGGTACCTAAAACCTTCCATTGTCTGTAGGTGGCCAGGATTTTGGGTCCCTCCTGCTGCATTGCTGCACTAATCCTTAGCTGGCTCAGGGAAAGATCACCACCCACTGCATCAGTGATTCTTCAGCAGCCTTGATTTTGCTAATCAGCCTGTCTTTCATCCTGGCCTTGTTTGCTGAGAGAGCAACTTCAGAGAGAGCGGTACAACACAGAAAAGTAAAAATAGCAACAAGAGTTTCTGCAAAATGTGGCACTTTGTGCAATTACTTTTCTTCCTGTTTGCATCTCCTGAATTTTCTTTTTCTAGCAAGTTTAACTCTTGTTTAGAGACTGCACACACACATATTGAAGCTAGTATGAGGTTCTTCTAAACCATGGAGTTAGTTTCTCACAGCAAACATAAAATGGCTCAGTCTGATGTTAATCAGTTTTAGTATTTTACACAACAGGAAATTCAGAAATAACATTCATGGATAGAAAATAACATAAGCTGGCCAAAAAGAAGGAAAACCAGAAACAAACAGCATTTCCCTGTAGAAACAAACAGCATATCCTACCTGCAGAAGGGACAAGAAATTGGTGAAAACAAAGTAGTGATCTACACTGAGTGACAAAGCAGCTATGAGGAAGACACACCAGCATGCCCTACTTCATGCTCTCTGCACAGAGTGCTGCAAAAATTAAACTGTGAAAAAATTTGGAGGTGAGATAGAAGTATATTTTATCTCAAATTGACTTCACAGTCCTAGAGACAGGCAGAGAGATGATACTGCTCAGGGAGGATGGCAAGGATGGAGCAGCTGAGTGAAAACTGCCTTGGTGAGCAGTGGTGGGCCTCGCCCAGGACACAGCAGCTCATCTTTGCCATCACCGTGGTGTGAGAGAGCCACAGGAAGAGCCTCTCCCCACCTCTCACAGAATGCCTGCCCCCTGCCACAGAACCCTTCCCTCCTGCCAGACCCTGGCTTGGTGTGCAAGGCAATGGTACCCCTCCTCCCTGCTCCTCTGCAGAGTATGGCCAGGATGGGAAGAAAATCAAAAGAAAAAAGGAAATTTTTTTCCATCATGCAGCTTAGCAACAGCACCTACACAAAGATCTAAGTATAAGATCTTTTACCCCCCACCTTTCCAAGCAATTAGCATGGTGAAATGCAGAAAGAAACAGGATGGCAATGTCAAAACTGACACGTGGGAAGACCATTTCCTTTTTGCAAGGGTTTCACAGTGTGGACCATGCTGGCTCAGAACAATTTCTGAACCTTTCTCCTCCTCGTGGAGAATTGCCTCTGCAGCAGCTTTGGTAACCCTCCAAGACCGCCTGCTTTTGGTGACTGGAACTCTCCTGGTAGCTGATGCCCAGAAGGTCTCAAATTTTCAAAGTAAGAAACCCCAGCCCCCATGGACTGCTCTCCAGTGAAACTAGGTTGCTGAAAAACATCTGAGAAAGGTGGAAAGGAAGGCTGCCTGTTTGAAGTAGATAGGCTGTCTCTTGGAGCAGAGCAGAGAAGAAAGGCAGCTGGTGACATATTCAGTGCAGCGTTGGCTCGGTCTGAGCCTTCTTTTGTCAGCCAGATTTTAAATTAATCTCAATCTGGTCTCTGAATCTTGCTGGCAAGTTTTCTGGTAAATTTAAGACTTAGAAAAGACTAAAGAAAGATGCTAGGCAGACAAATTTATGTTAGGGTTTCCAGGTGTGGCCAGCATTGCCTGGGAAGTGATTTGTGAAAACAGAGGCTGCCGTGGGAAACAAGGGGGGATCTCCTGCAGAGACACACACCTCCTCTGTGCAGGGGGAGCAGGCAAAGCCCCCCTGGCTGAAACACAGCCAGGCCTATGCAGCTGGCCATGAACCAAATCTGGTTACTCTCACAAGCTGATATTCAGGGCTTGCATTTTGAATAAAGAGTTGAGTGAATCCAAACCCTTTGGTTTTGCTGTGTTTTCCTTCCTGAAAAGGAAATAATGATGCTGTTTTCCTCTTAGCATCAGAGCAATGTTATTTCCACACAAAAAGTATGCTGTTCCAGCCTGCAGCTGATGAATGGAGCAGACAAGATGCAAGGAGGGTGTTGCTGGGGGCAGTAGGGAACTCGAGGTGAGAAGGAAACACCTGAAGGAAACTCCTCATACATGTACAGCCTTCTCATACATGAAACCTCCACAGAGTTTTAATCTGTATTTCTTCATGTTCATTGAGATTTGCCCTCAGAGTGACAGTCTGATTCTGACTCTCCCTGCGCCACAAGGCTGGGACACTGCCTAATGCCAACTCACCAAACACCCCTTCCCAGAGTGCCCGCTTGTTCCTGTGCCACACCTGGGGATTTGAGACTGATTAAAGCAAAATAAAAGGCCTGTCTTGAGAGTTTTAATAAAATCTTCTCTGGTCCCCAGTTGCTTTAGCATTTAGGTAGCCAATCCATCACTGCTGTGTTTGCAGGCCCAGCTCTGTAAGTGTGCCTGATTATGGCTGTTTCCATTTTCTAGGCCAAAACTTTTGAGGCAGGCAACAAGCCTGCAATTAGAACTTCAGAGTAGATTGTGCTTTAGAAAATGCAGTAACTTGTGGAATGAATCACTGAATTTGAAGTTGCTAGATGATTTTTTTTCCTTAGCGGTCAAGGTTAAGCGAAAGAAGAAAGAAACTCAGCGTAGGAGGATCACAAAATATGTTAACAGCATAACAGCAACAGAAGGACTGACCCAGCCCTAGGAGTTTGTGGATTTCACTTTTTTCATTGCTTTTTGAGTGTGAGAGTGAGCTACAGAGCAGCAATACACTGAGCTTTCAGCCCATGCTCTCCTGTTCCTCCATCTCTCACCTTCAGTCACAGTCAAGTGACTGCCTGGCTCTAGTGAGCTCCAGCAAGCAGGGGAGAGGAATCCTTGCTTGCTCAAGTCCTCTTTTCTGGAAACAGGGAAGGCAGAGCACAGCTGTGCTGCACAGCATAGCCTCCATCTGTCAGACCTGATGGGGTGAGCTCTCACCCCTCAGTTGCTTCCTCCACAGCCCCATAAGTGGAGCAAAGCCATCTGAGACAGGGACATGTGTCCCTCAGTGGCTCCTGCAGATGAAGAGCTTCTGTGATCCAGTGCCCAGCCCAGACTGCTCTTCCTTAGCTGGCCTTTCCTAACATACACATGACAGTAAAATTACATTCATTAAAAACACTTGCACAAGCCAGAAGCAAAAAGGTCACCAAAACCCTCCACTGCACACATTTGTCCCTTTGGGGATGGGAAGCAAGAATAAGGGAGCTATGGCAGCTGCCAGCCACAGTGCCTGCCACACCCTGGGAAGGTGCATTTGCCATGGGGATGAACCCAGGTGGAAACTTCAGCAGAAAATAGAATACAGCTCCTTGCAAGCTTGCACTGTGCTCATTTAACCTGAATTTGAGGGAAGCCCATTGAGCAAAGCACTTTGCATAGGAGTAACAGTGCATCCTGAACATCCAGGTTCTCTTTATCTTCCATTTCATATCCAGTGCTCAGGAGATCCAGGCATATCCACTGTGGGCAGTGCCCAGTGCCTGAGGATAGCATCACCTCCTGATCTGCATGCACGAAAGGCATCACAAAGCAGAGCTGGGCACTTCTCCTGCCTGAGCTGCGTTTAAGATGTTGCCTTCTGTGCTCTAACAGAAAGAGGTTCCCAAGAGCACATAAATATATTATAAAGCAGCAGAACACTCAATAATTCATTTTCAGCAAGGAGAGAGTTTTATTTCAACTGGAATGACATAAAAAGCCTTTTGGATTCTCAGTTTGTAAGTGAAAAGCTGAGGTGATTCAGTCCAAAGACTTGTGCAGAAGGCTCAGACAAGAAGACCCAATCCACATGCATTGACACCCTCACTATGTTTGGCAAAAATGCAATTTTCTGTGCAGAAAATACAGAATACATCAAACAGTAGATCCCTTTTCAGTCCTTTCCCCTTACTTTGCAACTAGGAATGGTCTTCCAGGTCTTTCATCCTTTCAGCCAGAGTTGCAGCACTCCAGAGGATCATCCCACTCATTTCCACCAACAGTGAGTATTCTGCTCAAATGTGATGTTGCTCCTTTTTCATATATAGTCAACTGGTACTTGGGAAATTGAGTATTTAAAGGCAGGAATGGTGATTTATGGTATTGCTGCTACTTTACAAGTTTTGGGAACAGCTAAATAATTCCTTTGATTAATTACCCCAATACAAATGGAAGTTCACGAAGGATTCACAGTCTTGGGACAACTGACTCAAATAACTCTACCTAGGGGCAAATAACACTTTTCATCAGCATATTGGGGGACAGAGGGTGATGAAGCAGCTCTACTTGTGTCAGGAAGATACCTACATGCCACAGCTAGTTTAAGAGAATCAACAAAAGACATCTGAGATTTGCTAAAAGTACATAAAACCTTCATGACCAAAGGTAGTGCTAACAAAGCTGGTTACTATGAGGACTTTTCAGCATGCAAAGACACATAGGATTCTCACTGAATGGCTTATAATGGCTTATTTACTTATTCTAAATTTCACTCCTCATTTATTGTCTTTGTTTCACTGTTCAAAATCCAACATCAGATAAATGACTACCTCTACACAATGCATTAATTTGGTGACTGGGTTTTTCAGTGCTTCCACTCTGTTACTCTGTCTGGCAGCCCTGCCACAGCAGCATGGCTCAGCATCAGGGCAATGGGGAAACACACACGGCAACTCTGCCTTGTGCAGGCAGCGCCTCCTTCACCTCCTTCCTCAGCTCTGCCCCACCAGGCCAGCCGCCAGCAGTACGTGCCAGGGACAGACGGACTTGTCACCTAAAGGGCTGAGAGAGGCCCAAGAACACTGAAACAGCTATGCAGCCCCCAGATCACAGCCTAAAAATACCAATAAAAGCCAGCTGCACTGGCTCCTGGTGCCACTGTTGAGGCTAAAGCCAGGGAGTTTTTATGTGAGGTTGGCATTCCCCCACCGACTTATTCAGCAGGTGTGGAAATTAGGGATGGAGAGGTTCTCTTTTTCTGAGCACGCTGTAATTAAAATGCAGAAATAAAACACAACTACTGTGTGACTGTGCGCAAGCAGCTGGGTTGGTGCCTCACAGCAAGGACTGAAGTGAGCTTGTCCCCTTTCCCCAGCAAAGCCAGGAGCAGAACGGGGTGTGAGGTGCTCCTGCTGGATCTCACTCCTGTTGTTTCTGTGTTTCAGCTACAGTGGCTTTTATCCAGTTGCTCTCAGCCTGCTGATACTTCTGGTGGGAAGAAGCCACCTCTATTTCATACCAGCCTTCTGTGAATTTTTATGGCAGATATTTTAGAACTCACTTCAGTGAGTTTCCTCAGATTTCTTGAGTCTGAAATGCAATGTGCTCCTGTAATAAGGATGCCACTCATAGCTAGAAGCATTTTTCCTACATTATTTATTCATTATTCTATGTGATGAATGTGGGATGTGTTATGAATCCATGGTAGGAGATCTGGAGGTAAACTCATTTGCTTTTAGTACTATGTGATTAAAAAGAGAATCTCTGCTTGCGTAGGCAATGAAGGTATTGAATTTCTCTTATCACCAAGATGGTGAAAAACTTGATTCCTTTCATTTCCTCCATCAAGGAAGCAATGACTGCCAGCACAAGCACATAGTGTGATCTATTCAGAAGATACAGAGTTGCTAGACTAGATATGTTCTCATCACTTGCAAAACGAAGAGCCAGGAAGTAGGCATTTAAAGGATAACATCAAATATTTAGGAGATAAAATCTGCACAGAGTGTAAAATGAAAGATTTAATCTGAGTCTTACCTTAAAGAGTTGGGTTTGTTTTCCTGTCTACTATCTGCTGCTCAAATTCAAATGAAATGTTAGAAGATATTACATTTGGGTACAGACAATATAGAGTTCAAAATTTCCTGGTTCAGGAATGTTGTCACTCAGGGTTTTGTTTCTGTCTGTGACAGAAGTACAGGCCTTAACAACCAGGTGAGATAGTCAGAAGTTTCATGCAGGTTTAAAAGGGCATAAATTAAGAGACACATCTTTTTGGTTTCTTTGTTGTCCCACAGCTTCACCTTACCCTTCCAACAAAATACCCCAACCCAAAAACTCATAATCCCCAGCCCACTTGATAAAAAAGCCTGCCCTTTCTGAAGGTGAGCATGTGGCTGGCATTCAGGGATTGCAAGTGGCAGACTTGTAATAATAGGACTGGTGTTCTTTGTCAAGGAGGGTATCGGTACCTACAGGCAGTACCAAGACTTTTGCCTGGGCATGGAATAGAGAACAAAAAGAAGATGGTGCTGCTTGGAGCCCTGCCAGGACCTGCACAGTATCTCAGAACCATGGAGATGGGAGGAACAGTCAGATGGGCATGACCCAAATAGCCAAGAGATGGCCACACTCTTAGGCAGAAGGCAGTTCTTTTCCAGATGGCTGATGCATCCATTCAGCAGTCAGTCACAGCAGCCCTGGGAGGCACTGGAGGTTTGTGCACCAGTATCCCACGGGACACTATGTGTAAATGTACTGCTGGGAACATGCTAGAAAATGCCCTGCATGCCTTCACTGCTTGCTCAGCCCTTCTGTGCTCAGCCCTGGGCTCTCCCTCTGCTCCTCACACCTCTGCCTGAGCCCCACAGCCCTGCTGTCACCTGCCCTGGGCAGAAATATACTCCCAGGGCCAAGAACTTAGTGGTAGTTGTTTTTGCCTAGAGCTTTCCTCTGCTTTGCTTGCATGGTTTCACTTCTGATCATCTTCACAATGTTCTCTTTAATGCATTGTGGCACTTTGTTTCTCAAAGTATTACTTGCACAGCTATTTTGCTGAATATCTTAGTGCTGAGGAAAGAACTGGTACAGGAAGATCTGAGAGTATAACATCCTTTATTCAGTTGTCCCTGGAGTCTAGGAAGCCTCCAAGCTTCACATCCCAAGCTGCACAGAAATAGCTGCTTTTAAGGGCCTGATGCACCAAAAACCCATGCAGGCTGCTGGAGTTAAGGAGTCCTCTGCTCCCCAGCCATTGACAGGCCAAGGAACCATCAGACACAAACCACTGTACATTGAAACTGAGCAAACACTAGTCCCATCAAGAGTAATGCACTATACACACAGTTGTCAGCATTTTGGTTTTGGGCTCCAGGCTTTTCCTGAGGGTGAGGAAGAAGTCCTGATCTCCCACACTCAGCTTTTGCCCCAAGCACATCCTGGCACTTGTGGACACTGTGCAGACTGCAGACAGCAAACAAATCCCTTAGCCAGAGGCTTTCAACAAGGTGCCAGTGACATTCCTCAGGGCAGTCCAGCAGTGGTGACAGCTGAGACAGCCACGGTGTGAAGCCTCACAGCCTACAGCAGTGAGGAGCAGGTGAGGCTGCAGAGGATCACAGGAGGATGGTGGCTCCATCCATCTCAGCTGCTTCCAGAGTAGCTTGTGGAAAGCTACAGCATCACACCCTTGACTGCAGCATCCACAACCACTGGGTACGAAACAGCCTCGTGGTTGCCAACAGACTGAAGGTGGGTGGACAAACAACTTCTCCTCTTACAGCTTTTGATATGGTGGGAAGGGAAGGACAGCTGGGATATGTGTCTCTTTAATAACCCCAGAGTAACTGGGAATTGATACCTGAGAACTAGACCTATTCAAAAGAGTCAGATTTCAAACTGTGAGAGAAACAAAAATATATTGGTATAACTTTTTGAGCACAACTCCACCAATAGAAATTCCATCTCTTGATAACAAACAGTGGGAGGTTTTTTACTTTGGTGTCAGGAATGGAACTCTGAAGACAAATTTTCAATTGCTACACTTTGAAAGGATGCAAACAAAAAATAATTCAACAAAAAAAACCAAACAAAAATCCCCCAAAAAGGCCCATGGTGGGAATACAGAGCTGTACAACATTTTGGTATACAATTAATAAACTTATCTAAGAATAGAAGACATAATTTTTCTTTTAAAAAGATCAAGTTTAACTACCATAAACATTCTATGCAGGAGAGCAATCTAATGAAATCACAGTTAGCCAAACACCAGCTTCTACTGGCTATGCAATCACTTAATCTGGTAATAGGCTGGAAACATAGTTTTCAGGAAGACAATTTATAATTTGTAGATAGATCAGGGGACTATAAAATTGCAGAAGCAGAGTGAGAAAGACCCACAGGTACCACAGCTAAATCTGGATACATCTTTGCTAGATTTTTCCACTGAAGGAGAGGACGAAGAGAAAAGGGAGAAAGAAGGAAGGAGTTTGAAGGGGTGGTTGTGTAGCATCAGCCAAATTAAGCCCCTGGCCCAGGTAAACCTCAGCAGTTGTGTAAGAGGCCTGAGAGAGACAGAAAGAGATGCTAATACCCTGTATGAAAGTTGTAGTTCACCTGAAGGTGAAAATCTCTTTCTCAGAAAAGATTCTAAGTAACTTTCTGATAAGACATTTTGAAGCATCACAGTGAAGTCAAGCAATGTACCAGTAGACACAGAAATCACCATCAGTCATAATTTCCTCTTGATCTGAAAAGTGAGGTCATGTGTGGAAGTGGTAGGACCCATCTCACCAGCAAACACTCAGTAGCCACATAACTCTTTTGTGAATATTTGCAAGTTGAGAAAACTCAGGCACATATGAGGAACAGGTTTATCCAAAAAGGTTTGTCAGACAAATCTATGGCAATGAATAGAAGAGAGTGATTTCTTGCTGAAGCTACTTGGCAAAATGTCCTCTCAGGGCAGAAGCTGAGCATGGTGGTGCAATTGCCAGGAGGTCAGTGCTTGAGAACTAGTTCTTTGCCACATCTTGAAAGAGCAGGGAAAATGTTTAAAGATGACACAATAAAATAAATAAAATATATAAAAATAAATAAAATAAATTACTGCAGCTTGTGCTCAGTCGCCTTATACAAATCCTGCCTGTGTGTTCTACATCATGTGCCCTCTCATTACAAAATAAACCCTCAGCAACTTTCCTCATCAGCAGAATTTTGGCAATCCAGGAAAATAAAGTGCACTAAAAGCTGAGAATCTCTTTCACAGAGTAACTTAAAAGAAGAACACTTTGGCATTTTTGTTTATTTTTCTTTTAGCCTAATTGTAGAAGCTGAACAGCCAGGTGGTGAAGACATCATTTGATGATGATGGGGATGGAATCCTGGCCTGTGATGTGTGGTGTGGAGCAGCCACATCTCCTCAGCAGGAGATTGTGTTTCTGCCTCCATCACCATTCCTGTGGCTTGGGGAGGAGATGAGCATCTGGAAGCTCCCCTCCTGGCTCCTCCTGTATCCCGCATGGCATCTATCTCCCACCTTGGCACCATGCTGGGAGCTGTTGCTGGCTGCTGCCCCACACTGAATGGGGACATTTGTTAAGGACAGATGTACAAAATAAAAACCTAGTAGCCTAGAAAATTAAAATAGGTTTGGAAGAGACAGAATCACAAAATCACAGAATTGTTAGGGTTGGAAGGGACCTCTGGAGATCATCTATTCCAACCCCTCTGCCAAGGCAGGGTCCCCTAGAGCAGGTTACACAGGAATGCATCCAGGTGGGTTTGGAATGTCTCCAAAGGAGACTCCACGATCTCCCTGGGCAGCCTGTTCCAGTGCTCTGTCACCCTCAATGTAAAGAAGCTCTTCCTCATGTTGAGGTGAAGCTTCTTGTGATTTAGTTTATGGCCTCTGCTCCACATCCTGTCACTGGGCACTGCTGGCACCATCCTCTTGACGCTCGCCTCAGAAATAGTTACATGCATTAATGAGAGCCCCTCTTCAGTCTTCTCCTCAATTGACTGATCAGGCCCAGTCCCCACTGTCTCTCATAAGAGAGATGCTCCAGACCCAAATTAGCTTTCTGGCCTCCACTGCACCCACCCCAGCATCTGCTTGTCTTTCTTGTACTGAGAAGCCCAGAACTGGACATAGCTCTCACCAGGGCTGAGTAGACAGGGATAATCACCTCTCTTGACCTGCTGGCCACACTGTTCCCAATGCATCCTAGGATACGTTGCCAGCTCATAGCCAGCTTGTCACCCAGCAGGACTCCCAGGTCCTTCTCTGCTTTCTGGTAGGTCAGCCTCCAACCTGTGATGGCACTTGGGGCTGTTCCTCACCAGGTGCAGGACCCTGCACTTTCTCTTGTCAGACCTCATTAAAACATTTCTCCCTCCCCAATTCTCCAGCTTACAGATTCTACTCCAGACCTGCAGAAGATCCTTATTTACTTCTTCTGCCCCAAGGTGAGACCACTCTACAGAGTTTGCCAAATTCTTCCCGAACAACTTGGGTTATGGGGCTCTTGGTCTTTCTCAGGAGCCTGTCCCAGGGCTCCGTGGTCTCCACCCTTAAAAAAATGTTGCCTTAAATCTAAGCCAGCTCTGTCCTGCTGCAGTTAACACTAAACATTGATGCAATGCTTACTTTTAGCAAATATGTTGAATTTATGTGCATTTTAAAGGAAATATATTGATTAGGGATTTTTTTTTCCTTATTTTTCTTGAGCAAGATATTTAGGAAGCCCTTACTTGCAATAAGTAAGAAGTCAAGCCTTCCCCTGAATTTTGTTGACAGCCACTTGTGAAAGGGACAACACAAGAACCAAGATTGATTCAGGAAACAAAAATGTGTACTTGTCCAAAAGAGTTACAGTTTTGGGTATAACATCCTCTTTCTGAAGTTAAATGGATGTTTGGTTTCGTATCATACCCCCAGCTTTACAACAGAAATGGACTACAGAGCAGAAACTGCTGGGTTTGTGCCAAGGAATGGATGCAAAGTGTTGGTCAGACAGGTTCACAGCAGACTGGCTGGCTCTGGGACCCCAACCAGGTAGGCAGCAGGATGATTGTCATGTGTGAGCAGCCCCCTGGATGAAATCTAGGCACAGCTGTTCCCAATCTCCCAGCCCAGTGCTGCCTGGCACCCCCGTGAGCACCTTTCTCTCTGCCCCAACGCTACTCTGTGCCCTGCCAGGGGCTCCTCCCACATTGTCCTGTCCTGACCTCACAGCTGGGTCTGCACAAGAAAAAAAAAAACAACCCCAAATGAACCACACCTGATACTTGTTGCTGCCAGGAGCGGAAGTTTGGGATGCTTGAGTGTTGCTGCGGCCCCTGTGCTTGGCACTGGTTCAGCTCTGCTTGTAGCTGGCCACTCGTGATAGCAAACATCTGATATCATGCTGTACATGAGCTGCAACAAGCTGCTGGGAGGTACAGGGCATGGCAGAGAGCAACCATGCCTGGATGAAGCAGTTTTGAGTAGGTCTTGGTGAGAAAATTCTGTTTGTACATGACATTGAGGGAGAGAACATACGCTATTTTTGGCGGGGAATGAATTGGTTAATTCAGCTGAATAACATCACCGCTCAGCTGCTGCTGGTAGTTTTCACAAGAAAAGGAAATGCTTTACGTAAGTAAAGGCTTACTAAAACTAGTAATAAAGAAAATAGAAGACAGGGAGGTTCATGTGTAAGCCAGGATGTGCAGTGCCCAGCTGCAAGTGCTAGAGCTCTCCAAGTAAGTGCAGAGAGATGATGCTATGTGGTATTGCTTTCACTATTTGCTGCTTAGAAATGTCTCACTGAGAAAATCAAGGGGAGTCATAAAGTAACAGTGACTTGTTTGTTTGCATGACTGTCCCAGCAGGAGAGTACTGGTTTGCGTGCAATTTGAAATCCCAAGGAGGATGGGGTATAAACCAGGGAATGCTCATCCAAGATTGCAAAGTATGTTCCAGCAACCCTAGCAGCTCCCAGGGGAGAAAAACTCTCATAAATGAATGTTTTACTTGTGTCACTAGTATCACATGGAGTTTTTGACACAAAGCTTTTCTGTACATTATCAAGATTTTGGCTGATGTATAATGTTTCTTACAGCTTTTTGAAAGCCATTTCTCCACGGCAATAAGAGGTAGGATTCAGAATGACTATTAGAGCCCCACTGCTGCTGGCTTGCTTCTCAAGGGTGTGAAGCTCAGTTTCTGCAGGAGATGGGATTGGTTATTCCTCACCAGCACGTGATGTGGCAGAGCTATTGATGTCTGACTGTGTTTGAGTATTTTCTTTAGCCCCTCACTCAGTGTCTGGGGGATCACACAGTGCTCACCTTGCCATGGCACAGTGTCATCAGCGTCCTGGAGCAGCAGCCTCAGCTGCTCCCAAGGTAGGTAAATTAGGCACTCTGGGTTTGCTCTCTGCTTTTGTCGGACCTTAGCACCTCATTCCTGCCCGCTCCATGTGATGGTCAGAGTTGCCAAAGCTCTCCTCCTAAAGTCAGTTTTCCATTTGTTTTTCAGTTAGTCTCTGCATCCATCTCCCTCAACATATCTACACAAGTACCTTTTGTGCATAATGCATCATTTTGGTGTGCAAAGTGTTTAATTGATCTAAGGTACACTATGGATGTTCAAAGAGGCATACTAGAAGGTATGCTTCCTATCTTGTATGCCAGTCCTTGAATTTGACTCAGGATGTGGAAGAAACTCACTGAGTGTGTGAGTGCAAACGAATCCATGGATTACAGTGCCTAAGTCTCACCAGGATGAATGTGTCTTCCATTGCCATGCAATGTTCTGCTGGGAGAGCCTCTGTGTCCAAGAAAGAGGACAGAACAGCAAGCAGTTAAGAAAAGGTGTTAAAAAAATAAAAATCATCAAATATGTAATCCTCCTAAAGCACACAAAGTTCTTCCCCATTAAGGAAGAAGAGCCCCAGGATCTGCATAAAGATTTGGGCTGTTACACGATGTTCTCCATCTTTGAACTAATCTGTGTGCCAGGAGCAAAGGCAGCGCAGCTGTGCTGGAGCTGCTGCGGGTGTTCCCAAGCCTAGTGGCTGGCAGGCACCGAGCGGAGTCAGCTTTAGCAGCGCAGCTGAGACTGAAGGCACGTTGTGTGAAGGGATCTCAAACCATCGACGCCCTTGCTGCGAACGGCAGGCATTTCAATGAGCAGTGAAAAGCAGCTGCGGAGGGGGGGGAACTCCCTGGGGACACCCCAGTTCTACGCAGAGCTTTCAAGAATCAGGAGAGGACATCTACTACCTATTTGTACTATTGCATCATTTAGAGACGCTAGTCAAAACTCCTCTTTTATACCTGCGTCAGTTTGGCTCTCTTGGCAAAACTTTGCAGCTTTTAGACAAGAAAATTCTGGGATTGTTCATTAAGGTTTACATTCCAAACCAGATAAAGATAGAGGGGTCATTTTTATGTGTGACGTGTGGTATATTAAGGTTAGGGGAGCCAGATTTCAGCAGTTCAAACTGTAGCTACAAAATCCATGCCTCTCCTCAAAATGAAGTTCTGGAGCAGCCCAGGTAACTTTTTGCTCAGTCTTCATTAAATAAGAGAGCTCTGGACTGTACGGCCTGTGTTCACAGATCCTGAGTGTAATTGTATGTAATTTCTGCCTGTGATAAAGAATCTTTAACGGTAAAATGCACTATGGAAACACAACAGAGATAAGATCAAAATAACTTGAAATTGGAACACTTGAAAACTTGGCAAAGGATCCACTTAGGAAGTTTACATGGCAGTGAAGAATGTGATCCCCCAAATGCTGGGGATTACATTTCCAAAACTACAGCAGGGATATGCAATAACAACTCCATAATATTTTGATTAGGAAGGAAGCAAATAACATACTGCAGAATGCTGCTGTCATAGCACACCCCTTGGCAACACCCTCTTTAAAGAAAAAAAAAGATAGGAAAAAAAAGGTGGGGAGAAAGGAAATCATCCCACTGCTTGAAGATAGATAAGGGTAGAAGTCAATACTTGGAGAAGGCTTTCCTTCCCTGACGACCATTTTCCTCTTTGAACCCATGAAACAGAAATCCACGTTTACAAAAACCCAGTTGTAGCCAAGTAGAAAAACTCATCTTCAAATCTGCTGCAGCTAGCGATGGTTTCTTTGGGCTCTAATTAGTTTAACAAGCTTTCCTCCCCTTTCATGGAAATTCTCAATGTTCTTCACTTCTGGTCAATCTCATTAACTCAGCACACACCTTTCACTGGCTCCAGGCTCTTACACAGTGACGTGCAGAGAGGAGAACTCAGTCATATTGATCACTTGTGATAGTTTTGGGGTTGAGGACATTTGAGACTGAGGCTGAAGATGGAGCTGCAGCAGGAACTGCTCTGGCTTTGTGGGCTGACTTTTTCTTGAAACTGGTGTGTTAAAATAGCACTATCAGTTCCTCTCTCATGAGTGCCCACCACACGATCTAAAATGGAAAAATGTCCCAAAGGCCGTGTGTCTGCTCAGGGCACAGCAGGAAGCTGCTGTGCTATTCTTTCCCACACTGAAATATCAGCACTTTTTGCTGTTCTGTTTTCATCAGAGCCTGTCTTGATGCATGTCATGACATATCTTAAACATAATAAAACCCCTAATGGAGGTCCACAAAAATATTTCTAAATACTAGACCAGGAAACAGAAGTCAAAACGCAATTGAAACACTGATTTCATAGCAAACAATAATTCTTCCATGTCTTATCCCAGTTAATCCCTTTATATGATAGTTACCTGCTTCTTGTCTGTATGATGGAGGCTAGTGATTTAATCACCCCTTTTCTGTCTAGCATTCCCCATTACTCCATGGTAACAAGGCATGCTCTTCTCTTGAGACATCTAAGGGATTAGTATCGTTAGGATAAACTCTGCAGTATTACTCAATTCCCAGTACACGACTTGGTTTAAGTCTGCTGCTTCCCACCCGAAGAAGAGCTTCTGTGCCCAAAACCATGTGTTTTGCATTTCATTTATATCTGTAGGCTGAAAAGAGAAGGTGTCCTTTAGTCTTGTCTCACTGCAACTATTAATTTGATACTCTGAACTTACTAACTAGCATCATTGTTAGCTCTGAGCAGTTTTAATATGGGAGTGAGAATATGTCCTTCTCTCCTGTGAGGAGTCTTATTTCAGACAGAGCAACTACCTCACAGTGAGAGAACAGACTTGGAAGATGCTGAAAATAAGAAGAGCTGGGTTATATTCATGACCCCTCCATTATACAGTTTATATAACTAGACATAATGACAAAGTTAGTACTTGCTATCTGGCATCCAGTCCTCCCACAGATTTCAGCAACACTGTGGATGTTTTGGCTTTTCCAGGTTCCCCTCTCTAAGTATTCCTACTGCTAAACACTGAACATCAGCAGTTAGCAAGTAAAACCACTCACAGATATCCAGCAGGAAGCCTTCCAATCGAAACCAAACATTCTGTCTTATTTTCAACACCTCAATACTGTTTTTTAGCCATAATTGATCTACTTGTAGTAGGTCACTAGATAATACACAGGTTACCAATTACACTGTCTTTATATCATCCTCCAAAGTAAGAGTCTCCAAAGTTAATTTTACCAGTCCTGGATCCCTCATGACTATTGCTGCAATGCTGATGAAGTGGCAGAGGGAACAAAGGGAGAGGAATATTTTTTAGAATCACAGGACTCTTTACAAACATAAGTTTAAGCACATAAAAAGAATGAAGTGCAGTGGAAACCGATTAAAAAGATCTCAAAAAGTGCTGTGAAATGAGAATTTCACCTCCTTTCTTGTGTTGTCCTCTGTGCTTGTGCATAATTGAAAGGCTAAAAAAAAAAACAAAAAACAAACAAACACCAAACTCAAAGAAGAATAAAATCTGTTGGACCTACACTACAACGTTAGTGGAACCTGCCCTCCTCAGTGCCCTGGCAGCACTGAGACTGAGACTAGCCAAAGCTCCTCAAGGGTTACAGGTACCAACATTTTCAACAGTAAATACACTCCCATGAAGTTTCATACTGATTTCCAGAGAGGCTACCAAATATCTCAGCAACTCTCAGATATGAGACCATTTTCAGTGCAGCAGCCTGGTGTTCCCTGGCAGCAGGAGGAGGCTCCTTCACAGGATAAATCCATTTATATGGGCCTTATGGCGGTCCTGTCCACCCTGCTGTTGACACCAGAACTCATCTACTCACACAAAAACCACACTGATGGAGCTCAATCAGGAAAACCTGATCTAAGCTACAGAACAACTTTCTCTGAGCAGCTGGCTCGTCTGAGTGGGTTATTGGACTTCTAACACATGCACCAGCATGAGCATATTGCACATGCACAAAGCAGCTGTGCTACTTTGTTATTCAACATTTACAATTGTCAGGAATGCTGGTCCAACCTAAATCCTCTTGTAGCTCTGAGCTTTAATTAGCAACATGTCCAAAATACTTTGAGTGCTTCTGGACTGTAGCTATAGGTCCTTACCGACAATGCTGGATGGTGCCAGAAGCCTTGCCCTACAAAGGGAAATGTAGCTGGGTGTTAATGAAGGTCATGGGTACTTAGACTCACTTAAACAAACAAATTCATTTCTATTGACATCTCCATTTATAGCTTCCCTATGTGTTTAACAAAGAAACATCGGTGGTAAAATAATGACAGAAAAAGACAGGACTTGCCTTAAACTATTGTGGCTAATGAGCATGAAATCAGGAACTGAAGGTAATGAGACCAACGTCAGCTTCCTCCAGATCTCGCCAAACCTTGACCACAGTAATCAGGGGGTACAAATTGGACAAATGTGGAGGAGCACTAGTGTGAATAACTCCAGCTGCATACCCCAGTGAATTCACTTTCCACTTGTGTGTAAAGCTCTTCCCTCTAAAGGATCAGGCCAGTGCTAACAGAAAATCAGCAACCCTTTCCTGGTACCCAGTGCTGATCACTGCTCTGCTTTGCCTCCCTCATGCTTTTCATCCTTTTCTGCTTCCTGCAAATGGGTATTTCTAGGACATGAGCAGTCCCTGGGCAGTGGGTAGCTGCCTGGCTGCCTGCACAGGTACAGGGCCAGTACAGAGCATCCACACTGCAGCTACCAGCAGTGCCATGCTTCTGCTCTGTTGGGGAGCTGTGCTCTTATAAAAATCACAGCTCCCAGAAAAAATATCTCACACAAGCTGATAAATGCCTTGCTTATAGGCTGACACATTATCTGAACAAAAATATATTTCTTTAGCCTATCTCACACTTTAATTTGATGTACTGCAACATCTCAGCATGGCTTTTTTGGCTTCAGTTGATAATTGTGCTAATTTTTCCATCTAAATTAAGCTATGTAATGCTTAGGGACAAAAACAGTCACATTATGATGTATATTAGAGTCATGTTGTACAAATATTATAAGCAAATCCCATTGTGATGATCTTCAGTGGTCTTTCTTAGAGCAAGCAAATAGGAAGACATTGGAAACATGGCAGGAATTTTTTCTCTGCAGAATCAGGAAACAGAGCTGGAATTGGCCCACCCAGGCACAGCAGCTTCGAGGCTCATTTTTGTAAGGCTGCTGATGGGTCGTCCTCTTGTCAAATGTGTTTCTCTAGACCCTACATAATGGCTTGGGAAGAGTCTCACAGAGACAAACGTGTCCCTCTGAATTAGTGGGCAGGAGGTCACGTCATCTGTGAGGAGGTGGGCATGAGATTAGAGCCCAGTAGGGGGTGAGCCTCTAATGAAAGTGGTCTCTGTAGGAGCCAAAATTTGGTGATCTCTCTCAAGACCTATGGCTGAAAGAAGAACTTATGTAAGATTTGAAAAGGATAGCTACCTTTCAATTTCTTGTTTCATGCAGCTGCACAGGAGATACACCTAACAGAGTGTAGAAACCTTGGCAATAACTGCAATGACTGCAGACAGAACTAGCAGGGTTTGGCTTCGTCTGAGAGAAGATCTGGATCCCCTGTCAGTGGGCTTGAAACACAGGCTCCTGTGAAGTGGTCAACTGTGATTGTTACTAAGGAGGTCACAGCAAGTTTAACCTTAAGCAGACAGAGCAGGATGTTTTAGTCCTTTGTCCCTTTATGGCCTCATCTAAACCAAGGATGTGAGGATTACACCACTCTCCCTCTGCTTCACAGCATGGTTTGTTTGTTTTGGGTTCTTTCACATTCAAGGACATAAATGCTGGACAAATTGTACGTAATTCTCCATAACCTGGTGGTAGCTGAGCACCAGATAGATCTCAATGAAAGTCCCAGGCCCTAGAGTGCCTTATTCTCTTCCCCTTCAAAGGGGGAAACATTCCTTTGGGAGCCTTTAGGATTTTGTGCTGCATTTTTGATGAACCAATTTCAAGTCCACCAGGGGAGAAAATAAGCAGCCATGGTCTCTGGTGGGGCTCTCAGGGTCTGGAAGGAAAAGGTGGCAGGTTTATCTCACAAGGCAGGGAGCATGGACCACTCCATTCCCCAGATGTTTACTGTAGCAAAAATGTGCCACCAAGGGGCCATGACCACCAGACTTGCTGTATATTGTGTTAGTAATTCAAGTGGATTTAGCAGCACATACAGATTTATCATGAGCACAATTGATTTGCATTTATTGAGCCCTATCCTGCTTCCAATTGGATACTTGCAATACCAACATGCATATTTCTCTTCAGACATACTGTTTCTATGTGACTGAACAATTCTTATTAAGTAACTGAGACAAATAAATGGCCTATTTTTTGGCACTTTCTACAAAGAGCTTGATTAGAGAGGTCTGGCATAAATAACTCAGCATCTCTGCTCCAGTCACACTGCAATGTTTCCACACAAATGAAATCATAAGCTGGACACACATTTTTCCCCTGAAGGAATAAATGCCCCCCAAATCCCATCTGCCACCACAGCAAGAGGATTTTAAGCTTCTGCTTTTCAGCAACAGCAAGAGCAAAACCTGCAAAAGAAATGAAAAATCAGAGTAGAGAGAAATTTCAGGAGGGAGATTCTCCAGGGCTGTGCAGAAGAGCAGCTCCCCCATTCCTCTCCAAGGGGAGGTGCAGCACCCCCAGATCCCCCACCCCACAGGTGTGCCCACCAGAGCACCCTGCCAGCCCTCGGTGCACACACAGCACAGCCACCTTGCTCATGTTACCCTCATACACACACCAAACCCGTGCTGGAAAAAACTGAGGCTCAAGGCTTAGAAGAGCCTTGAAATCTGGTTTTACCACTGTTCATTTTTTTCTAAAGTAAATTATATTTAATGAAAATACCTGAGACACAAAGTACCTTGTTGTCATCTTAATTAGCAATTATGGTTGCTAATTAAGGCAATACCAAAATAATTGTGTCATAGTACAAAGGTAATGCTCATGTTTCTCTGTGCCAGATAAACAAGATTATGATCTTCAGCCATAGTTCCAGAACAGATAATACTCTACTAATAATTTTTGCATGGCTTAATTTAACATGTGTATGAGAGAGAAGAACTGCACAGCTTTTGATAAATAGTGAAGGCCACCATGTCATATAAAGATGGAGAGATCACAACAATCCCTTGTCTGAGAGTTGAAACATAATCAGCCAAATAATCATCTTCAACTGATCTCTCATTCCTCACTTTCTATAGTTTTAAAAATCTTCTTTGTATGTTAAAATATATATACTATCTTATATTTATATGTATTACATATAAACTATAATCTATAATTCTGTTTGTATGAATTTTCTTTGCCTACTGCCTTCACATAGACACATCTTTGACCATTTACCCAGGGAAGCACTCATTGAACAAGACTTATTTCCTGCAACTAACTAAACAGTCTTTTTTAAGAAGTAAAGAAAGGCATATCCTCCACAAAAGCTAATTCATGCAGTGTGACTCTTTGAATATATAGTCTAGCAATACACAAGTGTTGGAAGTAGCACAAAAGATCCTTGAAAACACTTCTAATTGATTAATTCAGCAGGGTAGCACCATGGAAATGATTGATTTTAGTCTACCAGACCTCCCTCTGACCTTTTTAGAGCCTTTGTTGATGGGTACTTGAATGGAAAACATTTAAATACAAATGGCAATATAACAATAGCACCCAAATTCCCATCATTTTAAGATATCAAATTGACTGCAACAGGTTTAAGATGCCACAAGGACCAAAGCTTTTGTTTTTAAATGTATCTTTAAAATAGTGAAAATTTTAATGTCAGTACTAATGACTGATCTCAAATGACTGATCTGACTCACAAATAATATGTGACTATGTTGTTCTTAGCTAATGATGATGTGTAACAAACCTGGTGATAATGACTATTAGAAAGGGTAGAAAAAAACACCGTGGTACATTTCTTTGAGGTCATAAAAAAAATTGAAGTCATCAGGTTAGTTTCCTGTGTAATTGTGATTTATTGCAGAGTTTGCAAACCAAACCAAGGACAGGTACCTTATCAAAACTTACTCAAACTGAAGCTGCCCTTATTTTGCCAATCAATATAAAAAATACAAATGACGTGGGCTGGTATTTCTGCCACTCCTCTGGAGTTTGGGGACAGGCAATAGCTGCACTGAAGACATGCAATTATGAAATACCAAAGCAAGAGGGACTATTTCTAAGTGTTTGATCCTTCAGACTTGACTCTGCAAACTCCCACTCCAGTTCCTGCTGACCTTCAGAAACCATGCAGACCTGCTGCAAAGGAAAGTGCCCTATCCTGCCCTTCCTTAGGCTGGATAATGTTTGAACATAGTTTGTGAGTTTAGAAATATCCATTTTTAGAAATAACCATTTCATTGTGCTTCCAGAGTACTCATGTGGAATATTGATGTGCTGATGACAGAGGAGGCAGGCAGTGGCTCTGAAGGAGACCATTCTCCATGGGAGAAGGATAACTGCTGTCTCCTGCCCTGAAGTAAACCTCTTCCTGATGACTTCCCTGCATCCCTGTCCTGAGCTTGGGCTATGGGGGTTACATTGGATTTCCCACACAGATGTCTGCACAGACAGCTGAGCAATTGAGGGCTCAGCAGGGCAAGCAGGACTCTTCCTAGTCCCCAAATTGAGAAAGAAAGCAACCTTTGTCCTCCCTGACAACCTAATCTGGTGTTAAATATACATCATAGGCTTGGTAGGACCTGTCTAAACTAGCAAGGGAAAGCATGCAAACTCATGCTCATCAAAGGTATGTAGTACCTTTCCACAGTATTTAGGTAGGTATTTCCACAGATATTTGCCAAGGGATTTGGTTTTTCTGACATCTCTTGAGGGTCTAAACCTGCTAGTGTGATTTCTCTTTACAGCTTCCAGTGGTGGCTGGCTTTGACCAGCTCAGTTGTATTGTCAGACCTAACCTGTGCCATCAAGACCTGCAACTGTGGAAAGTTTCACTACACAAGTTACGATTGTTTTTTCAGATGTCATGGTTGGGGCGGCTTAGTCAGGTTGGCAGTGACTCAGTTTTACGTGCACGTGTTTGTTTCAAAATCTACTAACTTGTTTTCTGCAATCTCAACTCTACTTTATATATGTATTCAAAATCTCTTGCCCTTGGTCATGTAATGCAAACTGTGAAAATTATTCAGAGTGTAACCAAGCAGCATCTGCCCAAGCTATGAGTTGCTTGAGGAAGCGTCACTACTGATTGTTGTTCCCTGTTCTCTTTTCCCTGTCCCACAGAAAATGCATGGGAAAGAAGGGGAGAGTATCACCTCATATGCACCTAAAAATATTACCAAAACAGAAAGCATTTCAGCTTGGAGTGAGGAGTGGCACCTCCTAGAGAATTCCACCTTTCCCTTCTACTGGCTGGCCCATCAGCTAGGAGGGAAGTACAGTGTGGCAGGCTCACAGGATTGCCCTGGACTGTGAACCAAGCATTTCTTATGGAAATTCCTCTCTGCACATTTGCTGCCTTTCTCTGTGGCTGTTGGTCGCTGTGCAGGGGGAGTCCACTAGCTGGCAAAATGCTGTGATGCATTTCTCCTTATCCTTTATCCCCTGACAGCTTTCTGGCTGCATGTCAGAGAGCTCTGCATCCCACTTGCATATTGCACAGAAATGGAATTTTTCTGTGATCCTCCTTTAGGTCCTTGCACTACAATATTCAGCAGATTACCATCTTCTTGGGGCTGCAATAATTTAACTTTTTTTCCCAGTACAGGTGCGTAGGAAGCTCCATGAAAGTACGTGCCTGAGTGAAGGTCCCAGGTCAGTCCCTGTCAGCAGACCCACCGGCTCATGGGATTGTACAAAGGGCAATCAGAAATGGCTTGTTCAAGCTTACTGCCACAAGCACAGCGTTAAAGAGCAATAAATAGTTCACTCAAGAGCTGTGGGCTTACCTCATGACAGTTTTCATTACAGAGATATCATCAGCTAGCACTCAGCATCAAGAAGATGGCAGTGGGGTTGAAATGAGGTCCCTTCCAACCCCAGCCATTCTGTGACTGAACCAGAGGGTGGTCAGGCACTGGAACAGGCTCCTCAGGGAAGGGGTCACAGCACCAGCCTGACAGAGTTAGAGAAGGATTTAGACAATGCTCTCAGGCACATGGTGTGACTCTTGGGGCTGTCCTGTCAGGAGCTGGACTCGATTATCCTTATGGATCCCTTCCAACTCAGGATATTCTACAATTCTATAATAAAATGTGGTAGTTTCTCAATTCCAGTTGAAATACTTGATGAAATGCTTCAATGTTTCTAAAGAGCATCTGAGTTATTAAAACACTCCCACATGCATGTGCAGGTAAAATATTAATTAGTTAAGTTTTAAATTACACTGGATTTATCCAGCACTCTTTCACTGGAAAAGCAAAGGAAATACAGGCAATTATAAGCAAACTGAATTTTGCTGTTCTACATTCTTCTTAGAAGTTTATTTTTTTCTGCTTCAAGGTGATGTGACATTTTTGGGTTAGATTTTAGGAACTCAATGCAAAAGCTGGCTTTGTACTGCCGCTCCAAATCAGAAATTATTCAATTATGCATCAGCCCATCCCTTCCCCAAAACTAAACCCTCTCAGATACTGAACTCCCTTCAATACAGGTTTTAAATAGAAAGGGTAAGCAGGGTAAAGCTGGTTGTGGGAGTTACTTTATCTTCCATATTTTCCATAAGATGGTTCCTCTGACCTGGCCAGACTCTGAGGTCCCTGTCTGTTTTCTGCTGCTGGGAGAGACCAATCTTCTTGCACTCTGTGGATGATTAGGAATGGGAAAGGGAGACACTTCTGCACTGCAGAGCCCTCCTCCCTAACTGTGGGTCTATCTGCTACTCTGTTGAGATTTAGTGAATGCAACAGAAGCTGTTTTAATATAAGGGTTCAATTTTTATGTCAAACTTTATATTAAATAAAAGGGCCTAGTTTCACTGAAATGTGGTTGAGTGAAAGCATTACATGACTGTTCATCTTATGAAAAATACATAACAGATAATTCTACTAAGCAGTTTTGCAAACTTGGTGACAAGATTATTGCTATTATTTTACTGCAGACTTTTTCCTTGATAATTGGAATATGTTCGTCTTTTTTTCAGTTTTGTCCTGGTGTTCTAAAATAGGTATGTTACTAAAAAACTTGAAAATTTGAGCTTCATTTCTGCATTGTTTTCGAATATGCTAGTTTGCATGCAGAGAATTTACCCCAGCAATTTGATTTCAGCATCAGAGAAAGCAGTGTAACATTTTGGGAAGTGGAGAGGTTTGCTTGTCACAAACATGAAAGTGCCTTTTTTTAATAGAATAACAGATATGAAAATTAGACGTGAAGAGCTCACTTCAGAAAATTTGGAAACTCTAAGTAAAATGAAAAGTATTTTTCAATTTTAATAGCATGATAGTAGTATGTCACTGGAGGTCTGCATTCCTCCCAGAACCTGCTTGATGCATATTGATATTCCCTACAGCTGTCCATCACTTAGAAAGTAGCTGCTTTCCATTATTTAATACAATGCTTTACAAATACTTCTGTAACTTGGATTCTCCTAAAGAGGAACACCCAGCTCTTGCAGAGGTGCAAGAGTTCAGCTGAGGGTGACTGCAGCTCATGCTGGTTTTCGAAGATGACTTGCAAAGAGGACTTCAGGATCCGGTGTCTTTCTTGGAAAGCTGCCACCAGCACTCAGAAGCTCTGAGAAATGCAACTTCTGCCTATGGAACAGGATCATAATCCCCAAAGTATTAAAAACCATTTCATCATAAACACCATGCCACAGCCTCTACACCAGTGACACATTTATCCTATTTGAGTTTAAGTTTTCATGTGACAAGGGCTAAATTTTGTTCTTTTTCATATTTTAAAATACGAATTACATACTTTTATCTGTATCTGAAACCAGCTGCTCAGTGTAGTGACCACTCCATGCCTGGTGACTGTACTAATCCTTTTAAGGCTCTTAGGTCCTGTGCATTTCTTCTGCCCTGATGTCCTTCACTCTGCACAGGCATAGCGTGTTCTCTCTCATAATTTCCTGTTTCCTTTCCAACTTAGTTTTCCAATATATCACTCCTTACTCTGATCAAAAGGATTCACAGAGCTAAAAGGCTTACCAAAAGTAGACATTATTATTTGCCACAGGGTCCCTAGTGCCTGTGATGTGGACACCTTACCCACTCTGTTTAAATGACCTGATTTGAAATTTATTTTCAGGTACATCCTTAAATATTTTGTAAAAAATGTTGAAACCCTCTTTAGAAGAGGGATTTATCTTGACTAATTTTATCCATCTAAGTTTTTAGGACTAGATTAGGCCCATACAGTTCTCAGGGAGGAGAGCAGCAGCAGTGATATGGCAATACACAGTGTCCAGATTGATCCATTCCCTTTGTCTTCAGGGCAGGAGCTGAGGCTGTTATGTTCAGACCTGGAGTTTGTGCTATGCCCTCTCCCTGGGAGAAGATGCTGTGGGGGCAGTTCCCATCTCTCCCATGTAGTGCAAGGCTCACTCCCCCCCTAAGTAAAGTCTAAGAGGGATTTAAACGGCACTGGCCCTAGGCCCACTCAGGGATTTAATTCCTTTGGATTTATGTATGGATTTTATTTTACCAAAGCTATTTAGCACAAGGCATTAGGTAACGCAGCCTGCTCTGGAAATCTAGGGCTTGTGGGTCTTGCTAATGTCCAGAAGAACAGTGATGTCCTTATTTTATGAACATAGCAGTTTTAATGCAAGGAAAAAGGGAAACATTTGGCTGTTGAACAGAATTCTATCCTTGCAGTGCCCCTAGTGTTTGGCAAGCAACGTTTTATACCCAGGTGAAACTCACCCTAAGTCCCACAAGTGCTGGGAGAAGGTTGGTGGCTGAACACTTTCATTCAGCAGTCATCTCCTAAGGTCAAGGCATCCTTGACAGGGCTTCACAGGACACGTGTAAGCTTGTGCTATATGAGAGGGAGGAGCAGTAAGGCCATCCCAGTCAGAGCCATTGCCCCAGCACAGTACCTCTCAACTGGTGCTGAGTATGAGGCCACTTCCCTGCAAGAGCTCCAGGAGCATCTGGGCAACACCCTCAGACACACGGTGGGATTGTCAGGGTGTCTGGGCAGGGCAAGAGTTGGACTGGACAATCCTTGTGGGTCACTTCTGTGGGAACTCAAGGTTCATCTCTGGCTGCACTGGAGGCACAGAGACCCGGACAGGGGGCTTGGAGACCTTGGCACAGAGCCCAAAACACCTGTGGTTTGGATTTTAGCCCATGGGAATGATTGCCAGCTTTAAAAGAAGAATTGCAAGTCATAAAATTTTAAGTAGAGTAATAATTAAGTTTGTCACAGGGTGAAAAAGTAGATCTTCAGTTTTAGTATATAGGAATAAGTGAGGCCAAGATGGAGGAACCTCGTGGTTTTTTAGGTTTCTTCCTTCTTCTTCACCTTCTCCATTTTCTGCTGTGATGGTGACACTGGTGATTGGTTTAGAGTAGAGACAGACTGTGTAACAAAAGGGATAGGTATTGGAAAATAATTGTAAATAATGTAAACATAGTTTTTAGTATAAAAGATTAACACTGCCTCAGGGCCGTGTGGAGTGCCTTTGACCGTCCTGCTGGAAGGAGCTCAGCAGGTCAGAGAAAGAATGTTATAGATAAAATAAACAACCTTGCAAGCAAGAGTCAAAGTGTTTCAGCTTCTTCTTTCACCTCAGGTGTGGAAAAAAGGACTCTTAATAGTTCGGGAGAATTTCTGCAGAAGCAGAAAACCCAACAACTTCCAAGCTCAGGATATTCTGTGATTCTGTCCTGCATGAGAGTTACCAGATTTGCTGATAATTCAGCTGAGAAAGGCTAAGGGTTTTTTGCACCCAAAAGGATGAAATGAAGGAGGGTTTGTTTATATGTTAAGCATATAATAATAAAGCAGAGCATAGTGCTCTAAAGGAAGGGGTAAAACACAACAAAGTAACTATTGCTACTGGTTTAAGTTACCAAAATTTTGTCTTGTTTTCCTCAGGTAATTGCAGTCATCACCTATTTCCTTAGAAATCTTAATATTGGAAGCTGTGAATTATTGCATGTTATACAAAGTTATCGACTACACTTCATCACCAGCTGCCCTGTCAGGGGTCTGCTGCAGACCACTAAGCTCTCAGTGTCCCTGGCTGTAATGAATAATGACAAAAAAGTTTCACCTTTTCTAAAATGCACCAAAAAGTGAATGGTTGAAGGGCGTCACTAAGAAAAACAAAACAAACTATGCAAATGTTCTTGAGGTTGTTTTGAAAGACTTATTGATGTGAAATTCTCAGTACTTTAATCATTATTCAAAATGTACCTTGAATCCCATTATGATTTTCCAGACAACTGAAGGATGGAGTCTAAGCATCGCACGGGTACAGAATTAACAAAAGCTCTGTGGGAAGAGGTTTTTCACAGCCATGGGTGAATATTAGTCATACTTGCACATTCTTCTTTCCACACGTCAAAGGTCTGATGAGACAAAGGGCTGTGCCTTGGATGGTTGTGAAATCCATCAATCTCCACTGGTCCTGAAAGGACCCCTCTGAGGAAAGGTTTTATGCCCACACAAATATCACAGCACTTCAAGGGGCACATGCCTTCAGGTACCTAACCCTGTGTTTCCAAAGAACATTTCCCTGAGGTAAGAAGAAAAGTACAGCTATCCCATTTTGCATGAAATTTACTCCTCTGTAGGAGAACAATCTCCTTCTCTCTTTCCAAAACAAAAGCATAATTTAAAATTATTATGTTATTACCAAGAATTAATAGGATAAACAGCACTTCTTTTTTTTTAATTGTAATTTAAGTGCAGTTTAAATTTAGACTCGTCAATTAGCTTATAGATTATTTCCATTTTGAATATAAACAATATTCTTGCCTTCTTTCCCTAACACCAGTGACTCATATGTTGTTTTTTTTTTTCCATAACTCAATTCCACATATCACAAAATAAAGTAAATTTTCATATTGTGAGGTTATGCAGTTCATGTACAAATTATGCTTTTGCCATTTTTCTTTTAAACATGACATTTTTGCTCCTGGTTTCTTTCTTTTCTCAGATTTTTCATGGCAATTGATTTTTTTTTTCAGCTGGAAACATTGAAATACAAAGCAGACCTTTTTCTTTCTAAATTGCACAGCCAGTTTGGATCAGAAATAATAAAGGACTCTTCACAACATTAGTAGGTCTTGCTGGTGAGGAGAAGATGTGCCTAACGATGAATACTTAATGAGATTTGATTAAAGCTTGCCATCAGTTCCTTGCCCTAAATGTTACAGGTTGTGAAAGTACATTAGCAGCAGAGGCTACAGCTTCTGAGGCCCCCCCTTGCACAATAAACACTATGGCTGGATCCCAGACACCTGGCAGCACTCCAGGATGAGTCTGTGCTGATGGCAGTCAGTGCTGTCAAGGGCTGGACCCAGTCATGGACCTGGACCAGGACCCAGAACCAGAACCAGACCCACCACAGTGCCATGGGTGGCCAGTACTCATGGGTGAGCATGTGGACAGACACCCTGTGTCTTGCCCCACGGCCCCACCTGGGGTTATGACTCTAAACAAGTCACTAAATATTTCTGTTGAGGCTTCCCCAGCTCTTGCCTTTCACCAAATGCTTTCTGCAGTATGTGAAGAGGTACAGATGGGCCCCACCCTGCAGAATTGCCAAGACCACTCACGACCAGAGACCTTGCAGGCTCTGAGTATTGGGCTGGTATGGTAAGACAGCAAAATCCATCCAAAACAGCCCTTGGCCACACAGCCAGCAGAAATTCCCCACTTGCTGACCTGCATCAGGGTCATACAATTCTTTTGCTTGGTGTGAACTCTTAATGTTTTCTGTGCAAACTCCATCTGTTAAGGTTCAGGCAAACCCAGAGAAAACCAAGATCCCCAGGGCTTTAACATGCATTGGTGGCCAGAAGCCAAGTACATTTTGGGGAGTAGCAACAAACAGCTGCTTTTCAGACTCTTCACAACACAGTTTGAAGATTTGCTCCATGCAGTTATTACTAGCATGATCCAAGCTCAGCTTCCAACCTTGGCATGAGAAGAACCTATGAGAAGAGCCTGTTTTCCTAAGGAAACATTATGCACAGTGATCATTAATATTTTTTAAACCTCTGGCCAGTTTCAATTAAACAGCCAGGCAGTAGTCTTGGAGACCCCAAGTTCCTACAGGGTTCATGAACCATATGTGTGGCTGGGACGGTGGAAGGAAAAGCAGGCCAATCTATATGAGACCTCAGAGAGCCCAGCAAGACTGAGATGCTGTGGATGAACCCCTCCAGGAAAGCTTTGCAATGTTTTTCCATCTGCATGGACACAGGAGTGTCCAGAGGAAAAGCAGATTACAGTATTTCCAGTGTCATTTTTTTACAGCAGTATCATGAACTTACACTCTCTGTCCAATGTCTCTCTGTTGGAACCAGCCCTTGCTGCGAGATGAAAACAGAGAATTAATTTTGTGAATGTCAGAAGCCTCTATGAGGGTTTCTCTTGTGCCAGCTGCAGTTGCTTCCCCTTGGTCAGAGGGACAGCCACATCCAGCCAGGCAGCGAGGAAAATGAGGAAACGACTGCTCTCCTATTTGAAAACGTGCCTTTGTTCAAAGCAGTGTTTTTGCCATGAGTACACGTGCCTGCAGGGAGCTTCCTTCAGGGACTCGGCTGTAAAACGAGGCCACGAGGGCAGGCACAGAAGGACTGCAAAGTCCCCCGGCTGTTTCTTTGAATTGCTGCCTTAACAAGGAGGTACAATGACAGCCTGTGCTCACAGAGACTTCGAAAAACAGCTAGCAGTAGCTTCCTCACTAGATGGTTTTTTTGGGTTTGTGGGTTGTTTTTTTTTTTAAATTCTGAACCATTCATTTTTAAACAGAAGATTAGCATGTATCCTGTAATAGCAGCAGTTTTGCTGCAGTGCCTCAGCAGAAGGCAGCTAAAGAGGACAAACTGAATCTGGACACAAGGAATTTGCAATGAGCAGTCGTTCCTCAGGACTGGCCTCAGCACAGATCACAGAAAGCTGTGCTTCTTCACTGATCCAGGCTAAAGCAATCTAATTAAAGATGCCAGAAGTTATTTCTAGTAACAAAGCCAATGAGCACTCTTCTGAGTGATTAGCATTTTTCAGACTCATTAAGAAATAAAAATAAAAAAGCTTTATCCCATTCTTTGGTTCAGTGCTGCAGTGTTTCCTTAAGGCACAGACCAGCTAAAAAGAAGGGCTCTGAGAGATGTGCAAAGATAGCACCATTGTCAACCAAAGAAACCTCCTTCAATTATTCAGAGCATCTGCTGTTCTCGAATTTCTCATTCTTAGAGCTCTAGCTAAGTGGTGCATTTGGCAGTAGTTCCTATTAACCCACAGGACAGCACAAGTAAGGAACATATGTATTCACAAGATAATTAATGCTCAAAATGAATATTGTGGTAAGTTTCCATACACATTTGCAAACTATCTGCCAAATACATATTTTTGAAGAGTAGGAAACTTCATGTGGAAAAGGTGAATGTAATCTTAAATAGACAGGAAACAAAACTGTCTATTTTTCTACTTTGTTAGCAAACAGAAAATTGACCAAAATACTCACAAAGATGTAAGCACTGAAAACAGTGAACACAGCCTACAGCCAACTGACAACTAGGAAAATCAGTCTTTCTGACATCTACCAGTAATATTTTGCATCTGAAAGGCACACTGGAGTTGAATTCATGGTAAAACAATACTTAAGAAGGTAGCTGTGAGAGCTTCGTGTCACTACTGCAATGCTATGAGTTAGAAAAATTCAAACAGACCTTGTTATCTCCATGGCTAAACTAAGATAATGAAATGACTTGAACTTGATGCAGAGTTGACAGACAGCATGCTCATTTTATCATATTAATCCTTCTGCAGTGTATTCCTAATGGCATTCTCATTCCAAGATCAGTTTTACCATAGATCCCCTTAAAGGGAAGAGAGGATGCTTCATTTGGCCAGCCAACCCAGCCCATCCTCCCAAGCCATTGCATTGCATGTCCTCAGGAGTCATCAGACACTACAGTTGACTGAACCAAAGAAATCCCCTCTGTTTCCTCAGTTGTCACAGATACATTATCCTTCCTGCATCTCTGCAGAACTGCTGGCAGAATTTTTTTCCAAGGTGCCAGCTGAAAAGAAGCCAGAATAAATCAGCTAGAAGTAGCTGGATTTCCATATATATAGTCTGTCAGGGAAGGCAAGCAACCTACTTCCAGTGAAACCACAGTGAAATGGTGAATAACATACCCCAGCAACCTGCCATAAGGCTATATATACTTATTTACATGAATGTCTATGTATAGATACATCAGTGATGTGCATGGTTTCTAACCAGACAAAGGAGTGGGCAGGTTCAGAGCGTTGTCTGCACTGGGACTTCACAAACCACTGATCTGGTTATGTTCCCTTCACTCAAAAGTTTTTTGATTCCTGCAGCTCGTCAAAAAAAAAGGAGATTGGTATTATTGTGCATTTTTCCTTATTCCCCTTCCACCGCACAAACCATCCCGTCTTAAAACTCTGTTAGAAAAGTAAAAAGCGCTCAGCCGTGTTGGGCAGGGGCCCTTTCCAAGCGCCCCGTCCCGAGGACGGTCCCGCAGCCGCCGGGGGGGCTGGCCCGTCTCGGGGCTCATGGTGACACAGCCATGGCCGTGCCCGCAGCAGCCAAGCCCGGCCCGTCTCGGGGCTCATGGTGACACAGAGCCATGGCTGTGCCCGCAGCAGCCCCGGAGCCGGGGAGGGCAGGGGCTCAGCACCGCCGCAGGGTCTCGCTGCACGGCGGTGCGATGGAAGCTGGGCGCTGAGGGCAAAGGCCGGGGGTGGGAGAGGGTGGGAGAGGGTTCGCGGGGAGCGGAGACGCGACACTTACTGCAGAACTGCCTCCGCCTGACCCTGCAGCGCCAGAGCCGCGTCCGCACCCAGTGCAGGCACGGCGACAGGTCCATGGCTCCGCGGGCCGCCCGTCCCCGGGGCCACCCGNAGGCCCTGCCGTCCCTTTGTCGCCATGCCATGTTTTATGCATGAGGGTAATTTCACCCCGATTCTCCGCGCCTGGTGTCTACGTGAGCTCCTGCGACGTGGAGGAGCCACGGCCGCCGTCTCGGGGGAGAGCGAGCTCCGGGGGAGGCAAGGAGCGAGCGTCCCTCCTGGGGCGGGGGCAGGCGCCCATGGCGGGAGCGCGGCCTTGCTCAGGCTCTGCCGAGGGGCTGAGGTTTACACCGAGGGTAAGGCTGCAGGTGCTGCGCTGCGGGGACTCTGGAACGAGGGGAGCTCCGAAGATATGGAGGAGCCCTGCAGAGACCCACGTGCACTCTGGTCACAAAATCATGGCCTGCATTTGGAACCTCAGCCCCTCTGCTGCCTACTGAGGAAACAGGAGCATGTGAGGGCAATGCAGCTTTAGCATGTCCCTGGCAGTGCTGCACTGGTGGGAGTGGTCAGCATTTCTCGCAGTCGAAGTTCACTTTTGCTGTACACAGTAATTCCCAGAGTGACCCTCTGTCACTGCTCTGCTGAGGCACTTCTTTTGTAACGTAACTAAAAGGCTCCTTCTCCAATGAGGCCATACAACCACAGAATTTCACAGAATAATCTGAGTCGGCAGAGTTCCACGAGGACTATCAAGTCCAAGTCCTGGCCTTGCACAAGACCATCTCCAAGAGTCACACCATGTGCCTGAGAGTATTGCCTAAGCACTTCTTGAACTCTCTCAGGCTTTATGCTGTTACTATTGCCCTGGGGAGCCTGTTCAGTGGCCAGCTACCATCTGGGTGAAAAATGTTTTCCTAGTATCCTGCCTAAACCTACCCTAACACAGCTTCAGGCATTTCCCTCCTGTCCTGTCGCAGGTCACCACAAAGAAGAGATCAGTGCCTGCCGCTCCTCTTGCCCTCATCAGGAAGCTGTAACTGCAATGAGCTCTGTCCTCAGTCCCCTCTTCAGGCTAAACAGACCAAGTGACCTCAGCTGCTCCTCATACGGCTTCCCCTCACCATTGTCATTGCCCTCCTTTGAAGACTCCCTAGCAGTTTAATGTTTTATATTGTGTTACCCAGACCTGACCCCAGCACTGAAGGTGAGGCTGCCCCAGCTCAGAGCAGAGCAGGACAATCCCCTCCCTTTCCTGGCTGGCCATGCTGTTCTTGTTGCCCCCAGGACAAGGCCAGGGCACTGTTCATGGTCAACTTACCATCAACCAGTCCCTTTCCCTGGCACTGCTTTCCAGCATCTCATTCTCCAGTCTGTAAATACATTTGGCAATTTAGGTCCTGCTCTCATACCTTTAAGCTTTGCCTCAAAACATACATTTGTAGGATTTACTTTGAATGTTCCCTGTATCACAATGAAGAGGTTACCCCTCCCACACACACTCACACACACACATATACTGCAGACCCTTTACCAGGCAAGAGCAAATCTAAGACGTGGGTCTGAAGCACACAGGCTGTGTTGCAAATGTATAGGCTGTATCCTACCCAGAAGGATTCCAGAAGCTTTTCCCTTGCAATTTGCAGCTGAGAGCACTGAAAGTTTGACTCTGGATAGCAGGCCCTGCCACATACAGCAAGCAATGTAACGGGAGAGTGGTGGATGGCCAGGTTTCAGGTTTCCTTGCCATTTGAATCTCACAGTAGGGTCGTCCAAAGGGCCACCGTTGATTTTTTGCTCTTGACATAGGCAGGTAAATCTTGTGCTCTCATTGTAGTGATAGGTAAAACCCAGCAGATGCATTTGAGCTTCATTTTGAAGCTCTTTTGATTAATACTGACCTGGACTAAATGTGGCATTTTGAATCCCTATTGGGAATATGAAAAACTGATGTTAATTGCCCCTGAAGATTGCATTAAAGCCCAGGCATGGCTCATCCACAATGGGAATTCACACCAGATTCTGTATGACAACCCCAAGCAGCCTAGAGATTTAAAACCAAACCCACAAATCACTGTCAGATCAAGATATGAAATTCCACAGACACTCATTACATTTTGCTAAGCAACCGTCATGTCAGATTATTCATTTGGAGCTGATCAGAAGTGAAAGTAATGGAGGATGCAGAAACACTTTGAAAAATATGAAGAACCCACATTGAGTCTTGTGTCACTGTGCATTTGGAGAGTGGTCAGAGTGAATAGATCACATTCTGTGGTGGGCAGCACTGCTGGCATAACAGGGAGCAGCTGACCCAGGTTATATTCCCCACTGACTTGCTTCCAGTATTTCAATGGGCACCATCACCTATTTCTATCAAGAATGATTCATCCTGTGATGCTCGGGTGTGCTGAAACCGTGGCTGTACCAGAGTGAAATGGATTCCTGGGTCACCATGTCCAGCTTCAGCTGCTTTGACAATTCCAGCATATTTCCATTTTCTTTAATAAATTATATCTCAGAATTAGGCTTCCTGTCCTCTTTTACTTGAGAAAGAAGGAAATAGCAGTGCAGAGGACTTCAGGTGGTGAAAATTCACTTCTTGATTAGAATTCAGCACAGCTGTGATCTCATTGTCATCAGTTACTTGCACTGATGCTGATGCACATAATTTACAGCAATAAATGAGATATAACAGCAGGTATGTGTGGGCTGGAAATAGAAATTAGACCTGAAATGAGGAAGGTATGACAGACTGGATGTATTTTATGCTTTAATAGTGCTTATAATTGTCCTTTTAAAACTGTACAGACAAATAGAATAACCTAAGAGACTGGCTAGGTAGGATCCAATTTTGTTTATTTGTTTAGGGAAAATACAATGCAATGACAAGTGTATTTGTGCTGATGATAGCTTGTTTTCTTTGGTATTTGATGTTTATCCTCCTCCCTTTATTTTTGGTTTTTAAACACAAACACACCTAAGCTTAGAACTAACTATTTGTAGACATATTTTTACCTTAGAGTAGATAGAAGTCATAATTTTTACACTTGGTTGGTTCCAATTCAGTATTATTTTTTCATAACATTCTGTGTGATTTTCATGTAGTTCTCTGGCACCGGAGTGGAAAGGAGAGATTCAGAAAAGCTTAATTATGCACATTATTTTTGACACCACCACCCCTTCAATTTTCTTTCTGTAAATGAATGATGACATGTCAGAGTCAGAAGGCAGGGCACTCAGCATGTGTGTCCTTCTGCATTTTCCTTTAAAACTTTGGTGGAGAGGAAGAGACATGCAGTTGCACAGAAGAAATAGGAACTGTTCAGCTGGTTTGCACCCAGTCATGGTGCTCCTCTAACTCCAGCCTACAAGAAAAACCTTGGCAACAGCTAATGAAGCCATCAGCCAACAAAGGCAGCATCTTTTAGTCATCACAGAGTTCCTAAGGTTAAATATAACTGCTCAATCTGATGCTTGCCGTTGACCTCCCAGCACAATGTGATTGTCTAGCAGCTGCTGCTATTCCTCTGGAAAGAGAGAGACCTCCTGCAGATCATGACGACCACAGACTGCTGCCTCAAGCCCTGACATGTGGCTCTACTATTTTGTTCCTTAACATGCTGCTGGTAGACAAACACAGTTCATGAAACCTTTTTCTCAGCAGAAGGGATCTGTTGTGGGGCTGTATTCCCCCCAACACTCTAAAAGGCTTTGAGGTGTTCTGACAGCAATGTAAGCAAGAACTTTTCAGGACAGCAAGCCACAACCTTGCTAAATGGAGCATTGTACTTTGGCATGTCAAATTTCTATTTTGTTGTGCATTGATATTCAATCTTGTTTAATACTTGAAAGCAATTGATGTAGTGATGTTAGTGGATGTCAAGAGTGCACAGTGCACTCTGGGATGGAATAAGGAGCATTTCAGAGAAAGCTTCCACTTAAGCCCCTCACTCCGTGTGCTTCAGTGCAATGATTCAGTTAGTTAAATCACCGGCTTCCAGGGTTTATAAATACTGCAAGGGGGAGGGGGATGAAAAGCAGGATTGCTGGCTCGGGGTACAACCCTGGCAGCTCAGATCCCGTACGGCAGTGCAGTGCTGTGCTCTTCTTGTGCCACCTACTGACCAGTTCCTCCTGGCTTTCAGTTCGGAAACGGAACATTTTCCAGTTTATTTTTAAATGCAAGTATTTGATGTTGGATTTTGGCCAAGCAATTAATAGCTGGTGAATACAATCAGTCTTCATGCCTTGATAACATGTTCTAACTTAGAGCTGAACCACCCTATCCTGCACTAGCTGGCTCAGTGCAAGGAGGATGGGATGGGATGGGATGGGATGGGATGGGATGGGATGGGAGGGGATGGGATGGGATGGGATGGGATGGTCTGTGTTATCAAGCATGTTGGGTCTGACAGTGGTTCCTCTCTTGCAATATGTAATACCCTGCTGGAATCATTACGATTGCCCAGATGTTCAAAATCAGAAGCTACCTGGAGAGTTTGCCCTCTGTCCATAGGTGCTTTCTGGGACATGGCTAAGCTATGGCAAGGGGTTGACCTCTCATTCCCATATCAGAGAGTGGAGTTGAAATGCAGTCTTCATGTTCCCACCCATGCTCTGTGTTAGAGAAGCACTTTTCTTTTGGCTCTCCAATCCTCTGAAATTTGGAACTACCCTGCAGAATTAAGATAATACTTTCAACTTTTTATTTATTAAAAGTCAAGGCCATGGCAAAATGGATGTGTGTGTCCCCCGCCCCTGGAACATTTCTGAAATGTTTAAAAGTGGAAAATACATACCCTGTTCCTGTGTAGGTTTAGCTGTAAAGCTCCCCATTTGCATTTTTCTTGGGTAGATGGTGTTGGCCTAACACTGTGAGTTGCTCTGCCAGAGGTGAAATGGAGGCTTAAACAATTGTAGTAGGCTCAGTATTGATATTGCTCTGCAAATCCTTATAGGAGTAGCACATTGATGGGACAAGGCTGGGATTGGAATCTTGGATGACTGTGGCATCAATAAGTAATTTCTCCACAACAGTACCATCAGAGGACTGTGCAGGCTGTAGTATTTGCCCTGTCAGAGCAGATGGTTGTTGTTCTAGAGCTTCTCACAAGGAAAAGTGTGGTCAGAATGACACTTTTTTCTACATGAGATTTTAAATTACCACTTTGCTCTGGGCTCAAAGCAGCCTTGACCAGGCCAAGGTGTGATGCTGGAGAAATTGCTCCCAGCTGAAGTTTTTTTCCTCCCACTTGTGTTCTCCTCCAGCTGCACATTTCAGTGAGGTCATGACCTCAATGTGTGTTTTAAAAAATATGTGGAAAATAAGCTTTCAGTTTTCTTGGTTGCTAAATGGGCTGCCTCTCGCGAGTCTTTACTAAATGGGAAGATATGGCAGGCTTATTCACCCTATAATAAAAGCATGATGTAAATTTCATATACTCTTTAAAGGAGATGACAAAGAAACCATGGATAAATTTTGTGTTTGGGGACACAATATTTCCTTTCTGATTATTTAAAGTTCAGTATGTGATCTTAATTAATACTTTCTTCTTGCATTTTACTTGTTCGCCTGCAGGCAATTTCTTCTAAAATTAATTGGATTAATCATTCCAGAAATCTCAACTGGATGATCACATATATACTAAATATTTTTAGAAACAATTTCAAAGATTGGCAAGAATTTGGATTTTGTTGCCAATAAACTTGGCACAGCACTGTACATGGAGACTTTTTTTTAAGTAGCTATGAGAGATTTCCTGTTCTGTGCTCAATGATCCTGCAGGACCTGCCACAAATCATCAAACATGTAGGATTTAGAAATCATCTAATGCTTCCTATGTGCATACATAGATTTGAGTCAGAAACACTGCAGGAAGCTCACCTCTGGAAATAAAAACCTTTCAAACTAGGTTGCTGGCCCAGAATAACAGCAGGAGACATGACTGTCATACCTCTTGAAATATTTATCTTAGCTTTTTCTCATCAAACGTTGAAAACACAGCTGCACCACTTATAGGTCACTAAATAAATATTGTACTTCAGGCAAAATTCTGTTGTTTCCTTAATCTTTTCCTATACTTCCTTTTTTCCACTTGCAGAAGAGAGTTATCCAGTGTAGTGAAAACAGTTCATTAAGCCAGACTTTTCGGATATCCAGCCTTTCACAGTGTGAGAGCTAAAGCAGCTGGTAAACCCTTTCAGATGGATAAACTCGGGATCTATAGGATTGTGTTTCTGCAAAGAATGATGCCTAAAATAGTTGCTGCGAGAATGAAGTTTAAATGGAAGCTCCCAGTATGACTTTACTGTAGTCTTCCTCCTTGAAAAGGAGCACCCAAGCAGAACTCCAGAAAATACATGGCAAATTTGTGTCTGTTAGGAACCCTTGGAACACTTTATTAGAATGCTTTTATTAGATAAGTAGGTCTCACTATAAAAGCCTCTTAATTAAGAATAAGTATGATTTTAAGTGATATCCATTCTCAAATTTATTGACCTGCTTTCAGTCTTTTCCTTTGGAACCTGCCCCCTTACTGTTTTAAAATATTGTTTTTGATAGCCTTGTTAATCAATTCATCTGTTAATTTCATTTCAGATTTCCTGGGTTTATCATACTCTTTATTCTTGTAACTATTTTTCTCTTCTTACTCCTTTTAAATATGTGCTGATTGCTAACACATTGCTGTTTTCTACAGCCCTGACTATATTTTATTATTCTGCATTTTTCTCTATAAAGTTACCTTTTGGCAATTATGACTCCAGTACCAAACACAGAACTCCAGGAACTTCACATACCAGAAATTTGTGTCTTTCTTTTTCAGAGTTATGCTTTTGCAAGCACCATCCTGTATAGTCCCATATCAGTGACTATGAGGGAAGCTCACACCCTGTTTGCATTTCAGTCTTCTGAACTGGCTTTCTATAAGTAAATTTATTTCCTTGGATTCAGATTTAATATTTATATAATGGTGATTATCACTATGCTTCCAGAATTTTTAGTAATATTCCATAGAATAAGGAGTGGTTAATTATCTCCTATAATTATACTTGGTTACCTTAAACCAGAGAAAGAAGTGGAGCTTAGTCTAATATTTTTAAAGATGAGTTATTATTTATCTCCTACTATCCCTGAAGAGAATTGTTTTAATAATCCTGTCAGAAGGTGCTTCTCTTGGAATGGACATAAACTAAGAATCACCACCTCTTGTGGCTAATATTATATGGAGTCCCAGTGCAGTCATTTGCCTTCATGATTTCTGACTTTCTAAATCTGATGGAGATCCTAATGGCATGACTCAAAGCCAAAGAAAAGTCTAAAGCTGTATTCTAACCTACTGTATTCTCAAACTGAGGTTGCACAGGAGACCAGGTAGCAGACAAATGGGTTCAAATTACTCTATAGTTTGACAGAAACTTTTCCTTCCACTGGCTCATGACTCAGATGCTTTTACTGACTGCCTTAGAAAAGCATGTCTGATGAAACATTTCTGGGCATTGTTTCTGCCCCACCTCGCTCCCCTCTGAAGCAAATGACTGTATAAAAATAATCTTTTAGGCTTATTGCAGAGAATCAAAGACTTGAACTTGGTGCACTGCTGTGAAGGCACATCAGTGGTCATCCAGAAGATACAAACAAATCATTGAGTCTGAAAAATCATGTTTCAAGAGTAGTTCGCCTCAATCCCACAGGCACATTCTTTTCCTTTTGAAATTCAGAAAGCTTCAGGCTTCAAAAGGTGAAACTTGAAAATTAGGTTCCAAATATTTGTAATAAAATTACAAAAGGAGGCATCCCATGTCTCCAGCAGAGTGATAGCACTTGCATCATGATGTAAATAAACTGTGAGTTAGTCTTGAGTTTTTCTTCAAAAATGAAGGCCCTGATCACCGCTTTATTGACAGCTTTCTGGTCTGAGACTTGGTTTCACATGTCACATAGCTTGCTCAGAGATTGATAGAAAAATTAGGACTGGAAGGGGCTTCTGGAGGGCATTTGATCTAACTCCATGTTCAGATTGGGGTCAATGACACTCCTCAGGGCCCTTTCCAACTGTGCTTTGAAAGGTTTATGTGTCTTGGAACAATATGTGGTGTCCAGAAGGGCTCCTGCACAAGCTAAATGTACATGCAAAGCATATTCATCCAAACTGGGAAGTCCAGAACAAACATTGCCCTGTACTTAGGAAAGAGGTTTGGATGAGTCTTTCAGCTCTTAAGTTCATAAAGGTTCATTAAATGTGATCGTAAAGCCCAAAAAGGAACAGAGCTCAAAAATCTGGGTTACTCTGACTTCATTTGTTGCATGGTTTAAAGTGTCTGACATTGTCACTGTGGACAAATGGCCATTTACATCATTATAATGGTCACTCAAGGAAAAATCAGTGATTTTTCCCCCTGGGCAGCTCTAAGAGATGACTGTTGTACTTTGGGAGAAGTAATGCACTCTGCATGGGCAAAACAGACTGAGCTTGAGTCAGGTAACACTGTCATTGCCAGCCTCTGGACTAGCCCAGTGAACTTTTCAGGAGCAGGAAGATGATTCACATTGTCTTCCTCACTCTCTTTTTTTTTCCTTGGGCAAAGCCTGCAGCCAATACCTGAAGAAGTTAAATTATATCCTCTCTGTCATCTCTGCTCAAAATTCACCTTTCCCATGCTGAAGTACAAACCATTCTCATCTGATATCACCTAAACTCAATGGATGATCAGGAATGTCTGTTTCTTCTCTCTCTCACTCTTATCTTCCCAGTGCATATCATCAGCTTTAACCCATTTTTCCTACCTGATACTTCTTGTCCACTATTTAGACACAGAGGGCATGAGGTGATGTCTCACATTCAAACTTTGAATATTTTGTTAGTACAAAGCCCAACACACTGGGTTCCTAGGAGTTGGTGCAATTTAAACAATAAAAATAAATAACCACATAGAAGAAATGCCAGGTTGGAGTGAGGAGTGTTTCAAGCCCATTACACTTCCATTTCCTTGAGCTGAAAAGGTTTTGAGCCATGTTTTTTGCTAGTAGGACAATTAAGAAACCAGCAATTTAAAGAGAATCTCAAAGGTCATTTGTTAAATGTTATTGTAGAAGCAGAAACAATATCCTGAAGCCAAAACTCATCCTGTCCCCGTATTATGATGGCACTCTCACATATCCTTCTGCTCCCCAGGCCAAGGTCTGCCCTGCAAATGTCTGACAAGGGGCTAGGGAACCAGAGCTAATAGTCTCAGGAAAGTCCATTGGGAGATCATCCTACACCTGCTTGCTCAGTTCTTGCAAATGGTTTTATGGAGAAAAATTGTTCCTCAAATTCTGGCAAAGGACTAGGAGTGAAGTCTCCCAATGAAATGATCCTTGAACTAACTTCTCACTAAGGACATTCTCTCTGGAGTAAAAAAAATGTGTCTGGCTACTAGGTGAGAAAAGCCTCCAAAGCTATTTTCTCTCCCTGGGAGACAGGAAGTTTAATTGTTCTTAACCGTATAAAAACATAAATTACGTAGCGCAAACCCATATTTATACTAATATTTCTTTGGCGTCTCAAAGAAGTGATGGTTAAAGAAAATCTTGCCCTTTGGGCAATGGGCAGATGATCCAAAATGTAATAGGATTATTTTTATTTTGGCACTTAACAGCCACAAGGTGTCGTTCCTTACTCACGAGAAGAACTATTGGCTGGTATACTGCTCTCAAGCAGAGCTGAAGCAAAGTTCATGGCTCTTCCAGGAGCAAGAGCAGCTTAAGAAAAAGAGAAAAAGAAAAATCAGTAAATGCAAAGGACAAGCATAAATCTCAACTGCAAAATCTCCTTTCACCTTGTAAGAAGATCACATACATGCTTTGTAGTGTTAGATACACAGCTCTCCTGCATAGCTAATGGATTAAATCAAAACTCAATCCCATTGTTATTTTCCTGCAGTATTTCAGCTTTGATGAGATATATTAAAAAATTGCACTCTCCTCAACATGTTTCTATTTAATGAAGATGTGAAAAAGATCAGTAAAAACCAAGAAAGCTTTAGAGACACATCCAGAAACACTTAACACTTCAAAATAACAAGTGACAGAAGAAAAAAAACAGTGACAAAAAAGGAAAAGTCAGGCTTTCAAAAAGCTCAGCATTTACACGTCTATTAAATAGCCAGATTTTTCAACTCTGTATCAGTAATTCTTCTTGCCAACTGATGCTTTATAAACAACATTTCTGTCCTTAGAAATCCTAGCAGAGCACTAAGAGTCCAGCTGAAATATGGCAAAGACATTTTTTCCCTTTTACCATAGCTAATGGATATTGAATTCCCTCTGGGTTCCCCAGGTGAATTCCATGTGCTCTGAGTGGCCTTTCAGCATTCAAGTACCAACACTGAGTGCTAGCAGGAGAGAATAGCACTGATTGGCCAAAGAGGAAAAATACAAATTACATGGCACGTGTAATTTAGTGGCATTCTGAACAGCCTCTTTCAGTGCTACTATGTTTTTTTCCCCTGTGAGTAAGATTGTGTCTGAATATGCATAAATTTATGTTCCACGGTGTCATATTAGGAAGGAGGAAGGCATTCTGGTCTTCCTTTAGGGATTTCTTACACATGTGGAAAAAGCTGTAAAGGGGAGAAAATTTTTTTCTGCCCAGCCCACAGCAAAATAGTCTCTTAGTGCATTCTTACTCTGAAAATTGATTAAAGATGGTGTGTTTTCACTTGAGTAGGTATCTCCAGATCTTAGTTACTCATTAATGCTTTTCATGCCTCTTAGCACCCCTCTGCAGCACTGGCCACCACCAGCTCTGCTGGCTTCACTGCAGTGGGTTCCCCCATGTGACGGAGTCACAGCCACCAGACAGAGCAAGCTGTCACTCAGAGCATCAGCTGATGGCCACACGGTCACACTGGCACAGCCAGAGCCTGGAGCTTGTCAGCACGACCCTCGATTGCTAGCGTCATCCCAGCTTAAGGTGGAAGAAAGCCAGCTCAGCTGCTGGGGACTTGACTGAGCTGGCAGCTCAAGGAAACACTTTCTCTTTCAAATCAAGCCTATTTCATGGGGAAATCATCGTTACACAGGAAAACATTGCGAGCTCTGTGAGAGGTCTCTAGGGAGAAGCTGCACTTCACAAGGGAATTAGCATAAACTAGGTGGGTCATCCAAGGGAATAAGAAATAAATGATAATTTACTGCCCTTGGAAAAACAGGGAAGGAGGATGATAAGTCTGATGAAGCAGGAAGTTGCTCCAGGAGAGATTACTTCATATAAGTACTACCAGGAATTGAAAAGACTTCACTGGGCAGCTTCCATCCCCTGAGGTGAGCATCTCCTGCTGTCTCACAGCTTAGCAGCTTTGGCACATCCTGCACTCAGTGTGCTGGCATGTGTTGCATTCAATACATTGGCAGATACTGCATCTCCCCAAACTAACTGGTGTACACTGTGTGCTCGTCTCCAGGTCTGCCCCTCATGCAGCAAGGACATCTGGCACATTTTCCCTGACACAAAAGCAAAAGTTTTATGGCTGAACATCCTTGTTTTGGAAATAGCAGCATTGCGGGGGCCTAATTTCTTTGCTGGGAAAGGAAATGAGTCGATCGGGTGTGTGCAGCTGGGAAGAGTGAGGAGGAGTGAAGTCTTTGTGTTTGTGGCAGTTTTTTCCTTCTCTTTGCTGAGTCACGGCTAAATACTTCAATCCAACAATACAGGACAGCATGGGACAAAGCCTGAAGCTCTCTCTTAGGTGCAGGTAGAACATAAATAAGTATGTCTAACTGTATGTGTGTTCACCCTGAGATGATGACAACACACATTCTGCTGTTTATCAAGGAACATTAATTTCAGATGCTGTCTGATGTAAAACTGGAAACAGATACAGCTACTCCCAAGGCAACAGCAATAAACTAAAGGTTCACAGAGCTCCTAGTTTCCTGTTGTGCCTACAACACTGCCCTTGGAAGAGAGCAGTCAGCCTGATTTGTGTCAGACTGTGCTCAGCAAGGGGCAGAAGGGTCTATACCCCTCACCAGGAGCCCCTCAAAACCCCCTGGAGAGGCATGAAGCAATTGTGGCTGACACATGGAGTAGAAGAAAGCTGATCTCCTCAAGAGTTTCAAAATATTAGTGTTTTTTTTCTGTTGTTCTTCTCTGCTCCAAAAGGAGGGGTTTCTCTTCCTCAAACCCTATCCTTTGGTTGTCCTGTTATTGCTGCTGCAGATCTCAGGAGTCCTGCTGATTCCTCCGCCAGGGCTCAGACAGTGCTGAGGTGAATGCTGAATTAGCTCTTCAACTTCCATTTTCACCCAAACCCCTAGTTTTCCACCTCTGCTTCCTCTCAGCCCTATCTGCAACTATTGCAGCATGCCTATTTTACTGCATACTGGCAGAATAGGATATTTTTAATCAGGTCGTTTCCATCTCTCATTCTCCTTATTTTGGTTTCAACTTATTCCAAGTGCTACAATTAAAAGAGAGGTAGGAAAACCTCTATATCCATGTGTCTGCTTCCAGCACAAGGAGCATCACTGCCAGCTTGATATGTCCTTGAATTGAGCTGGTCAGCTGCGCTCTGCTCCAGTGCCTGGGGATGTTGGCAGGGTCAGCACAACCTCTCAGTCTCTACAGACCCCTCTGTCTGCTGCCAGGCTCATTTCAGGTCCTATCTGTAATCTGCCTGTACACCCATTAGAAACAACCATGCTGAACAATTTAATGCAAGTCTTCTGACAAAGAAGACTTTTTGCATTCTGTTACACTGAATGCAAATGAGTGTGTGTAACACTGACAAAGGTTTCCTGTTATGAAGCTACCTGGGAATAAGGGAACTCACTTGTCCACCCAGATAAGTTCAACTGTATAGGAGAATACAGCCATGCCATATGTACAGAAATAGATTATATCTTGCCTGGTAATACATAAAACCAGATTCTTTTAACTTTCAAAAAGCCTATGGCAACATTTAGTTAAAAACTATTTTAAATGTAGAAAAACAATGTCATGAGCCTCTGTGAGAATATCAAAATGAAGAGACTTTAGAGT
>VZTB01018189.1:129009-141444 GCA_013397245.1 Thryothorus ludovicianus
AAAGAGAAGAGCAAGCAAGTAATCAATGTAATCACAAAGTAAAGTAATCAAGCAGGCTGGTGGTAGACTACAGTCCTCTCTAGGAAAGAATTGTAGCTGCCTGTGTCACTTGGTGTCTCACAGCAAGCCCTCTCTTCCCTCTGTGCCAACTGAGACAACAGCCTAGCTGTTTGAAATCAGACAGCAATGGACTTTTCCAAAGCACAAAATTTAATGGGTTGTTACAAAACAAAAATAATTTTTGACCTCTTCCTGAAGAATGGGGGGCTAATGCTTTCTATCAGCCGAGAGCTGTTAATGTGTTGAAAAGATGACGCTGATTCCTTGATGGCGGCACAAATGAATTAGAATGAGGGAAGGAAAATTGTCATCTTGTACTGAGCACCTCATAATTTTGCTGTCAGTTGAAGAGCTAAGATTACTGCCAGCAGCAGATAATACACAGTGAAAGGAACCAAAAGCATCAAGTTGCAGGAAAAAAAAAAAAAAGATGAGTGTGTGTGCAGTGAGGCAGGGAAAGAAGAAAGGGTAATAAAAACCTGTTCTGAACACTACATTAACCACTTAGGGGCAGACTGAAGGCTGCTAAATGGATCCTTTCTGTTGAAATGAAGATCAAAAAAATTGAAGAAGAGCTCGTCCCTGGCACAGCTTTGTTTTACTGCATATAATCATAATATCCTAATTTTTTTTTTTTTTTTGAGAAATGGTGTTACAGAAAATGACAGCCAAGTTTGGTGATCAGGGAAAATGCTTCCAAAAATCTCTAATGAAATTCATTATTCCACTGGGGAGGTAACCAGTAATTGTTTTCAGTGATCATTTGGGCACTTGAACTTCATGAGGACTGATGCTACTATGCTAAAAACAAACTTCAGGCTGATTGTGAAATAAGTTGTTCTTGTTGTACTAGTTTGTTATGTAAATTGTCCAGAGGGGGTACAGAAATAATACCATTTCACCTATACTGCTGACAGAAGAATACAGTTTGCAAACTGTGAATATTACAGCTGGTCATAAAGTTTTCTATTTGCAATTTTTATATCTTGCCTTAAATATTGTGGTCTTGTTCCTGCTCCCCTACTGGGAGACATCTGTAATTGAGATCAAAATGTGGGCAGGAGATTAGAAACTGCAAATAGTTATTCATAAACTCGTGCTTTGCAGATCACTGATTGCATTCTGAAGAACTGTGTGGGTCATTCTTTCCTAATAGCAAATACATTCAGTTGGTGTGTGGTCTTTCAAGTGGTGATTTGAAAAATGGCAGAGTGGTCTAAAACATTCATAGCAACTTAAAAGATCATCTGTGATCTTTCTGGAGCATCTGCTCTTTATGAGTGTGATCTCAATATCATGATAAACTGATTTGATTTTGATGTGGATCTTCTCACCTGAATTTCAGTACAGCCCTGCAAAGACTTGTAACTCTTTGTTTGTGTGGTTTGTGTGTTTAAGTAGGTGGGCAGCTATCACAGCTGCTTGTTCACTTCTTCCATGGTTTGATGGAGAGGAGGGGCAAATTGAGAAAATGTATGGGTTGAGATAAACACAGTTTAATAAGTAAAAAGGGAAGGAAAATAAAAAAGAAGCAAACAAATAAAAAAAAAACAAACCACAAACATACACACAAAAAAGCCATAACAAAAAAATCGCCCAAGAAAGACAACTGATGCAAGAAATAGCAGCTGCTGTCCTTGAGCCAACTAGTGCCTGGCCAGTCCCCAAACAGCAGCAGCCCTGGCTAACTCCTCCCCAGCTTTTATTGCTGATCATTATGTTATATGGTATGGGATATCCCTTTTGTCACAGGGATCAGCTCTGCCCCATGTCTGTCCTCTCCAAACCTCCTGCCCACCCCCAGCCCACTCACTGGTGCATCAGTGTGAGGAGTAAAAGCAGCTTTGCACTCTGTAAGCAGTAGCTAACACATACCTGTGTTATTATCAACACGATTTTCATCAAAACCCTAAAAGACAGCATCATATAGGCTGCTGCAAAGAAAATTAACTCTGCCCCAGCCAAAACCAGTACACCCAGTCATGTAACTATGAAATGTGGTAACAGGGTGAGCAGAAATGTCTTAGGCTGTTTTTGTTGATGGCATTCCATGGAACTTCAAGGCAGGCTTTCCTTCCGCAACCTCCTTATATTTGTGGCTTATCTCAGGAATTTTACAAGTGTTTTTCCTTCTACTGTTCAAAGTTTTCCTTTGGTGATGCTGGCATCAAGACACTCTGCAGCAAAATGTCCAGTGATCTCACTGTACTGGAGAAGTTCTCACCATGCAAGGGAGGAGAGACTGAGCATGCTTAGGCTTAGTGTAAATTCCAGAAATAAACTGTACCAAGAGCCCCTCTCAGCCCTGGGAAGAAAACATTGCATTGAAAAGCTTCTCCTGGATTTGAGCTGCCAAGTTCCAGCTAGCAAACAACTCTCCATCACTGCGTGGTGACTAAGGTGCTCCACTGTTGGAACCCAGAATGCAGAAAATATTTCTCTGCATGCTTTAAAGGATCCAAACTCTCTGACAAATAGTACTTTTAATCTCTGTCCATGGAAAAGGCTTCTTAGGCTTTGGGATCAGACAGAATTTGCAGGAAAGTAAATTAGGTAGTAGCATAATATGTAATTTATCACAGGGTGAGAAATACAGATTTTTGGGTTTGTTAGAATGGTAAGTAAATGAAGACAAGATGGAGGATCCTTGTTGTTTTTAGGCTTTTTTGTCCTTCATCTACTCCATATTCTGCAGTGTTAGGGACACAGGACGATTGGTCAGAATTTGCCACAGTGCAGTGTTACGTGTATAGAAGTTTAGTAATTGGTAGAAAAGTATAAATAATGTACATTCTTGGTAATAACTGGGTAAATTATCTTTAAGAAAACCTTGATTCTGTGTGTTTGAGGCTCTTTGGTGTCTTTTCTCCCTCATGCTGGTATGGTGTAAAGCCTAGTGTGCAGAAATTGCTGATAAGGAAAGGATAAACAACCTGGAGAATGAGAACAACCAAGAGTCCCGTTCGTTTTTTCACTCAACAAGGACTTAATGAAAAAGTCTCCCCTATCAGGGGAGAGTCATGTGGGAGTGGTAGAACTCCTACACTCCACAGACCCTTTGAAAGCTAAGTGGGCTCATTAGCACAGACACAAGCCCCCACATGCTCGTCATTCTTATCACCCAGCAACACAATCATAGAATGGTTTGGGTTGGAAAAGACCTTAAAGAGCACCTAGTTAAACCCCCTGCACTGGGCAGAGATGCCACCCACTAGACCAGGTTGCTCAAAGTCTCATCCTGGCCTTGGACACTTCCAGGGAAGGGGCATCCACAACTTCTCTGGGCAACCTGTTTCAATGCCTCACCACTCTCACATTAAAGAACTTCTTCCTAAAACTGATCTAAACCTAGCCTCTGTCTGTTCAAAGCCACTGCCCCTTATCCTACATGTCCACTACATGCCTTTGGGAAAGGTCCTTTCCTCTCTGGCTTTCCTGTAAGCTCCCTTTAGGTATCAAAAGATTGCTATAGGGTTGCTATACTTCTCCAGGCTGAACAGCCCCAACTCTCTCAGCCTGTCTTCATAAGAGAGATGCTCTAGCACTCTGATCATCTTCATGGTCCTCCTCTGGACTCACTCCAACAGGTCCACACTTTTTCTGTGATGGGCATCTCAGAGCTGCTCAGTACTCATCACTGGGTCACCTAATTTATTAATAGAAAAACAGCCTGTCTCTTCACACATGTGGTGTGGCCATATTTCTCCTGCTTTTTTAAGATTACCTCTATAAATTTGACCTCTTTTTTTTTTGCTGGTAGGCAGAACACCTAACTGGGATATGAATTGATACCCTCAGTCATGGGCAGACTTCCTTGTAATACTCTGAGGGCCACAATAAATGGCAAGAACTGTTTCTTGCCCATTTAGCAACCCAAAACCTCTCAAAACATTTGTTTCAGTGGTGGCATTTGTCCCCAGATACCAGCCCTCTTAGGGATTAAAAATAGGGCTTGGAATTAACAGCCTAAAGATACAATTTTTCTCTAAGACTGAAATGGCCATATGTGGAAGCAAACCTACTCAGAGGAACATATGCGTGTACGCTGATGAAAGGAGGTTGTGTGTGTTGGTGATAATCCTATTGCACAGGATTTTTTTTCAGGTCTGAGGAGTGATGATTTGAATATGAAAAATAGCGCTTTTAAAAATAATTTTCTCCAAGTCATTGATGAAGTATATCCATCCAGAAGACCTGATGTGACCTCAGCTTTACTGTGTTAGTCAACTCTTATGTTAATATCCTGTTATGGCCAGACCCGGAAATGGCAATCTCATTTTGCCAGTAAATTCCTATTACATTGCAATACCACATCTGATGCTGTTTTATATTAGGAACATGCAGCTAGGACATTCTTGCAGTTTGTTCACATTGCTTTCCCTGCTTGCTAATTCCTCTATATTTTATTTGTAAAATTTTCATAAGCTGTCTGGAGATGACTGGTGTTCCTTATTTTATTTTGCAAAACATCTAAGACAACTCGAGCGCTCTGGAAATGGCAAGGAGAGCTCCAGAAAGATCTCATCCTCACAGTGAGTTCTCATGAATCTAAAGCTAACAGTGGATTTGCAAGGTGGGTGCAAAGATGAGTGGGAAAAAAACAGAATTAAACCCCACATAGTATTGTTCAAAGCTGAGCAATCCTCCAGTCTGTGAAAAAGACCAACACAATTTTAGTTTAGAACATCGTTCTGCAAGAGTTCTGTAAATGGTTTACCCATAAGTGTGCAGAGGTTTTCAGACTGTACTGTGCAAGCTCCTCCATGGAAAGAAGCTTGTGCAAAGGGAGAAGTACCATACCAAATATTACTGCTGCAGCATACATCAGAGTTCAGGTTTTGTGTGTGAAAGGAAACTCCTGCATGTTCTAGCCACATCCCAAACTTTTCCTAAAAGCGGCTGCAATTCAAAAGGTTGATAGCTCAATGTAGCTAGAAAACTTGTTTTGCACTTAAAATTCACATGTAATTGCTGCCAGTGTTCTTTCTAGTCACTATATATTCCACTTTTTCTGGTCCCAAAGCAGTATAGTCCAAGACAACTTTTCCTACACATTTCTTACCCTTTCATCCCCTGTCTCTCAGGCTGCCACAGTGTGAGCTGGAGAGTTATGTGTCTCACCATTTAGACTTAGCATGCTCTCTTAAAGGCTCTTGACACACCATATGGTCAATGACCTCTCCAGAATGTGCTGCTTCTGAGAATGTTTTTTGAGATTTAAAGAACATATTTTTTGCAGCAGAGGTTGCTATGGTTGAATGGAAGGTATTGGTATTGATGGAAGGGCTGTTAGTAGTTTCTGCGGGGGAAGAAGTAAGAATAGTAAAGGCTGAGAGAGAAGCTCAAACTACTAAAAAGGAGAGAGAATCATGCTTAGTTTGAAATTTAGGTCAGAACTACTTCACATTTATTTTTATACAGGTTCGTTTTATCCACTTCACTGCTACAAAGAAAATCTGTCTTCTTCAGTTACCTCAGCCAGTACAAATAATGTCTGTGGAGTTTCACCACCTCGATTATAGGTACTTGTTAATATCACAGGGCTGGAAACCAATCAGGGAGTGTTGATTAATTGAGTTGGAGTCAATGGTAAGAAAAAGAGGCTTGCTAAGACATCTGGCATGACCAAAGTCTCCAGTAGAGGAGAGATGAGATTTCACATACCCTAAAGATGGTGGAACTTGCCTAAGTGGCAGGTGACCCAAGTAGCTGCAATGCTCACATACTTGTTTTAAATGCTTTAAAATGTCAAGTTTCCATTCAGTACCTTGCTCAGTGTATTCCACATGTTGTTAGTAATGCCTTGTACAGAACAGAGAAAAACAGAATGCCAGTATAGACAGTTTGTTTAGGAATGATCTGCTCTTTTGCCCCTAGTCCAGCATATCAAGTTACACAAATTCTAAGTGTTTAAGCGCTATGAGATATGCAAAGGATTATGCTTCCATGAGAGAGAGTTAAGTTGCTTTAGCAACAATGATCCTAGTTTTACACAAATATGCCAGCTAAAAATGTTGAGCAAGAGGAATATGGAAATAGATGATAAAATAATCATAGAATCTCAGAATAATTCAGGTTGGAAAAGACCACCAAGATCATCAAGTCGAGGTGTTAACGCTGAACTGCCCAGTCCACTACTAAGTCGTGTCTTTTAAATACCTCCACAGAGGGTGACTCCATCACTTCCCTGGGCAGTCTGTTTCAATGCTTGAAAACCCTGGAAATGAAGGAATTTTACCCAATATTCAATCTAAACCTCCCCTCTGCCCAAGACAGGCTTCAGCTATCACATCACCCACCAGTTCCTCCTCTGCTTAAAAACAGAGGATTTTGCCCTGCAGGTACATTCCTTAGTTACCTCCCTTGCCAGCTCTCTCTTCCACACACTCCAGGATCCTCTTAGACTATTTTTCTCTTTGCTGTATATCCAGCAGACATCTGGTAAGTTGAAGTCTGCCATGAGTAAAAGGGCCAGTGATTGTAAGACTTCTCCCAGATTCTTGCAGAATATTTCATCTGCCTTTTTATCCTGGTTGTATGGTCTATGACAGGCTCCCACCAGGATATCTGCCTGGTTGATTTTCCCCCTGATTCTTACCCATAAACACTCAACCCTATCATCACCATCACTAAGCTCCAGACAATCAAAACTCTCACTAACATACCTCACCACCTCTCCTTCCTTGCCTATTCCTTCTGAAGAGTTTGGAGCCATCCATTGCAGCACTCCCATTGTGCAAGTCATCCCACCATGTTTCTGTGGCGGATTTGTCATAGTTTTCTTGCTGCACTGTGGCTTCCAATTCCTCCAGTTTATTGCCTGTGCTGCATGCACTGGTGTAGATGAACCTCAGCTGGGTTATTGGTCCTGCCACCTTCACAGAGGGAGAAGCCCTATTTCCTACCTGATCTTTTGCAGGTACTTTTGTGGTTCCTAACAAATCAATGACCCCTGCATGGATCTCCACCCTTTCTCTCCACTGAGACAGCAGACAAGGACCTCGCTAGTGCACTGTCCCTCAAACACTGGCCTGCTCCTCCCAGACTTATCTCTGGTGAGCCTGGTTTTATCCCTTTCCCCCTCCAAACACTGGAGTATTTTTCTGGATAGATGTTATCATTTTAAGATTTTCATGAGGCATCAACTGCTCTTCGTAATTCTCTTAACACTACCATCAAAGTATGCCTTATCAAAACATACATCTTTGCTTCTGCATTTATATTCACCCTACTTAAAATCAAGACAAAACACTTTTTTTTTGAGTGCAAGGTACTGAAATAATTATAGGAGCATACAGAGGAAAGGGTTTGAAAAGACTCCGTCACAGATAACAACAGGAGACTACTTACAAAGTCTGTCATTTCCTTTACTAAACTAAGACTGATGTAGGACACACATTTCTCCCTACATGTTTTATCTCAACTGGTGAAATGCAAAGAAGGCATCCAATCATCCAGCAATCTAAGACATATTTATCATTGTGCAATTAGATATCTACTTGTTTTCTGTTCTTTTCCTAACTAAAGGTCCATGTCAAAAGATCCCTAAGTCCTGAAATGTCTACAGGTTTCCAAACACATGTGATCAATGTGAGGGGACTAAATATCACATTTACTGTTATCACAGCCCATATACAATGGACAGAAATATATATATTGGGTAGAAATTTTAACAAACAAACAACTGGAGGGATCCCAAAACTGGAAGTACTATAAATTATTTTTAGGCTGAGTGGAAAAAAAGCTGGCATGGATGTGTAGATTTCATGAGCAACTGGGCTCAGAAATAATTGGAAGAATGTGTCTAAACTGTGCTTCATATACTTCCATAGAGTGGCAGATTAACTGGCTCTTGGTCTTCAAAATGCCCATAATAATTGCAGTGATTGAAAAGAAACATTTCCTTAAATGACACTGCTCTTGGAAATGCTTGGCTGGCAACCACTGTGGTACATGAGACAGCACAGCCCTGTTCTGTCTGCCTTCAACCAGGGCAGGAAACAGAATCTATGGGATTGCACAGGCACAGCTGGGAAAGAGTTCACAACCTTTGTATTTGTTAGAAATGCAACTGGCAAACCTGGGTCATTTATACCTACAACTGTTTTTTATGAGACATCCTGTGTTTTATGGGATGTTCCAAGCTTTTACTCCAGGCTGCAAGGCAGCTGTGCAAATGAGATTGGATCACCTGGCTTCTCCTACCTTGATGCAGCAGGACGACTCCAGGGTGTAACCTGAATGTCAGTCTGACACCTGCAGTTGGCACCTGAAATATTTTCACTGGCTTCTGCAGGATCATTCAATTGATCATTTCCTGATGTTGATAGCACCATCCTACTGCTTCTCAGGAAAAAAAATAAAATTAAATTCTTCAGTGCTGAAGCCATTACACCAGGGCCAGAGAAGTTGCCAGGGAGAACATGCAACACTTGAGACTATAAATACCCTGCCTTATGACAGTGTACACGGCTTGGCAACAACTCATATTGACACCTGCCTTATCTGCAGGAGATGACAGGATTTAGGCTGAGAAAGAGGACAAGGGCAGTGGACAGGCAGGGAAACAGGAATACATTATACTGTATGTCAGTACAGCTTGTGAGGTGCCATGGTAATTTAGATCTGCAAAAGGTCAAAAGCCCATCAGAAGTTACTTTGTGCAGTTAATGGTTAATCTGATGCATAAAGGCTGCAGTTTTGAGGATATTTCCTCTCCACAGCCCTTTCTGTATCAATGCCTCACTGATCAATGTCTTCTGAAACTCTTAGTTCTTCCCTCCCTGCTCCGTTACTGTCAGTTAAATACAAGCTCTGGATGCTGCAACATCCCCTGCAGCCATCTAACCCCCATACCATCCAGCCCACTACTCTCGTCAGCATTTCTGTCATGCCGGGAGCTATAACAACTTGAGCAGCCTTTAGAGAAAAAGCATCTTCAACAAAACCATGCACATCCCATTATTTTGGCAGACAAATCAGTTATCCTTTGAAAGACTTTTAAAATGACCTCGAAGGACTTCTTCTCTGGCAGAAGACCACGTAACTTTCCATCTCCATGTGCCTCCTGCATGTGTGATATGCGACATTGCAGTGCTACTGCAGTGCTACCACTGCCTTAAAGGAGACTGTGTTGAGGTGGGGGCCACTCTCTTCTACAGTGAGACTACTAAAGGAAATGGTCTTAAACTGACACAGGGGAGATTCAGATTAGATAACAGAACAAAATTTTCATTGTTATGATGGTCAGACTTTGGAATAGGCTGGCCAGGGACGTGGTGGAGTCACCATCCCTGGAGGTGTTTAAGAGGCATCTGGATCTGGCACCGGGTGATGTGGTTTTGTGGTTTAGGGGTTTCAGTGGTAGTGCTGGGCTGACTGGTGGACTTGGTGATCTTAAAAGTCTCTTCCTACCCTGATGATTCTACGATTCTAGTGGAATTTGATCCTAACTAGGGCACCTACATTGCGATCATTTGCATCAGTGTCTGTAAAGTGGGATTATGAGGCCCTGCAAACATAGCCAGGACTGCTTGGGAGCAGCCAGGGCACGAAGTGTATCCCAGAGTTAGGGGAATGCCACTGAGATCAGACAGGAAACCCATCTGCATCTGCTTCTGTTGCAGTTTAAATTGGGCACCTCTGTTCTACTCAGCTGTGCTGATGTATCTCTATTGGCGGGCAAGGAGGGATAAAAGACAAAATTCAGTACTGAAATGACAAAAATCACCTTTCTGCTACCCTTAACTAATTCAGGTTACAAGTCAGGAAAATAATTTCTCACACTGGCACAACATGGAAAGTGGTAAACAGCCACAAGTGGATATGGATGACTTGCCATAGGGGGCTGAAATTCTCCAGGCATCCTTGCTGCTGGAAAAAATGCCAGTGGCACCTGCATCCCTGCTGAACTGACTTGTGAAGAGTAAGGGTCAACAGGAAAGGATGAAAATCACACCTTCTTACAAAGCCAGAAAACTCTCCATGCTGAGGCTTTGCTTGTAAACTACAGAGAAGAGTCTCTGGAGACTGGGAGTTAATTTTGGGATCTCTGGGATGGTGGTCTGGTCCTCTCTGCACTGGGACATGGACCCTTGGGATTAGAAACACCCTTGTTTTGACAGACCAGACTGACACAGTGATAGTATCAATACCTTGGCATTACTGCAGCTGAAGGAGCAGGAGCAGCAGCCTGCCATGTCCTACCTCCTGACAAGGGAGCAAGGAATGGGAAACGATGCATTTTGATGATTGAACCTAGTCTTGGAAGCACTAATCCACCTGAGCTTAGTTTGTACCTTCCCTACCTTGAACCAGGCCCAATCTTCTAAGCACCAAAGCAGGAATTATACAGTAACCTCAGCAGTGCTACTTTATTAACCTGTAGTGCTGCTAATAAACACAAATCAAAACAAAAAAAAGCCCTGCCTGCTGCTGTCATTCATTCTCCTTTTCTTTTTTTTTCTTTACACTACCTGGGCTTACCATATGTGCCAACTCGTGGCAGGTAACTAGGGTGGTAGCAGTATTCCAGAAGAATGCTACAGGAAGGCAGGCAAGCATGGAAGGAGCTCATCATTTTTGCAGCTGATGCATGCTGAGAGGCCTGTGGATGTCTGGAAGCAGCCAAAGAGGCAAGGTCTGTGCTTCAAATACTGTGTCAGAAACAAGACAGTGGTGTATTAGCATGAGTGTATTAACTGTCATGCTTAAGAGGCCATAGATCCAAAAATACATATATTTTTGTAGAGCAGGTGAATAGTGATGGAATAAAAGTTGCCTTTCTAGAAGTTTTAGATGAAGACAGGGAATTAGACTTAGTACATAAGTAACTATATGAAATGATGTGGCCCTTCTTATGCAGACATGATGGTCTAACTTTTCCCTCCTGGGTATTAGAAAAGATAGGAAATTTTTGTTTGTTTGTTTGTTTGTTTTGTTCCCTGTCAAAACAAAGAACCCAGGCCCAGGTTCGTTGGTGAAAGTAAGCCTGTGTGTATCCAATGAGCAAGAAGTGCAGTTTTCTGCTGAGCCATGAAGAAAACCTGGCAGAAAAGGAAGGAAGAGGTCAGCAAGTATTCTATGTCCATCATAAAAGGATGCAGCTACAGTAAGGAAAAGATAGCAGAGGAGAAAAGGAATACAGTACATTTTATTGAGAGATACATATTAATATCTAGATAAGATTGATTGACATTGCTGTATATTAAAAGCACACAGCTTACTTAATTATTTTACTAATATTTTCACTTTTTGTTTATTTTCTTTAAAGTATGTGTTTATTCTTTACATGTAAACAGCAAACTGTAAAGACTGTAAGTCATATCCATCTCAGTAGGAATGGTATCTGTGTTGGTAAAATAATTTCTGACATAATTTAGAGATCTAGTTGGTGCCAAGAGAAAACATGAAACATTTATTTGACAAGACACCAGTTTCAAAGTGGTCATGTTTCTTCTGAAGACCATGGTATACAGTAGTCCGTGACATACAGGAGAGCAGCAGTGTGGTACTGTACCAGCAAAATAACTCTTATTGGATTCCTACTGTTGCTCTCACTGAATGCATTTCAGATTTCTTAATTAGGCATAAGCTACTTTAATCACCCAGATCCACCACACACATGTAGAGTGCTTGAAATATGAGGTTTACGCAGTAATCCACCCCTTTAGGATGGAGGGCAGCCAATCACAGTCTTGCTGCAGTGAAAATGATCCTTTCACTGAAACCAGGCACTACTAGAAGCACGCCAAAGAATTTCCAGGGCTGCCGAGCCTCTTCCTTCACTCTCATCCAATAAGCATCTTTCTGTGCTTGTATTTGTGAGTGCAATTACAGAGCTTGCGTGCTGTGTTTCTGTAATGTGACTGTTAACGCATGACAAAAATCCTCAATGGCAAAGTGCAACAAGCAAAAATGCTGCAACTTGTGGATTTTAGTTTGGTCCTGAGGAAGGAGGTATGTTTGGTTTCCTTCAGTGTAGCACAGGCTCAGCAACACCGGGGCTGCCTGCACAAGGAGTTTGCTGAGCCGCCTCTAGCCATGGCATTATCTCACAACAGGTGCCGAGGCAGCCGCCGTCCCCATGGAGATAAGGTGACGGAGCGAGGGAGAGGCAGATGAGCTCTGGACCAAAGGTTAGCCTCTTCCAGGCCTCGAAGTGATCCAGCTTTTCTGGAAAGGACTTGGGCAATCCCTTTCCCAGGCGCCCGGGACTGACCTGACGATGACAAGCACCCCGTTCGTACTATCATAAACCCGCTTAAATGAACCCAGGGGAGAACTCCCGTGGGGCAAAGGCTGAGGGTGCAGCTCAGGCACGGTCTGTTGGGGAGGGCCGGTGCTGCTGCTGCCGCCGCAGGTGGTACCTCGGCG
>VZTB01018189.1:142240-181366 GCA_013397245.1 Thryothorus ludovicianus
GCTGCGGCGGACAGCGGGGAGGCGGCCGCGGGCAGGGACTGAGCGCTCGGGAGTGCGGCAGGGCACAGTGTGTGTCCCCCCTCCGGAAGGGTCTGTCCGGGGTGCCGGCAGGCTGCGAGCGCTGGCAGAGGCGCTGGGAAGCTGCCCCGGCCCCCCGCACCCCTCGCACCGCCGCCCGCCCGGGGCACGTCCTCGGAGCGCCTCTGCCTGGCGGCACGGGCTGCGGCTCCACTCGGTGCTTTTTTATGCATCCCTCCGGGGTTTGCGTAGTTTAAGACTCGTTTTCCTCTGTACGTAGGAGGGAATGAGGGTATTTGTAATTAAAGTTTTATGGCCCCGTGCTATCATCCTGCATGGTGTGCGCTTAGGAACTCAGTCACAGGTGATGGCGAGGACCCTGAAAATGTTGTCACCGCTTTTGGGGAGCCTCCAATAAATGGATCGTTGACGCGGCGTGTGTGTAACCAGTGTCATTTGGGGATAACAGGTCTGATGCTCCAGGCCCTCAGCTACCTCGTTCAGGACGAATTTCCTTTGGTTTGGCTGTTGAAGAGCTCTCTAAAGATCTCACCAGCATTAGAATAATTTAAAGTATTATCTTAATGACAGATGGAAACAGAAATTTGTCAGGCAGCAAGGTATGTGTTGCATTGGCTACAATCCTTCAGACCGTATATTGTTGCATTTCCTTCAGTTTCGTCAGTCAGCAAGTGGTTTTATCAAATATTGGTAAAATCTGGGTAGACATTTGCAGATTGTTTTTCTGTAGAGTCAAAATAGCTGTATTTTGCAGTCCTTTAGGTCTCCAAACCATGTGGTTTACAGAGAGACTGTAGTCTATAGCTTCTTGCTAAGAAGTGATGAGCTGGGAAGTGTTCTAGGAGTAGCTATGGTCAAAACCTTGGAGTTTTTCTATTTTAGAGTGGCCAGGCATGTTTGAGGTGCTAATCACAGTATTTCTTACTCACTGTGGGTCTGCAGTCTAGTGTTGTAGGTGAGGTGTGCTGTGTATTGCAGGGAAGAATAGGGTGGGCATCTTCACACATCCCCTCCTCTGGTGGCTTTGAACAATCTTAAGAATTACACCCCAAGCCCTGGTGCCCTGCACCCACTCAGCTTGGCTTGTCAAGGGCTGTTCTAGGGTGTGGGGATCTGTTCATGTAGATTGGTTTAATTTCTAGCAGTATTTTGGTGTCTGCATGTTAAAATTTAACCTTTAAATAGGCTTTTTGTAATAACCGTGTTTTGAGAGCAGGATGAAAGGATGTGCTTTAACGTGGAGTGATTGGAGTGTGGAGATTAAACTGGGGGTAGGAGTGTTTGAGCTGCAGTTTTTGTTCTGTTACTCACTTCCCGTGTGACCTTTGTCAGGTCTCGTAGGTCACAGTCTTTAATGACACCTTCTCTTACTGTTGGCTTGCCTGCATCCCCTCCTCCCAGGTGTGGATGTCTGCAGTCTCCAACATTAGAAATGGATGGACACTAAAATGTGAACCTTAATGTTATGTTTCCATCTCTCAGTCTGAAAATTTACTTTGTGAGATCACTTCCCTTCCACCCAATGTGGAGGGAATTGTCTTTAGTCCCATGGAAAGTATCTATGAAATCTGTCTCTTAGCTCCTTGAAGTAGTGTATCGAGCCATTTCAGGCAGACAGAGCCTTGTGAGAAGCTGACATCTTGATGGTGCTTTGTGCAATCTGGGGTCCCAGGCCCCTTCTCTCCCTATGGCTTGTTGGGGGAAGAGTGCTGGAGCTGAGGGCTTGCAGTCATCCCCACTTCTGCTGTGTGGGACCCATGGGACAGCAAAGGAGAGGGAAGCACGTCCCTCCATGCAGGTGTGTCAGGAGGAAGTCCCTTGCTAGATGTAGGCACTTGGAGCTGTTTGTGGGAGAGGAGAAACTGAAAGGCACAAGCTGCAAGTGGAGCTAAAGTAGCAGAGACAGCAGCAATACCTTCTACAAGGAGACAGGACTTGATGAAGAAGACTCTGTGGTCAGCTTGCTTCTGGGCTCCCAAGCAGGGACAGAAAGTCCAGAATTGGGCATTGCCCGTAGGAGGGGAAGCCTTGGGAGAAGAGCTCGCATCGGGCTGGACTTTCCCCCGGGCTGCGCTTACCTGGCTGCTCCGGGATCTCGCAGCCTGGCTCCTGACCAAGCTGTTGCTCCGGGAGCCGACCGCGCTGGCTGCCTGCCACCGGGGCTGCTGCGGCTTGGGACACGCTTCTCGCCGGGCGAGCCGCTGCTACCGAGGAGCTTTTGTTTCCTGATAGGAACATTAAAATTCCTGGGGAAAACATGCCGATTCTGCAGAAAGAACTCTTTCTAGTGAAGAGTGTCTCCGACCAGCCACGTTTCTGACTTGTACACCCTTTTGCCCTGCAGAACAGAACACTGTGGCCTGGGTTAAGCATCCAGGCTTAAATAAATGGTGTGTTGTTTGTGCTAGCGTCTTCTGACTACCGGATGAAAATTGTGCAGAAAAGCGCTATACAGAGCACTATAATTAAAAGCCTTAGGAATAGCCTATTATCTCTCATTTTTGCCTTTAAACTTAAGCGTGCCCGAGGGCAAAGTGTGTGTGTGTGTCTGGAGAGGGTGGAGACTTGCCTCTTACAGATGCCTGTTGTTGGGCTGGAAATAGGTTAATGTGTTTAAAAGAGTTCTTTCTCATTCCCTTTCAATGGGGGCTGGGGAGTGAAACTTATGGAAGGTGCCAAATTGGCTCATCTAGATGAACTCCTCTGTTTATCTCTCAATCACATCAGTGTCAGTAGTTGTATAAGCTTTCTAGACACAGTTCCCTGCGTGTATGTTCCCTTCAGGCCAGGGTGCAAATGTTCAGGGGAAAAGCTGGTTCGTGTCATACTTGGCAGAGACTGCGTGTACATGTGTGTGCATGTAAAACATTGTGGCAACTAATGTAACTTCGGTGTTGGCACCACGGAGTGGCTACGTTGTCGCTGGGATTTGGACCAAGACCAATGTTGCCTCCACAGCATCCTCTGCATAGCTGCCAGGTGTTACTATCTGGAAGTCTGCTTGATTTGCTCCGCTACTTCAGTGCACAGAGTGCAAAATGTGTGAACAGTTGCTCTTCCATTGCCTGACCCATTTAGCCTATGATATTAACAAGAGGCTGAAATTTGTGCAATGCAAGGAGCTAATTTGCTTTAGTAAGCTTTTCAGGTACAAATAATTGCAGTGAGGAATTTGTTGCATTTTCCCAGAATGGAGCTAAGCAGTGCTGTGGCTTGTCTAGGGAATGCTTTTGATATGTAAGTAGTGCTGGAAAAAAACCCCCAAACAAATTATGTTTAGAATCCTGGCATATGACATCAATAATCCTATCATAGTAGACAAAAATTATTGTGTAGATGGCATCCTTAGAAAATTGTACTTGTGTTAGGTTGTGTTTAGTACTGGTGCACATGCGTGAGACTTCCATGAGTGCAAGCAGTTGGACAACATAGCTCTGAATCTTTCTGATAATTCGACAGTGGCATGTTTCCTTCTTGTGTTGACACTGAAGGTATTTAATTAAGATATTTTCTTTTGTTTCAGAAAGTGTCAGGGATGTTATTGGGAGGAAAATCAAAATTTCTGTCAAGAAGAAAGTAAAGCTGGAGACCAAGGGAGATAAAGTGGATAACAAAATATTGGTAAGTACAATAGAACGACTCTGATTACATATGTGAAGGAAAAGCCAGTATCTCTTTAGAAGGCATTAATTCTCCTCTGGAAGTAGTCTTTGAACTTTGTGTGTTCCATAAGATACCCATGTAATTTATTTTCTTACTTTTTCTTGCTGTCATGATAGCCTGCATAGGAAATTGGTGTGTAGTTGAGCATGTGTACACACACTTGTTTATCACTGAGTTATTTTTAAGAGTTTTGGGTATTGTGTTATGGACTGATGATAAAGCAAGTTATTATCAGAACCTGTTCTAAACTATTTTGCTGCCTTTGCTGGTTAGGTTTCCTGTTTACATCCATAAGAGTTTTAAATGGCCAAGAAATGCAAAATGAAGTGTGTAGAATTAATTTTGAGAGTCTGAAGCTGTTATGCAGTGAAGAGCAACAGTAAAACTGTTGGGCTTTTTGAACTGAAATTATTGTATTTGTGTTTTTTGGTATTCTCTGTTAAGTCATACATCTGCATTTTAAAATAAATGCTTAATGCCTGGCATTCTAAATTGTTCTTAAAACTGTAGTGGAGAAAAGTGTCAAATTAATCTCATTTAAGTATGCTTTCCTGTTTTCTCAAGAATAGTTTTGCTGGCCTCTCTTGATACGCAGAAAGCTGTGGTAATGAGCCACTACATTTGCATACTATCTTGAATAAGCAAAAAGACACAGAACTGTTTCCTTGCTCTTTTGATACGTTTCTATCAGGAGAACTCTTACAGTAACAAACACAAATAAGTACAATGCTGCCATAATATTCTGCTAGATATTTGAGATTTGATGTCTTGTGTTCGTGCTGTTCCATATTTGAAAGTTTTGTTGCCGAAGCTATTGTTACAGATATTGGTTTCATTCTCCATGCAGATGTGCTATTTTGTCTTTCAAAACTGCAGCTTTTTAATCACTTCTGCATTGTCTTCTTAAAGTACATGTTGCCCTCGCTGGGCATTACCACTGTAGATAATGGCTCACTTTTCTGTGAGAGCTGCTATTTAAGGAACTTGAAATATTTTCTACTTAATATCTACCTGTGTTATATCTAGTTCCTTGATTTACAGTTTCTGTTCTGGAAATAGATTGAATATGTGAATGTTGATTGATTGTCTCTATTTATTTGAAAGCCATGTTTATAGGGAAGGCTGATAGGTTCTACTGAAATGGTTACACTTGATTGACTTTTTGACTTACATGGAATCGTAACTATTATCGATAGTGAAATATATTGTGGAAATACTGAAATACTGTTCTGAACTGATGGGACCAAGAGAATGTCAAGCTTTGAATCATCAGTGAGGTTTTTGAGGGATGTACTGCTTGGCAGTAAAATGCCTAAATGTGATGTCTTGGGTGTTTTTTCTCTCTTTAATTTCCTAAGCTCTCAGGTGGGATACTTTCACCTTCCATGACTGAAGAGGTACGGAAAGGGAGAGAACCTTTCAGAGGTTCATGAGTTAGTGAGCACTACTTGTGTACATACAGTGCACAAGATAAGTGTTTCAGGGGAGTGATTTGCTGGATGTTGTCTGGTATAACCATTTGTTTTTTGATGCAGAAATGCAGGGAGTTTATATTGGTGAGGGGGAAAATAGTTTTTATTCTTAGAGAAATTGATTATTGATTGCTGGAGTTGGATTTCAGGATTTCCTTTGCCATAGAAGAAAACTGCCTTTTGTGAAGCTGTACAAATCATTGAAGAAACAATGTTTCTCTGACTGTGTAAATCTTTGTGGGATTGTTTGGTTTGTTTTTTTTTTTTTTTATTTGTTTGGGTTTTTAAGGTGTCTTTGTAGTTTTGGGAAGTTTTTTTTTTCTCTTTTGCGGAGGTGCTGAATTGTCTGCTGTGTCAAAGGCCTGTAGAGACTGGTTCACTTTGGGTATGCAAAATTCTGTGAAATGCAGAATGCTCTGAAAAAAACAACACCAGGAACACCTTAAGTTTGGTACCTCAAATTAATGGTGACTTTTTTGCCTTAATGTGTCAGTACAGTCTCACTTCCTACCTGCATAGTAGAGGACATTTACCCTTCTCTTATCAAAAGAATGATGCTGAAAATAAAGAACCTTGCTTCAGAAGTAGCTGAGTCCTTAATACTAAATGCTGCAGGAAATGTGCCAGCAAAAGTAAGAATTTCTGTACTCCGAGCTGGAGCTGAAGAGCATTCAGTAAATAATGCATATGGCTGTGTTCTGACCAGAGCGGGTAAAACAGAGTTGCTGTGCCTGGGTGAGCCTGTCAAAAGGAATGCAGAATGAAGTGTTGGCAGCAAAAGCAGTTCAGTAATTAAAGACTATATCCTTAAGTGAACACACCAGAGGGCTCAATTCTGATTGCATGGGCAAGCTTCATGCCAGCACTCCTCGACTCCTGAGAGCTTAGTTTTGAAACATTAATCTTCTGAGTACTGTCTCTTGAGTGCACGTGTGGCAATGGATTGTTTGGAGATTTTGGGTTGCATTTTATTAGTAGTTGGGTGTTTATAAGCAAATTAGGTGCCATGCTTTGGGTCCAGCACTTAATAGGGAGAAAATACCAGTTGCTCTCATCTAGCTAAGCCCAGAGCCGTTGTGAAATGTGCTCATGGCTTTAGAGGAGGTTGATCACAGAGGCTGGCATTGAGCCCTGACACCCAAATCTGAGCTTTAATTAAATGATCTCTCATCCTTTCTTCCTAGGGAAATCCAGCAAAATCAGTACCACTTTGAGAAAGGGAGATTATTTAAAAATGACTGCATTTGGCAGGTAACTATAAAAACACTTGACCTCTGGCTCTGTTGTTCACAGTGCATTCAAGGTACAGAGTATTAGAATATGGATGTAACCATCTACTTAAGTCATTCTGCTGTAGGAAATTCCTCTGATAATTAAGATGGAAATTTGAAGCTGAGACTAAAGAAAAGGCAGTGCAAAATTCCTGGTGTTACTTGCAATGGGGTCCCAGTATCAAACTGGTGAAGCTGGATAAACACCACACTTGCCTTGAGATGCTTTGGGTGCCAGAGTTTGGAAATTATGTGTAGGAATTTTGATATAAACCAGATTTTTTCAGTCTGCACAAGAAGTTTGCTGCCTCAGTAATCTCAATCTGCAGTCATTTAGTTTTTCAGTTAGTCATAATGATGCAAAACAGCAAACACCATGAGCTGCTGAGCTGCCTCTGGTCTGCTGGCGCCAAATCTCATGTGTTTGGGCAGCAGATGAGTATCCAACCCTGAAAAGGCAATAACCAGCTTGAACAGGCAGAAAATTAGTCCTCAAGCAATCAGGGCTAAACCCCAGTCCCACGTGGGTACTCTGGCAGAGTCAAGCTGCCGTTGGGGATGGTGAGGAAACATGCAGGCAAATTGGAGACATTGAAAGGTGACAAGCTGCCCCACAGGGCGAGTGGAACAGGCATCATGGGGCTCCCCAAGGGGGCACAGTCCCACTGTGGGCCAGGGAGACACTCAGCAGGACTGGGGGTGGGGCAGCTGAGTTCCAGTGGGACTGTGGCACCCCAGGCAGCTGCATCTGTGGGGTGACCTCAGCTGGGAAATCGACAGGGTGCAGGTGGAGCTGTGGTGTTGCTCAGGCCAGAGCTGAATGCCAGGGCTCTGAAGCAAGGTGGGGAGCCCTTGTTGAGGCCTGTTCCCACTTTTGGGGTCACGTACCTGTGCCCTGTTGGCTGCAGGCAGCCCAGCTGTGGCAGAGCCCTTGAGCTGGCTGCCCCAGCCGGCTCCAGGTGGCCCTGAGCCAGAGGCCTCCTGCAGGAGCAGACCCAGCTGTGTTTGGCATCAATATGATGCTCATAACTGTATTCTCATTGGGTCAAAATAGATGAAGGCATCACTCTTTTCTAATCAGCGGAGGATTGCTTTGATTTTGTGTGATTGTTTTGTTTAAACCTGGTTTCTGATGAGGACAAGGTTTAAGGCATCATGCTGAGTGCCTGTGGTGTTTTTCCTCACACTAACAGCTTCTGACCTTCTCTCCAGTTTCAGCTTAAGCTGATGGGTATGAAGAGGTCTCAGTTGTTATGATAAGAGGGGAGTGGGGGGAGACAGCCAGAAAAAGAAGAGAAACTTTACACCTCCTCCCTCTTCTGAAGCCTCCGCTTTTTGCCACCATAAAGGATCAAGCAGAGTGCTCTGTTGGGTTGGTGTCTGTGAGATACTTCAGTATTTTATTCTCTTTTTTTTTTTCTTTTTTTTTTTTTTATTTTAAATCCAGAGGCCTCAGTGATCATCAGGTTATCACCTGCAGACAAACCTGTTAGGGATTGGGCTTCTTAGCTTTGCTGTTTGTGGTGCTGCTTTTCTCCCCTCAATATAGTCAAGATATCTGTACATAATTTTGCTATTTATCTCCCACTGCCTTTTCTTCCTCTCAGATTTATTGTAATTAGCAGCAAACATTGAGAAGTTAAAATGTTAGCTAAAGCCAATATGTGAAATAAATGTGATCAACTCCTTATGAAATATCGATGTTTTTAGGAGTGGTTTATGATAGGCCAGAATTCAGGATTCATCTTATTTTTTGTCTTTACTATTAGAAAAAGAGAATATTCCTGCTCTACTTGCCTTTGAGATTAGTTTTCCTTAACAAAGTAATACTATTTTAGACATAGAAGATAAGGAAATATTGCAAGTGGCCATGCTGTCTATATGTTTGGTTAGGTTTCTTGGCTTTGTTGCCGAGTTGAATTTGATTTTTTTTGTTTTGTTTTTTTTCCTAATCTTAAGGCTATAGAATAGTGCGATGTCATGTAGTGACCAAAAGCACTTTATTAGGAAATCCCATTGAGGAGTCTGTGCTGCATTTCTGCCCTCAGTCATTTATATTCTCTTTGTTTAAAATATCACAGTGCTACTTCTGAAACAGAGACAGTTGCTTTGGCAGGTGGCTCTCCTTAAAATGTACTGTATGCCCAACATAAAATCACTGGGAGCGATTCATATGTCCTTGTCACTTTCTCTGGGACATATGTTTCCATGGGCTTTTAAAACAAAAAACTGACTTGACTCTTGTCAAAGAAGTTTGTATTTTTTCTGTGCACATGGGCTGAGATTTCATGTTCTGCTTCTAAAGACGCTCTTATAAAGACTGGAATTCTATTTAAAAAAATAAACTCTATCTGTGTTTACTTTCAAAGGAGCAATTCTGGCCATTTTGTATGCTCTCCATGTGGCTTCTGAATGCTGCTTGAACAATGTGGCTGACTGGAGAAGCCATGGAGAAAAGCCTGTATGAGCTCCTGTGCCTGCTCAGCTCTCAGGGTGGCAGTCTCCGGGTGGAGACAGTAGTATTTTGCACTGCCAGAACTATTTTGGGATTAAAAGCTCTGGTGCTTGTTTTCCATTGCTCATCTTTTGTCTTGATCCATCCGTGATACTCAGTTTTGAATAGAGATGAATTTCACATCCTGCTTTTAAAAAATATGCACTTCTTTTAAACCACTAAGAGCATGAAGCTCACAGGGTTGTCTAAGGTTGGTTTTACATAAAATGTGTGCAATCTCACACGTTACATCATGACAGCTGGTGTGTGATAATGATGTTAAATAGGGACATTCTTTAAAAATAATGGTGTTTTCTCTTCCCTGCCCAGAACATTGACTGTTATGACATATATCTTAAGTGTGTCTTTATGAAGATGAAAGGAGGTAGGTGTTGGTACATCCCTCATGTCAGGAAATCTAAATGAAGTGAGGTAGAGTAATCAAAAAATACTTAGATGTGAAAATGTATTTTAATACATTTACAAGGTGCCTCTTAGGAAACAACTGAACTGTGGCCTGAAAGATTGCTACAAAAAACTGAAGTAAGAAGAGTACTGCAGGAAATAGAATTTATTGATTCAGTCATGCAGTTGCATATGTTTCCAAAATAGGAAAAATTTAAAAAAATACACATGTTCAAGTTTCACTGAAATTTACATCTATGTTATACAGTGATCCATAAGGTTACCTTTAATTGGTGGGAAGATTTCCAAACCTAGCATTCTGGAGTACTGTGTCCAGCTCTGGGACCCCCAACATAAGAAGGACGTGGACCCACCCATTGGAGTGAGTCTCCCCAGGGATTCTGCTCCTCTACTCCATGCTTGTGAGACCCCACCTCAAGTGCTGTGTCCAGCTCTGGGGCCCTTAATGGAAGGACATGGACCTGGAGTGAGTGCATACGAGTACCATGAAGATGATCAGAGGACTGGAGCACTTCTCTTATGAAGACAGGCTGAAAGAATTGGGATTTTTCAGCCTGGAGAAGAAAAGGCTCCAGGGAGACCCTATTGCAGTCTTCCAGTATTTAAAGTGGGCTTATAAGAAAAAAAAGTCAATTTTTTTAACAGAACCTATTGTGATAGGAAAAGGGGGGAATGGTTTTAAAGTCAAAGAGAGTTTGTTTAGACTAGAATGTAACGAAGAAGTTTTTTATGATGAGGATGGTGAGGCACTGAAACAAGTTGCCCAGAGAAATTATGGATCCCTGAATGTGTTCAAGGCCATATTGGATGGGACTTTGAGCAACCTGGTTTAGTAGAAAGTGTCCCTGCTCCTTGCAGGGTTGGAATGAGATGATCTTTAAGATCTCCTCCAACCCAAACCATTCTATGGTTCAATGGTTCAATGAATTGCTGTGATATGCAAGTGTAGAAATTCAAGGTGATTTCTTGCACCTTGAGTTTAGTGTGTTCTTTCCATGCTTTGGGAAGACAGAAATGCAGCTTGCTTGTTCTGCCTTTCTTTAGTTTTGGGTAACTGGTACAGGCAGGGAAAGGAAAGAAAAAGGGACTCCATTTTCAGTGTCCTGAAAGCACCTGCTGTTGTCCAGGCTCATGTACTTTGCATTTGCACACTCACCTGCAGTGTTCTGGAAGGAGGAAATGTGAACACGATCTCACTCCCAGCAGGTTCTGGTTTTCTGCACTCAGCTCCAACAGGTATTGGGGTTAAAAAAAAAAAAAAAAAGAAGTGGTGAGAGGGAAGAATCCACTGTGGCTCTGAATTGATCATGGAATCTTTCCTCCTGTCAATTTTTTTGTAACCCAATTAGAAAGCATTTCCTTTTTGAACTGCCACACTCTTTCCACTTCTCTTTTGCTGAATATGTAATGTACCAAAGTGGTTTGCTAATGTGCTTTTGCTTTGAGAGGCCCTGACTCCTTGCCATCATTATTTATGAAATGGAGCCTTCCTAAGCAAGGATTTTCATTGAAATCTGTGCATGAAAGAGGCAGAAGACTGATTATTACATATAATTTCCCTAAAGCTGAAAATAAAAAAATGGAAAATGAGCATTAGGGTCAACTTACTGTCTCAGTCACTCTTTCCCATTGGTGGCTTTTTTCCCCCAAGAAAGAGAAGACTTGAAGGGGAACAGAATGTGTTATTTGGTAGACATATATTTGTGTGGGGTTCTTTTTTTCTTTTTTTTTTTTTTTCCTCTTGCAACTTCTTTCTGCCTGACTTACTTTAAGAAAGACTTCTCATGCAGAGAATGTGGTTTACTTTGGTGTTAAGTAGTGTGAGGAGGACACAGTAAACTTGAAAAAAGGCTGCAAGGGCTGCTAAGTGAAAAATTAGTGCAGTGTACTGTGAAAAATGCTTCTTGTTGCTCAGAATCCCCCTCTTCAACCATTGTTGTGATGGAAAATTGTTGAATACCACTGATTTGTTTGATTATTAAAATATTTTAGCTCACCTACAATTCATTTTTTCTCATAGTGGTGGTAATTTAATTTAATCTCATAGTGGCTTAAAGTAATTACAGGCCTAGGATGTAAAATTATCTTTTAAATTTAGCTGCTGCTAATGGTGCTCTGTACATATACCTGAGTCCCCAGGCTGATTTCTGCCCTTGGTCCTGCCTCATCTCTCCCCCTTTCTGAAATGTCTACTCTGTGTCATCTCGTGAGTGATATCTTTGTCTTACTGTTAGCTTCCCTAATTTGATTATTTCAGATGACAAACTTAGGATGCAAAATGTGATTATAAGAGCCAAATTCTTACAACCCTGCACTCCTGAAACAAATTTAACCAAATTAATTGGCCTGCTGGATGAGGAAAGAGTAAGATCCAAGTAGCTGTGGCATGTGAAATTTTAGGCTAGCACAACAAACCAAGTTTCTGCTACAAAAGCTCAGAGGAGGAGTCACATTGCTGGTGTTGAGACAAATTAAAAGGGTTCATGGATCCTGTGGGGCTATTGGAAGGGTGTTTGCAGGGTAGAAGCTGTTGCCATGTGAGGAGCAGCTCTTATTTGAGCAGGTTATGTTTCTGGATCTTCTTTGCAGAGTGACCTTTATAAAAAAAAAAATACAGGTATTGTGGTCTGGGCCTGTCGGTGTGGTTGTCGTGCAGCTTGTCCCCTTGGCTGACGAGTGACGTTTGTATCCCTGCACACAGTAGGAGGCCTGTGTGACAGCAGGATGGGCCTCAAAGTGTGCATGTAGAGATGGAAAACAGAAGAGGAGATGCTGGGTCTATATTCCCCCCAAGATTTTCATCCTGTGTTGCATTTCCAAGTGGTGCTTGTTCCTATGCATTTTAGATCAGTGGATAACTAATTTTTTCCCCTTTCCACAGCTGAAGCAGTGGTTAGCAGCCTGTGAGGCAGACAGTGGTCTGTCTGGGATGTCTGGAAGCGCTCTCCTGCCCAGGGTTTAGGAAGCTGAGGTCATTTGGAGCACACCATTTCCAGTTTGTGCCTCAAAGGTGCTTGCCAGAGGCATGTCTTTATGCAGTAGCCACTTAAAGTACACATCACTTGAACAGCAGTCCTTTCCTTTTACCTAAGACTTGGTCAGACCACTGCTTTTGTAGAGATCCATGAATTTTGAGGATTTGAGCCAAGTTATAGATACCTACTTCTTGGGGCCAGGGAGCAAAATGAGGGTGAAATAGCTGCTGCAGAGCAGTTTCTACTCAGATTTGATTAAAGGAAGTGAATGGCTGTTGACCCCTATCTGAATTGGGAGACAGGGCACTGCTGTGTTTGTTCAGGGTCAGCCTTTGAATGAAAAGGCTTCTCCTTCTCTGCCTTGAAGGCCATTAGCAAGACTGAAACTATTCACACAGAGCCACTGATAAAGGGAAAGCCTTTCAGAGGCTCATCTCTCAACAAATACTAGATGCTGATGCTTAAGAATGATACCTTTTACAGCCACATCCATGAGCCTCTGCTCCAGTGTGGAGCTGAGGAGCCTTAGGAAGGGAGCAGTGAAGGTAGGCCAAAACAGATGTTTGGGGTTTTAGTGCAGCTGGCTTTAGATGGCAATCTCTTCTTTTGGTATTTACAACTTTGCAAGAGATATTAGCTTTGTTAGGTACTGGTGCTTTGTTGAGTAATAATTTCTGCCACCTTGGCAAGTTTATTCATATCCCAAAACTAAATTATGCATTTATTATTATAACATGAAAAATGAATTTTAAAGATAACAAGCAGTTTTCTTGATTTTGCTATTCTTCATGTCTGTACTTTGCAAGTGGAAGAAAAGCACAGGTTTTGACCTTTCTGTTTTCTCATCTCAAGAAGGTGCTGAAATCCCTGCATCTTTGGTAAAGGATATTGATGTATTCTGTGTACAATTGTTGCAATTGTTGCATACACTAATACCGTCTTTATGCTCTCTTTTTTACCTTGTACCTTCCTTTTTACGGTCCTTCCATATCCTCTGCTTCAGAAAGTCCCTGGAAGCTTTCCTGTGTGCAGATTGCTGTCAGGATTGGGGTTTGCTTTTTAGTCTACCTCTTCTCACACTAGTATGCCTATTTTTCTAACAGCCCATATTCTCCCCCTTCTGTTTCCTTTCCTTACAGAGATAAATATCCCCAAATTCCTCAGTATCCCTGCAAATATTGGAATGATGGGCTGAACATGATGCTGCTATGCTAAAAAATATTGTAGGCTGCTATAAACTTACTCTGTATTCATTTTTATTTTGTCTTGCTAGCCAGGTTCTCTGCTTCCTTGTTCTACAATTTAATTAAAATCTATGCTAGGTCTATGCTATTTGTGCCATGGTGGCAGTTCGGTTCATGCTGGACATTAGTGTTCCTTGTGTAATTCAGCTTTAAGTTCTTTCCACCTTTCCCAAAGCATCTCTCTTTGTTAAAAAAAAAAATACCCCAAAAGCAAAACAAAACAAGCAAAATCTCAGCATTAAACCCCAAACCAACTACTGTCATCTCAACGAAGTGCTGTGCAAATTCTGTTTGTCCTGAGGGGAGGCAAGGCAGTACAATGGACACAAGTCACTTGCATCGCTCTCTCCACATCTCCAGTTGGGCTGAGAAGAGGGAGAAAGTTAAAAGAAAAGAAGTAAAGAACTGTAGTATAACATGGCAATTTAAATGCAATTAACTGATCTGGATGGTGCCAGAGCAGTGTAGAAGATTGTAAAATAGCTTTTAAAGGGTTTCCTCTGTGACTACAATGCTTTGTTACCCAAGTTTTATAGTTTTATCTTTACTTTGGGAAGACATCCTTTATGAGACTTGACTCTGCTGATGGAATTTAACTGCTTTTTATGTAATCTGTACTATTTCCTTCACATGGGATTTCAAGGCCGGTTTTCTACCATTTACCTGCTTATGTACACCATGTTGGCAAACTGCAGGAGAAGCTGAATGCTGATTCTCTTGTGGCTCTACGTAGGCATGTCAGCTGAAGTCTGGAAAAGCTGCTTATCTGGAGAAGAGTGTGTGTTTGGCTTTTAGCCAAATGCCAGGAAAAGTCTCTAGGACTGACCTAATACCACAAGGACTTATGTTTTTTTGTCCTTTTTCTTTTGTTGATTTTCAGATTTAAACTGTTGCTTGGTTTGTTTTTTTTTTTTGCCTACACTGAGGGCCACTAAAAAAAGCGAAGAGATGCAGCTCTCAACTCTTACAAGTTTCATGTTCAAATTGGAAAGATTTTTAGATGGTTGCAGGTTTAATGTGACACTGAAAATACATTGCCTTTTTGCCTTCTCATTGTTAAACTGTGACCCTCTCCGGCTAACAAAGATTTCTGAAACTGAGTAAATGCTTATTGTAGTAAGCCTTGGAAATATATTCCTCTGTGTTAAATATTTTGAAAACATTTAGCCAGAAACAGAAAACTTGAAAATACTTGTTTCATGTGATGTTTCCAGTGTGATGGAATCCTTTTAATGTATTTCCTGTAACATTATTAGATGACCCTGCTATTGTCTATATGTGTGTGAAATTGTGTCTGCAGGTTTTTATACAGTATTAGTTTATCACAATGTATCCTTAATGCAATTTTAGAAGGTTTTTGTTTTGCCTGAGGGCTTAAGTCTGCCTCAAATACATTATTCTTCTATTTTATTTTTTCCATCTTTTCTCTGTCTTATTTTTTACCTTCCATTGTTTATTTTAGAATAATCCTTACTTTGCTTTTCTGTCTGGAGTGTCTGCTTCCTTTCACCATAAAGACAATTGCAGACAGTACTTTGATATCAAGACTGGCCTTAAGGACATCTCTATAATTGAGGAAAACATTGGCAAGTCAGCTTCTTGGCCTTCCCTTTCTCCTCTCAAACTGCACCACTCTCCCACTGCTCTCCGGGTTGTGATTCGTACAATGTCCATGGTGCCTCTTCTGTCAGCTTGGAGCAGCATGAACCTTCTGTGGAAGGGGTCAGGGAATTGTGCTTGACACAGAGCACTAGGAACCAACTTTCCCCTGCCTTCCCTGGGAGCCAGAGCTGCCTGGTGCTGGTGCTCTGTGCCTCAGAGCAAAGGCAGGGTGGTGCCTGGGAGGAGGAATGCCATCGTGTGTGTGTACTTTGAGATGTGCTGCAAAGAAAGCTTTGCTGTGCAGGAGCCTCTCTGTTCAAGTCCACAACGTGGCTGTTCCTTGTGTAACTTCGTGCAGGGAAGCTGGAAGGGAGCTGGAAGAGGCTGGACTGTACTGGGGGAGGAGGTGTCTCTGCTTGCACAATTCCTTCTGTAATGCTAGATCTCTCTCTTGCCAAATGCAGGAATCTGCATGGCACAGACGATGGGAGGAAGGGATTCACTGGTTTCAGATTCACTGGTTTCACTGCTTTCAGAGCATTGAAGGATTGAGAGTAAGGCAGTCTAACGGAAAGACTACTTGCTCTCACCAGCCTTTTTACACATGATCTATGAAAGGCCAGCCTGAGAAATGTTTTCCCATGTCATCTTCACCTCTTTTTTTTTTTTTTTTGCTTTATTGATAGTACTTCTGAAAAACCTCAGCTTGTGCAAAAGGGGATATATAGTGTGACAGAACTACCAAAAAGAAGAGGAATAACTTTCTCCACCTCCCTGCATCACTGTTTTTGAAGTGGTAATAGCAGCTTTTCCTGGAACATAAAGAGGAAGAGCTGGCAGGGACATGAGGCTCTGTCAGAAGCCTGGCAGGAATTAAGCAAACTTCCTTAGTTGTTCTTATATTTGTGTGTTCTCTTCAAGTGTACTTTCCATGGACCCAGCAAAAGTACTGCACCAATCTCACTGTGCATTAGTTATTGGTAAAGCAATTTGAGAACCTTTGGGAAAAGATGTTATTTTCATACATTTGTTTATTTACTTATGCCATTGTAGTTACCTTTGAAAGAAAAGTTGTTGTGGTTTCACAACTTTTGAATAGGTTTTATTTCTGTAGGAATGCCCTTGTGGGAAATTTAGCAAATGGACTGAGGATTGTACAAGTGTTTTGAAAAACAGTGCACAGACATTGCTCCTCTCTCCCTTAGAACTGTCTCAAGGTGTATATTAGCCTTTGGGTTCAGCTCTCTGGCTTAATATCTGATATAATAAAGTAGGCTGAAAAAAATACTTAAACATTAAGGGTCCAGATGCATTTTTGCAAAGCTGAGTTTAGTACAGTGTGGTTCTTGCTACTTAGTATCTTGAAAGACAGTAAGTCAGGTAATCGACTTTACATTCATGAGTATTGGATGACCCTCCCTTGGGGAGCAGAGAAGTTTTTATAATTGACCTTTGAATAATCTGATGGCATTGTCTTAAGGGAAAAAACAAAATTATGTGGTCAGGTGGTATTGGTCTTGCCACGTCATTTTAACTTCAGTGGTAAAAATCCATTAAACCCCAATCTGTTGTATTTTTGGCTTTCTGAATAATCCATCTGTTCACTTATGTTGAACTGTATCTACTTAAGATATGACCAAAATTTGATTTTGGTTTCTTTGCTGTAATCTCTTGTGGTGTAAGAGCACTCTGAGGTGGCTTTTGGACCCCGCACATTTGCAAGGTGAAGGAAGAGTGGATTGGATTGCCCTGTCCAGTGTTTTTTCCACAGTGCGAGGATTAGTGGATCTTTTGCTGTGTGATGGAGCCAGGCCAGTTGGACGAGGCACTAGGTTAATGCTTGGGGCATTTTGGATGCATTCACATGTGGGAATTTAGTATCTGGGTTACAGTAGTTTCTGGCTGTAATATTTAGTTGATGCTACTGCAAGAAAAATACTCCTTTTCTAATTTTTCTTTTTTAATTCCCCCTGTAATAGAAAATCTGTCCTGAGCTGGTTTTAGCATTACATGGAGGTAAAGATTCATAGTGGTTTGCAGTTATCGCTGTGTCACAGAGTGATAAGGTTGCTTTCAAGCATCTGTAATGGAAATATTGATGTTTTTCCATTCCTGTAGGTAGAATTCATGTGTAAAATGAATGTTGAGCTTTTATGTGTGCATAGTAATCACCCCTCCCAGGAATGTATACCAGCACCTATAATGTTGCACAAGTTGATGCTTTAGATGGGTTTGTGATGTAAAGAGCCACTTTGTTATATATTGCCTAATATATCACACATAGATTATACAAATTTCAAATATTATACTCTTATTTTAAGATTAGTAGAGTAATTGGAACAAGAGGCAATAAAATCAAATCTTCTGAGCCCAGCATGCTGCCTCAAGATGGTGTTCGGTTGCTAAATGTGTTTTTTCCCCGATAGGGAGTGCATCTGCAGATTTCTGCAAGGCCCATTTGTTTCAGCCTGAGCACAGTCCTCTGTTGACACTTGCTGTGAAATACCATAGCCTGGTTCACCTTCTGTGCTGCTGAGTTCTTGTAGCTTTATCTTCTTCGTTTATTCATTATTAAACGCATGCTTTCTGCTTGACAAGTGCTATAAAATCCCTTTCACTGTGGCTGAACCCAGGAACCTCTGCTGAGAGTCTAGAAGGGTTATCAATTTATTTTTTTTTTAATGCAAATATATGCATTCTTACTTTCTGCTGAAGTGCTCTTTAGACCAGACTCCTTAACAGGCTGGCGGATACACTCCCTGTCCTTTTCTTTAAGCCATGTAGTCATGAAAAGATAAAATGCTAGATTTTTCCAGATTCCTACTGTAACCAGAAACGAGAATATCTCATGTGTTGGAAAAATGTTTCTAGAGGTCTGATAGTATATTAGCTCTACATGAAAATTAATGTTCATACTGTATATTTTGTGTGTTGTTATTACATTCTTCTGTATTGATGTAGCTGGTATGCAGCCCCCATTAAGAACACAGGGCATAAAACTGAAAGGTATGCTTTTCTAACATGAGTCACAAGAGTTCTAGATTTCTGAAGCTGTATTTTTAGATTAACTGAGTGTAGACATGCAGTGTTGAAGTTTTTTAGGTTATTTGAAGTTTTATGATTATTTGAAAACAACAGACCAATCAGGCTTTGTCTTTGAGTTTCCTTCTTAAGCTTTATCTTATGTAAGCACTGTTTTGTCTTTCAATTCTTATTAGGTGTTTTCTGACTTGTTTTTATATTACATTATATTTTATTTATCCTTTCTTAGATGAGCATTTCAGTCTTAGGGAGCTATAGATATACCTGATACTAATCCAGGGCACGAGGTTTTCCTCCAAAGGGAGAACAACAGAGTTAACCTCTTCATCTTGGTTTGATAAGTGTGGGAACCAGGGCTTGTCTCTGACTGCCCTGGAGGCTCAGGGACCCTGGCAGGGGTCTCAGAAATCTTGGCACAGAGCCCAAACACCTGTGGTTTGGATTTTAGCCCATGGGAACGATTGCCAACCTTAAAAGAAGAATTACAAGTCACAGGAGTTTAAATAGAGCAGTAGTGAGTTTGTTACAGAGTGTAAAAGTAGTTTTTGGGTTTTGGTACAGGGGGGTAGGTATTGCCAAGATGGAGGAACCTCGTGGCTTTAGGTTTCTTCCTTCTTCTTCTTCACCTTCTCCATTTCTGCTGTGACAATGGCACAAGTGATTGGTTTAGAGTAGAAACTGACTGTCTTAATATAGGGAGTAGGTATTGGAGACAATTAGTAAATAATCTGTATGTAACTTTTAGTATAAAAGATAAACACCACCTCTGAGGAGGGAGAATGCCTTCAACTGTCCTGCTAGAAAGACCTCGGCAGGGCAGAGAAAAAATGTTTTAGATAAGCTTGAATAAACAACCTTGAACACGAGACCTGAAGAGTTACTGCTCCTTCTTTTTCATCTCTGGCTGGGGAAAAAGGACTTTACATTGCCAGGAAAAAAACATAAAATCCAACAGATAAGAAGGTACATTTCCAAACTTTTGCTTCCGATTCTTCTCAAAAAATATAGCCATGGCAGATTTTTAGCTCAGTTTTCACCTGTGTGTATTTACTTGTTTGCTTTGAAAAAAATCAGTTTGAGACTGTAAGATTCCTTTTCAGTCTGATTCATCTCCTGAGTCGAGAGAGAGTCTCAGGATTTCTCCTGCAGTTGGATGTAACATCAGCAGTGACCTGGGACAGCAGTTTTGCTCTTTGGGATAAGCAGCAGTGGAAGAGCTGACTCTTCCCCTAGAAAAGAACAAATAAGAAGATTGGGAGACTGAAAGATATTTGAAAGCAAGGCCAGGGAGAGAGAGATCAAGGCCAGAGGAATTACTTAGACTGCTGAGTGAGACTTCTTTTTGCTCTCTGTACTTGACAAACCACAGCTGTGAACCTTGTCCCCCTCTGTGCAGCAGAAGACCTGTAAGCAAAGGCACAAGATTTTTTTTCCTCAGAGCACAGGTCAATTAGGGTTTATCTAATTGGGTGAAGAGAAGCTGAGAAAAAGCGAAAGAGGCTTTGAGGAACTCAGTCTACATGCTGGGTGTTTTTTATGACCCTTATTAGTAAAGAAGTCCAAGAAATTGAACCTTTCCACACCTCAGACTTGTTGATTTTATCCAGTCTCAACTGTGATCATCTTAGCAGTCCCACAGCTTCACTCTTACCTGGCCAAGGGACAGCTGTATATCTGCTCCAAGCCCTACAGCTGCTGAAATAGCTGTCAGGTAGCCACAAGCAGGGCAGGTAGTGTGCAAGGCTCCTCAAAATTCTGTCTACCAGAAACCAGTTCCTCCTGCCTCGTTTCTTGGTCTCTTGGTCTCCCAATCAGTGTTGAAATTGTAGGACTGTTCCCTCTGGGCCATAACATCTCCTTGGAGGAGAGGTGCTGGGTTCCAGGATCAGTGTGCTGCTGATGGGCATGGCCCTTGATGGACCTGGAGTTCCTACTGGTTTGGTTTAGTTCCAGCTGTACCACTACCCCCTTTTGCTAAGGAGTGCTGGTTCAGTGCCAGAAGGGTGGTTATTAGGTGAACACTGGATCTGCTGAAATGCTTACATTTCCGAGGCATAGAGTCAAACTTTATTTTCAGAGCCACAAAAAGTGTGGAAGTTATGGGAGCACTTACTGGAACCAAGTGTGTCATCTGCAATGAATGAGTAATTGGATAAATTTGTATCCCTACCTCCTCCCTCTGGTCATGTGTTTACAAAAATGCCATGGTGTTTGTTTTTAGGTGGATGTAACACCATTCCTTGAAAATCTCAGGCAGATGTGCAGAGCTTTCAGCACTCGCTGTTCAGAGGCTTGAGTCTGCCTTACTGGGTATTGGTTTGAATGTTTCTTCCACACCCAAACTTGCTGGTGCTGGAAACATTTCTGTTGTGAACACTGATGTTTGTCTCCTGTGAATACTCGTGGGACAAAGCCCCACTATCATTTCTGTGGGTGCTTTTTCAGTAAACTTCATTTCTCAAACATTTTTGGAAGGAGTGAGCCCTTGTGTGAGAGCCTCAACCTACAGCTGCTGGTGCTTACTGAGAGCAGTGTGTAGTTGTTGGCTTGACCTTGCCCTCTGAAAACAGTGCTTGACTGAGGTAGCCACTGCTTCTGTTCTTTCTGACTTTTGTCATTGTTTTGAGACTGATTGTGAACAAATACAAACTTGGAAAAAAAATCCCACTCCTCCCTTTTTTTTTCTTCTTTGCACTTGTGGTATCTGACAAGATAATATTGTATCAGATGCACCAGGATGGCGTTCACTCTGAATTGCACTGCATTTTAGCTGCTATGTTTATTGGTGAAGAGTTAGAAAGTAGGAATCTGGCAGCTTCTAGTGACAGAAAGCCAGAAGGAAAATCTGTTACCTCAGGTCCTATTGACAGTCGTGTCTGCTGCCATGCTTATTTCTTTACATTTCCTGGTAATAAAAATGTGAACCACTGCTGGAAGCAGTGTATTGATAACTGAGTGAATGTTAAGTATGATTATTTAATAGCAATAAATACTGAGGTGCAGATGTATAGAAACCTCTTGGTAATCGAGTGGAGCTGTCACCTATTACAGCCATCACATAAATCATCTTACACCCATTCATGCTGAGTCTGTACCTTGGGTCTTCCCCCCACATCCTCAGACCAAAACAGATCAAATCGATGTTGTTTATTTTTCCCCACCAAATTAAAAAGGTGATTATTTGCATAGAGTGAAGGGAATGGTTTAATGACAGGAGAATAAATCCTTGACTTAAAAATGTCAGGTTTCAGCAGCTGTCTGTTTTCATAAGAAGGCAGGCCCTTTTGGAAAGGCTCCCCCTTGCAGCTGAGAAAACACACATTGAACAAAAATGCAATTTGAGTTCAGCTTAACAGACCAAATCTTTTTAAAAAAATTGATTTTCTTCCAACATCTTCTCTGTCTTCTGATTATCTAAATTATTGAGGTGTAGTTTTGGTGCTTTCTGGTTTGTGCTTTCCAGTGAATTCCATGTGATAAGCTTTCCTGGACAAGTGTTTTCAGGGCAAGTTCGTGTCCTTGAACACAATAAGCTGTGGTATTCTGGGAACTTTGGGGCAGACATAGCCACTGACTTGGACAAGTAAATAACAATCTGTAGTTAAAAATTTCTCTCTTACACTAATATAGGCTACCCTTTTGCTTTCAAAATGCTTATTTTTTATGATCTATATAAATTGCTTGCACATTATAGCAAACCATTGCAATATATTATCAAAGGGAAAACCTACCAGAAGGGAATTGTCTCAGTCACTGACTCTAGATAATATCACCTCTAACTGAGGTATAAAGCTTTTCTCTGAAGGAAAACCCTATGCAGGCAGATTTATTGTAAGTAGGGAAAAACATATCATGAAGCAGAAAAAGTATTTAACAGATTTAATAAATACACAGTATTCAAGGGCATGAGAAAATATTTACAGTGTTACAGGTTTGTTAATTTTTCAAATGACCTTGAAAATAAGCAAGTGCAGCTGATCTTGTTAATGGCAAAGGATGCTGCTTAGGAAAATGTGGGTCTGGTAGGGGAGTTGGTCAGATCCTTGCAACTAAATCTCTTGAAGATATGGACTGGTGACATTAGTATCTGTTAGATGGAGTTGTGAGCAGATTTGAGATAGACCTTAGGAAGGTATGCTAGGATTTGGGAATCATCCCTAAGTATTTATCTAGTTTTGGTTGATGAGGCTGAGAAGCAGGTGTCTTTGCTAAGAAACTAGCTTGAAAACAACATTGCAGCTTTTAAAGAAGAGCTATTGCTCTTTAATAGTTAAATGGTGGATATGAGCTATATAAATTGCCTGAGGAACTGGAGGCTTTTAAACTTTTTAGGCCCAGTTTGGTTTTGGGATTGATTCCTGTAACACAAGAGGTCTAGGATTGAGACTGCCTCTCTATGCAGTTCAGTAGAAAGAAAAGGCACTATTTATATGGTCAGAATGGCCTGTGCTGTGGAGTGAGAATGTTGAATGACCATGTCAAATGACAACAATGAAAGACCACACTGAGTGGTCTTCAGCTGATTAATTTCCTTGCAGTTCCCAGTTGTCTGTGTGTGTAGTGAATAAACTGACTTGATTCTTCTTGATCTTGTGTGAAAAGATTGTCTAGTTAGGATTTGACAGATGTAAGACAGGTTCAAATTTTGACTCACTCTGGAAACTTCCCTTGTACAGAGAAATATGTGGTAAAATCCTTTCTGTACAAGTTAACTAGTTTCCATTTAGAAGGTCATTAGTGTTTAAAATGTATTTGAAAAATTTTCTAGTAACTTTGAGAAGTCATATACTATCAGAATTTTACTTCTAAGCTAAGTGAGTTAAACCAAATTCTCTGGGCTCTGTGATAGTTTTATTTTTTTCAGTGAAGGAAATGCTTCACTTGGTTTGTTTCCTTTGTAGAGAAGTCCACTGATACCTTGAAGTCTTGATACTGCAGTTGTTACATTGCCTTCTCTGAAGAACTATTCCCTTTCTGCTTTTCATCTTCTGAGTGCTCTGTCTCTTCAAGCAAGGCATTACACTCAGGTTTATGCTCCCTTTGTTAAAGCATCTTTCCTTTGATAAAGCATTTTATGGAAATGTGGATAGCTGTATGATTGTTAAGGAGAGACCTAATATTTTTGGCAAGCTTGGCTTTTGCAGCTTTTGTCTTACCTGTGTTTGAAAAAAATATTTGCCACAGGTGATTCTTTGTAATGCCCCACCCTTAATAGAGAGAGCAGCAACAACCTATGGATGTTGTGAAGGAATAAACCCATAGCAATAACCTTCTCTCCACCCTGGAATTTCCTTTATAATTTATTACGCTAGCCGTAGGCAGGACACCAAGCTCTTTGCAGTGGGTTTTCATATTTCGCTGGAGGAGGGGAAAAGGCTTTCCAGGTAGAGATCAGCTGCCCATTACTGTGGTCTGCTGTGTTTTCCTGAGCGAGCTGCTGTGATGAGCGGAGTGACAGCCAGTGAGTAAGCTGAGCAGACTCAGGCTGCTGCAGGGCACTTATACCTGTTAGTGCAGACAGGAGCCAGGTATCAAATCAAAGTGTGGTGTAATAGCTTGTTAGCTATAGCTAGCGGGCTTCATGGTGCCAAGAAGGAAAAAGCAGATGGAAATGCTCAAATGCATTTCCTCCCTCCCCTTTCCTGTCTCTTGGATCTTTTATTTCAGTCAGTAATGGAAATCTGTGGTCTGAGTTTTGAATGAAGGGCTTACACTGTGCTAGTGTTAAGTACTTAATGAGCCTCATTTCTCAAAGATCTTGCAGTCTGCCTCAGTTAACCCAGCTGCTTTTTTTAGGAGTACTTGTTTTGGCAGAGGCTTTTCTGCGTGTATGAAGAATGCACAAATAAACCGTTGTGCAATTTGCAATTAAAAATGAGGTTATAGGGAATGGAAGGTTTTTAAACTAGATCAGAGGCTGCAGTGCCAAGGAAAACAATTGGCCAGCATCATTCTGTAAACCCCAGTCTCAACAAGATCTGTGTGTCTGCCTTGCCTGCTGAAGAGAATAGAAATGTGAGTCCATGCTGGGGAAGTCCTGCTGTGCTTGTGAGGATCAGGCCCTGGTAAAGGGAGAAGTAACCTGAAGAGGCCAGGAACTCATCTGTGGCTTTTTCTTTTCCCTCTCCAAGGAATAATTGCAGTATGGCAAAATTCTGCAGAACATGTGCAGTGATAGTGGTTAGGATTATTGAGGTTAAAATGAGTGACACTAGCAACTCAGGAAGTGTGTACTCTCAGAGAGTGTTTGAAAGGATACAGATACGTAAATCTAGAGCTCATCCACAGCTGTGGAGTTGTTTCAATTCACAGACATCAGTGGTTAGCCATAAGAGTAGCTGTGCTGAGGTTTATCTTTATGCTAAACTCATATTTCTTCATTGATTATGTTAGATTTAAGCAGGAGTAGTTTGGTCTGATGTAAATTTTATTTAGGATGGAAAGGGAAGGAGGGGCTGTTGCCTGGGTAATTGCATCACATCAGCAGTTTCAGTGACAGCTTGGTATTGGCTAAAATTCTAATTATAAGTGTGGTTTTAAAGATGGACCTGTGTTTTTCTTCTTTCGTTATAGGGGTCTTGAACAGCTGTCTCTTGGATGTGATGCTTTAAAAATCCTTTACCTTTTAGAAGTACCTGCTACTTCTAAAAGCAAGCATAGCTGAAGAGGTTAAAAATGTTAGCTGGGGTTACACAAACAATTGCCTGAATTGCTGGAGTTCCCATATCTGACATGTTTGGTACAGCTGGTGTTTGCCTGCATGCCTGCTCTTAAGCTGTGATGATTCCTGGGTAACCCACCTGCTCTTGTGTGGTGGTCAGCTTGTCACATGTGCTGCCAAGCTGCTGAGATGTGATACCAACTGAGGAGCAAGCTCTGCACCCAGGTTCATCAGATGGTGCTTTAACCTTACATCTCCATCTTAAATAAGAGACAGCAGCTCAGTTCATCCCTAGTCTCCTAGCCAAGACAGAATGCTGCACATTTATCTGGTAAAAGCAAAGGGATCATTATTTTAGCTAGTTAAGTAATTGAAGAGCAGCTGTGGAACAAGGTTGAGTCCCCCTCTGTGACTAGAGAAGGACCAAAGAGGGTCACCTAGGCTTCACCTAAGGCGAAATGCCTAAGTCTTTTAGATGGCTCACATTACACAATATTATTTCTCACCTTGCTTCTTTGCACTTTGCTTTCATGTTTGTGGAAAGGAAGAGTGGCTTGGTGCTGCCTGGGGTGATAACCATCCTTTTGCCTGAATGGTGTGTCCCACTGGCATGCAGGGTGTTCCTACCATGATGGGTTTCCACGAGTGTGTGGTACTCAGTCGTGCTGTTGATCTCTCCATCTGTGCTCCTGTGGCATGCTGTAATTGTAGCTTCTGGTTGTCTTCTGAAGCCTGTAATGGTTTATGGGGTTGCCTGCTGTGGGCTGTGGCAGTGCATTTAGCAGATGTTTTGTGGCATCTGCCAGGCACTTTTTCCACCTCCTTGTGTTCTTTAGTGTCCAGTGCTGCTGTTCCTCTCTCAGGAGAAGAAGCTGTTGGGAGAAATGTTCACAGGTGTTGTACAGCAATCCTGATTTGGTCAAGAGCAGGTTACCTGTTAAGTTACAGGTCTCTTAAGTTGCAAGGCCCTCCCTGACCATCCTGAATGGAGACCTTTGATACTATCCTGCTGCAGTAAATTTGGGAAATGCAACAAGTGCTTTAGCAGCCATGCATGCCTGTGGCCAGCATGAGTGCCTGTTTTGTGGTCCATGCAGGTCCAGATTCCCACCAAGTGCTGGAGGAAGAAGGTGTTCTTTTCTCTTTGAGATAAATGCTTCTCATCAGCTGTCTCCCTACGGCTTTGCTCTAACCATGATGCCAGAAATGCTCCCTTTGTTTCTGAAAGCAATTCTTCTAAAGACCAAAGATCAGAATTACTTTAAATTAAATCAATTAACTTAAAAGACCAGAGGCAAATGCTCTTAAATCAAAGATGTACAGAATAAATTGTTTCTTAATCCATCACCAAAACCCAGCTGAACCAAGGAGTGTATCACAGGAGCAGTGAAGACAATTCAGGAAGTAACATAAGTTTGTCTTCCTCTCCTCACACAGGAATTTCTTGTTACAGTATTGGTAACAGGCCTCCTCAAAAAGCAGCCTCTGAAATGGTGACTTGCTTTGCTCTGATTTAATATTATGCTGGCAGTTTTCAAAAGTCCAACTGTGAGCCTACTTTATTATATTAGCCATGGGGTCCTATTTAGTATTCACAGAATGTTTGCTTAAACACAATATCCTGGGAAGGGTAATAATCCATGGTAAATATGATATAGCCACTGAATGCCTTATTTCATGGAGCTCTTAGTCTTTCTCCCTTCCCCCAAGAGCTCTTAATTATTTTTCTAGCTTCTTGATGTGGTTCTCTGTAAACATGTAGATTTATTTCTGTCTTCCCTCCCTTCTTTTTGACTGCTGTTTGCTGCACTGTGATGTTTTGTCTTAAATATTGAAAGTTTTTTGGAGTGGGGCAATGTCTGTATTCAAGCAGGACTGTGGACTCTCACTTCTGTAAAGGTTTTTAGGTGCTGCTTGAGTGGAGATAATAACGAAATGTGATTGCTTGTGGTGCTATGTTTGGCTTGTGATACAAAAAAAGAGACAAGTTTAATGACTGGCTATTGAAATGGCCAAAGCTGCTCTCAGAAAAACTCAAAATGTCTGGAATCCAAGGCATTTTTTCCTTGTATGAACTTTTCTGGCTGATATCATCAACACCAAATAATGTTCCTTGAGCTTTTCTATTGCCTAAGGTGGCTGGTAGGCATGACACTAACAACTACAATGTCACAGTCTTCTGGTGAACAAGGGCAGCTGTGGGTGTTTCAGATGTTCAGCGTGTCTGGGTAACTCATTGTCTCTGTTAAGCCCAGGGAGCCAGGCTGTTAGGGTTGTTCATGTTGCCAAGGATGTTTAGGCTGCTCATGGTGATGGAGAGAGTGTGTTGGGCCAGGGTTCTGCAATCCAGGGTGCGAGAGACATCTCAGTTAAGATGCTTCTTTCTGTGACTGGGCATGATCTACCAGGGTACTGCATACAGAGGCCATTTATGTAGCTATTGATTGTCTCTTTAAATAGGTGTTTGTTCCTGTGGAAGTACTAATAATAAGCAGCTTTGCAAAACTTATATATATATATACATATATGTCCCAGTCACAGAAAAAAAACAAAATTAATGCTGTATTAATAGGCTGCTAACACTTTTTATTTGCTTTTCCTTTGCACTCAAGTGCCAGATGTCATTTTCTTTCTCAGCAATTCTACTTATGTCTCAAATATGACGTCTCAGCAAATGGTGTTCCAGTACCTCATGCCACTTTCTCGAGGATTTGGGTTAGAATCACCAGATACTGAAAAACCCCAAAATCCTTCAAAAACCCCTGAGCCCCCTAAACCCTTGCTGAAAAAAGTGCATGCAGCAAATTGCATGCAGGATTCTTGGCTACTTTTTCCTGGGCTTTGCATTTACAGGACTGCAGTCCAATGGAGAAGCTGTTGCTTGTTTGCCGTCCTTTGTTGTGGAGAATAGCTTTGCAAGAGTAGATTTGGAATGGCCCATACATTCCTTCTCTTGAAGCCTCCTAGGGTGATTTGATTTGATCTTTTTTGACTATTTTAATGGTGAGAAAAAGTCATTTGTTGTCTTTCTCAGTATTTCTTGTCTGTCTTGCATTGTTTTTAAGAGGTGCAAGCTGCAAGTTGTGCTTGATGCAGTTTGGTAGAAATGGTTCCAAACTGAAATAATGGCAAACTTTCCTTCATCCTCTGAGTGTAACCATGCCTGAGAAAATTAACTCCACAGGAATGATTCCTGAGGTATGTCCCCTCAGTGGGACTGCAGATGTACCTGCCTCTTTGTGGTTATGGCAGGACAAGAGACAGTGGCTTTTATTTCAACTGCTTTGATTCCGTGGGTGGTGTGGAAGGTAAAAATGAAACCAGGAAACTTGACTGCTGCTGGATGGCTCCTGTCTCCTGCCCCTGCTCTGCAGTGATGTTCTCTGAAGGGATGTGCTGGAGCTGCAGAGCTCCAGGATGCTGCTGGGTCCCTGAGGAAGCAGCTACCAGGTGAGATTGCAGAACTGGAGGGATCTTAGCTAAGCCTGCCATGTGCTGTCACACACCAGGACTGCAGATTAATGTGGGGGCAAGAGGCCAGCCTGGCAGGCGGGGGGGAAACAGAAGTGTTGCTCATCACAGCAAACTGGGACAACAACAGGAGGGTTGCTAAAAATTCCACCAAACGTATTGAGTGTCTAGCAGCTCCCTTACAGCTGGGCCCAACGTAGCCTGGTCAAGTTGGGATTTATTGGCAAGGGAGTGGAAATGAGAACATGGATTGAGGCTGTCACACAACACTAAGTTTTAAAAAAACCCAAACCAACCAAATAAGAGAGAGTGTATGCAGTGGTGGTAGGCTCATGTCTGTTCTAGTGTCCAGTGCTGTGTTCCACTAACATTACTGGCCACATCCTGTTTTCTGTGATGGAAGAGTTCATCTTTTAAAGGTGTATATAAAGGTGCTGTTTTTAAACCTGACTTAAAAAGGTAGTATTTGTCTCCCATTTTGTTTTAAATCTGGAATATCTCAAAGGAGGAAAACTGTCAGGAAGAGACTGCATCTGTGTCCTCAAAAGGACATACTTAGGAATGAATGAATGATGAACAAGTGGTATAATGCCCTATGTTCCATTAATTAATCAACATTCACCCCATAGGAAGACCTTAAGGTGTTTTCTCATTTGTCACTTCACCTTTCTGAATGCTGGCTAAGTCCTGCTTTTTCTAGTTTGCTGACATATTATTTTTGAGAGAAAAACACATTACATTTACTCTGTACCCTAGTGGAGTAAACAGAGGATCACTTTTTCTGTTAAAGTGTTTCCTGTAGAAAACAAAGAGCTACTAATTAAGCAGTGATATTAACTAGGTGTGGCAACATGTGTGAGTAGAATTTTGATAGCAATTCCATGTGTTTCTTGTTGCTTTAATTTTCCTTTTTGAATGTAAGGGTAGAATATTCTGTTAAAGTAAAGGGCATTCTGCAGCTAACCTGTCCAGACGTTTGAAAATCCAGCTTGTTTCATGGCTGCATTTATAAGCATACCTTCCAATAACACTGCTGAAAGCCTGCTTTATAACTGGTAACTAATAGAAAATTAGAGAAGTTCCATTAATTTGCCTCCTTTATGAGGATCAACAAAATGAAAGATTCTGTAGGGAAACAGAATTTTCTGATTTTTTACTGTGGAGCATTGTTTGAAGTAGCATGAAGGATTGTTTGTAGTGGTGATTTTGTAGCCAACACAATGGAATCAAATCTTGCAAACCAACACTTCTTATTGCCAGTTGTTTGTTTATTGTTTCTTTGGCTTCTGACATACTTTAGAAAACTTGTACATATTTCTGATTATGTTCATATGACTGGGATAATTAAAAACCAGCTAAGAAAATTAATGTGTTTGTGATAGAAGGCTAGAGCAGGATGGGTAAATGAAGCCACTCAATTTTGGTCAGCGAGGCTCCTTCTGTTATCAGTGTATAGATCGAAGAGCTTCTTCAGACAGTAATTAAGAGAATCCATGTTAAGCTCTTCCTCTGAATCTCCTTGTGGAGACTGCTGTATCTTTCTGTTGATTGCTGTTTTGCTCTGAATTCAAATAACTAGTTACTTGTCTACACCTAAGCAGTATGAATATCCTCTGCTGCCATGCTCCTGAGGAACATGATTTGGAAAGGATAAGGTTGGTTGGGAGGGAATAAAAAAAAGGGAGTACATTGAAAGTTCAGAATTTCAGTATACACTAAGTGAGAAGGATAAAAAAAGAAATCTTACAGTGCCAAGTGTAGGGACTTTAAACTTCCCTTGAAAAGTTTTGCCTTGACAGTTCATTAGTTTTATTGCTCCAGTCTTGGCACGAACCCAGACACAGCAGTATAATGTCTGCATGGACAAGATGATTCCATTTATAATTGTTAGAATAAAAACCTATCAGTGTGATTTAAATGTGCTGTATTGGTGAGTGCAGTTCTCCATCTCAGAAACTGCTCGGTGATTTAACCTGCCCATCAAGTCCTCCTAGAAATTGTCTTTTGCATGTTATTCCATGTTGCTTCCAGAAGGTATTGTTCTAAATTTATGCTACAGTGTATGTCCCCTATAGGAAATACTGTGAGGGGATATATGTGCTTGATTTTGGCACTGGCTGCACTGTCAGTTGACAATGGTGACTTGTCAGTGTATTGCTGGATGACCACATCAGGCAGGAATGCCACCACAGGGGTGGGGGAAGGATGTTCACTAACCAGCAGTTGCAGAAGTATAGGGATTTCAGAACTGAAGAGAACAGGACTAGGCCAATGTCCCCTTTGCATGTTTTCTGTATCAAGAATTGAAGTAGTAGCTTCCAAATGTTGTAGAGCATATGACATTTCTTCCCAGTATAATAAATATTGTTTATTCCTCTTCCTTTTTTCTTCTTATTTTTTTATTTTTTTAGTGATAAAAAAATGTAAATTGCATCGACTGGCTCAGTGGATATATAATGAAAAAAAATTAATAGCTAGATAGATCCTTGTTTAGTATTCATAGTATGGTGTTTTTTAGGAAATAAGATGAAGCTGTTGAAGCATCCAAAGAGGCACTTTTTTTTTTTACCTTGGGACTTGTGATTACATTTAATTATGTATTTTTATCCTTACAGCTAAGCATGTCATGCATCTTCAGCCTCAAACTGTATCACATGAAAGATTAGTTATTATTTAGTGGCTGATGAAATCAGCAGAAGCAGATTCTCTCTGGCTGTAGAAAACTGATAATGCTCCCTGCTTTGTGCAGGCAAGGAAGCTGACTTAATGATGACCCATCAAGCAGTATCGTGATAAGGTGGTGCATATCCCAAAATCTGATGTTTGCAGCTGGACTCTGTGACTCATAGAATGTGCTGCAGGCTTCCTCTACTTTCCCAGGCTTTGCCCAGGAAAGCATCATGCTGAGCTGCCACAGTGGACCTGATGGGGAAACATGCAGCTGAAATGTTTGCTCTTCTTTAGGTGTGGTAGCTGTTGTTTACGTCTGATAAAGGCTCTCTGGAACTAGAGGGTTTGCAGCTTGTTGAGGCATGATGTTTTGAGGTATTTTTCTTTCCGCATTTAGTTATAGGTAGGTCTTGAAACAGTACATGCTTCCAGAGTAGAAAACTTAATAAAGATGGGAAAAACATAAGAAAAGGGAACAACAACAACAAAATGCGTTTAGAAGATGGAGGGGGTTCTCTGTAACATCTGGGAGATAGCAGTAGGTTGTTTCCTTTCAGGCATGGTTGAAAATAGGAAGGATGATTGCAGTTATCCAAAAGGAATGTGTGTTGACAGACACTCGGAAATCCTCTTGCTGGGTTCCAGAGAGGGACAGGAGGGTACTAGGAAGACAAGCAGGTGTCCCATGTACAGGAAAAGGAAAAAGCAAAGTTTTCCAGGAGAGCACATTATGCCCACAACTGTTTAATCTGTGCAGGGAGAAGCAGCACAGTGCTTGTTTAAATATTTTTTTTTACCATTGAAATGTGCACTTATCTGACTTGGATAAAGGTTGGCTGATTCTCTCTGAAAGGAATATGATGCAGTTGCAACTGTTTCCTATGGCTTTGCCTTTTTTAATTCATATGAATATCTGTTTAACCAGCCACCTTTCTGGCAGATCTAGTGTTCTGTATCTCTTGCTTTTAATAGCATTTTCCCCAGTTTACTTCAGTGAAGTAATAAAGATTTTAAGATTTTGTTTACCGTAGGTTTGCAGAAAAAATTGTCACTGTACAAAAGCGATTTCATAGCCTCATGATTATGAGGCCAAGCTATACTGGTGGGGAATTGTATGGGTGTTCACTGGATTTGAAGGCCAATGCTGATGCTGAATACTGCATGCTTGCACATGACAGCCATCCCACAAAGTGGGGGTGTTCCATGTGACATTTCTCTAGTAAGATTGCATTTTGTAGAGTTAGTGCCTTGTATGTGTGGGGAGCGTGTGTGCTTGTGTGTGGTGTTTTTGCACTACGTTGGTTTGACTGGATAAAGATGTTTATTCAGAAGTTCTTGTGGCCAATGTTAACACTGCGAGTCTGGGTCCCGGAGACCAGCCAGCATCGGGTATTGCATGGCTACATGTAAGAGTGGGATGGATTAATCCCCCAAATCCCGTGTGCCCCTGGTTTGTCCCAGCTCTCCTGGCACGGGGTGCAGAAAAGCGCCCACGTTGCGGCAGCGGGTGGACGACAAGGAAGTGACGTGTGCCGGTGATTAACACCAGGCAGCAAGAACAGGACGTTCAGATCACTAAGGAACATGAACTTTCCTACTTTTTCTTTTTTTTTTAAATCTACTATTGTTTAAAACTGACCTGCTGCTTTCTTAGCTGGTGCAATTTTCCTGGAGGAGCGTGAATTTTGCGATTGTAACTTCAAAACAAAGAAAAAAGTAATAATTTCATAACGATGAGGAATCAAAACGTGTTTGTTAATGTGAGGGATTTCTCCCCAACAAAGGGGAAAAATGTGTCAGTAAGGTGGAAGTGATAATTTACTGTCAGGGAACTGAGCTGAAAGCAAGTCTCTGTTTATGCTTTGTTTTCATATTGCTGGCTTGGCTCCTGATTTTCTACCTTTCACTTGCTGGCATGTTAAGCCAAGTGAATATACTCTTTGTTTAGCAGTTAACTCCCTCTTTTCCTTTACTTTGGAACATGGACGTTGGCTGTGCTCTTAGAAAAAAACTATTTCAAGGATGGATTTCTCCACTCTTAGCTTTGTAGTGAAAATCACTACTTATTTATTTGCAGCTCCTGTTTATCAGTAGCTACTGGGGGGTGGTGTGGTGTGATGTGTTTAGGAAAAAAAGTGTATTTGTATAACTTTTTACTTTGTATCTCTGCAGATGTCTCACTGTTAAATATTTCTTTTGGAATCCATATAAAACTCAGCAAATGAAAATAAACTTGTATTTCCATTATAATGATCTCTGTCTTCACATTTAAAATGTGGCTCATACTGAGCAGTTCATTTGTACTTCATTTTGTCAGTAATAGGACAATTTTTATATAACATTAAAACAGCAGGACTGAAAGTGATATATATCATTGCTGTAGTTCCAAGATGCTTTAGTTATTGACCAATAAAGTTGTAAAGTGAAAGTAATGTTTTTAAGAATTTTGTAGTGTCAGCTCTAACTTGTGATAAAATGGCATTAACCAAAGTAGTGTGACCTATCCCTTTTCACCTTTGCATGATAGGTGATTTCCCTGCCCCCTTTTGCAGAGGAATCCCACCCACACCATGAGTGATGTGGCTGCTGCTAGTTCCTTATCAAATCAGTCAGGGTATTGTTGGGAGGTAAGCAAAGACACAAAAGTTGAATGACTTTCTCAGGAATGTGCTGGCAGGGGAGAATTCAGGCATCAAGGCCTGACTGACAGTAGAAGATGGGACTGGAAGACATCAGTTGTGTCTTGGGACTGCATAAACCATCGTGAGGATGAGGAAATGTGAATTTCCATGCCATAGGTGAGACTTGTGGCACAGATGTAAATGAGTTGTGTGCAGTTACAAAGGAGGATGTCTGAGGCAGTTCCATATTTTGAACTGATGTCATTATCCCTGGTATCTGGAGCTCCTTATCTGGTTCCATAAAATAGTCAAGGTGTTTTGTTTTTTTTTTTTTTAGTATGTTTTCCTTCTGTTTTCAGGATACTATTTACTGGCAAGTATTGCAGGCACAGAAACACCACTGCTTGGTGATGCTTCTTGTTGTTACAGGAAGAGAGGAGTCCTGTTACTTACTGGAGGAAAGAAACTGTGTGTAGTAGCAGCCAGGGTCTGAGGTGGGCTGACTGAGGACTGTTTCCATGGATCTGATGAGTGGACAGCCTCTCTCTAGGGTGTCAACAGCCAGCATGTCTCTGCTGCCAGGGTTTGGGTTGCTGCTCCCCAACTGCTCCAGGTGCCTGGGCTGGGCTGCAGCCACTTCCTGCAGGTCTACTGCCTCCTCCTAGCCATGTGTTCTCCAGTGCTCTGGGCTCAGCCAAAACTCACCTTTAACCTTGTATGAACCCCTTAGGGAAAGGCTTCCCAAGGAGGACAGCACTTTCTCATTATTGCCATAATCCAGTTGCATTTATCCAGTTGAGAGGCTGGATTGCAATAACTGCTTAGAATACTTCAGCAGAAATGCTGTCAACTCCAAAACAATAGCTGATTGGTTATGGGCAACAGCTATCTATGGCATAAATTATTTACAATGTGCTTAGAGTCTTGTCAGAGCTCTTGAGAGAATAGGAGGTTAGTTGGAGCCTATAGCAGGGCTGGCTTGTTCAGGCCTGCAGGGAGAGAGGTAAAGATGAATGCAGAAACCACCACGTGTTTGAACAAAATGAGTGTGGGTGCCCACTCCTAACACAAGGAGTTTCTGCTCTCCCACTGTGGCTGTTCGTGGCCACTCCAACTTCACAGGCTGGTTGGTAGTTTTTGCTGGAGCAGCTGTGCTCACTTCCCATCTTTGGCTCTAATAATGATCTGCTGTGAAAAGTGCTGTTTTCAGAGAACACTGTGTGTCCGTGGAAAAGCGTGCTTTTCCATGTTTGGGTCCCGAATGTGTGCACACATGACAGCCTGTTCTAAGAATGCATTGAGCTTGGAATTATATGTGTATTTATGTGTGTGTGCTATATGTAAAATAAAACCTGCAGTTTAAGATCTTCTAAGATTTGGTCCAGAAGTAGTTAATCAGTTTGTAAAGCACTTGGTAATGGTACAAAGCATTGTGGTTTTGGAGAACACAAAATCAAGGTGACGAGCATCCTGTCTGTATGCTATGTGACCAGCTGTGGTGGAGGTCTTAGAAAATTGGTCATAGGCCTGTGAGATGGTTTGAAAAGCTACAGCATTGGAGAGATTTAAATCTTCACAGAAGAAAAATGGCTCTTTTAAACTAGCTTTAAACGGTTCCAAGATATTTGGGGAAAACAGAGTGATTTTTTTTTTTTTCACCATCCTCCCCTCCTTCATTCAGCAAGTGATAGTTATAGAGCATTGTTGTAGACTGGTGTTTTAAAGTTGTTTCGGATGCTAGTATACTGTACTTTAGTATCTGGAAAGCATAACTAAACAGTTACATCATTTTTTCTGACACGGCTGGTACTGTACTTGTAACCAAAACATCCCATTAATTGTTTATCTAACCTAGAGTTATTTCCTCCAGAGCAAAGCATTACATGCATAAATACTTTCCTTAAGACACAGAGGCATTTATAAAGAAAAAAAATGCCATGGATGCATAGCCAAAAGTTGAAAGTGTATGCAAGTTACTTCAAGGTTAAGGCAGCCAAGTACTCTCCAGGAACAGAGTTTATGTGAGAATTCTACAAAGCACCTCCTGCTCAAAGTGCTTTGGCTCTCAGAGGGTGCTGCTGCTTCTCTCTGGAGGATCTAGAATTCTGTTACCTCTTCCCTCCTTTTTGAGAACATAGCATCTTGTGGATTTAGGCAAGCACACTCTTTGGATGCCTGTTCAGTAAAGAGTTTGAGGGTTTGATCCAGGGCACAGAAGGCTCAGTATACCATAGGAGTAAGAGCAGCAGCAACAGATCCAGGGCTTTGGAGGATTATGTGACTGGTGGTATTGCACACCAAAGCCTTAATCTCCTCTTTTGAAGCCAGAATAAAGCAACAGAACAAAAAGCTTACACTAATGACATAGTTATATATTTTTTTTGGCATTGACAAGGTGCAAAATTATATGCAGCACTACAATTGAGGTGTTTTTGAGCAAAAGGAAATACACACCAAGGTTAGAAAAAACTTGGTATAGAAATGAGGCAGCAGTAATGTTACAACTTCGTAGAAGAATTTGTGCTGTGATGAGTTACAATATAAATGTTTGTTTTCCTTAGGTTAATCTTCAACTTGTGTGACAAAACAGAACATTCTTCTTAGAATAATGAAATTGCTTCTGCAGCAGTAATGCCTCAGTCAAGGCAAATGGCAGTGAGGTATTGCTACAGAAGACAATGATGTGAGAGGGAGCAATCCAAAAGCAAGGAAGAGTAGTTATAGGACACAAAAGCTGCATGTCCCTAATACAAGCTAAAACATAGGTAGGGAATATTCTCCCAGCTCCATTCATACACTAACAAGCCTGATGCCTCAGTCTTGCTTCCTCTTTATCTGCTGGGAGTCTAAAGATTGGCTGGAGGAAATGAGCACAGCCTAGGAATCCAGCTCCAGGAACATGAGCTAAGAGGGACAAAAGAGAAAAATTCAGGCCCGTGCTCCACCTGACATGGGGAAATGGGCTTGTGAGTTTCTACCAAGTTTACTGTTTGAGCTCCAGCGTTGTGTGTGTGGTGGCACTGGCTCAGCAGGCTTGGGTGCCTGCCTGTGAAAGCCCCCGAGCCACAGAAGCGTGTTGGGACTGACTGAGGAGCAGGAAAGGCTCTTGCTGCCTCTCTGGGTGAGAGGAGACTGGGCCACAAGGGTTGTGCCTTGCAGGCAGCCCCTTCAGTCCTGCTGGACCCGCTGCTGCTTTGTGCTTTGCCCCTTTCCTGCTGCCTGGGAGCTGGAGCTTTCCTTTGAGCTGGTTTAAATGCATTCTCTGTTCTGTTTAGCTCAGCTCTCGTGCTTCATCCCAACAAACACCCTTACTCAGTTCAGTGGGCAAAGGCTGGCCTCTGGGGTGGCCATGAGGCATTTTACTGGCTTCAGCAAAGTCTTTGAAACTCTCTGCTCAAACCCAAGATGAGCATTCCATAATGAATGCTTAGTTCACTTAGTAACTCCTCCACACTCATGTCTTCTGAAAGAGTAAAATAAACCTTGTAAAGATGTGCAGTGTAAAACCCCAAATCCTTATTGCCCTTTATCTTTCCAGCAAACTCTCTGGTGCCTCTAATATTCTTTGGTACAAGCTGTGAATGGCAGAGAAATGAGCATTAGATGGTTTGCTGTGAATGCTCCTCATCATGAGGTTTACTACTTAGAGTACTGCCACTCATCATCTACTTTTTCTTGTCTTTAACAGGTCATTCACAAATCTGATATCGAGTTGTTAGTTTTGAGTGTCCTCATTTATACATAATAAATCCAGTGACACTTAGCATTCCTTAAAAAGCTGAACTTAAATTCAGTAAAGTGTTTCTGAGCTATATGGGAAAGACATTGTGTTATGTGCTCTACTGTCTCTTTCATAGTTATTGCTACATTATTAGCTATTACTGTTAAGTCTTTTAAATATCACATGAACATGTTTTTGATAACAGAAACTCTTTGTGAAAGTTTCAATGAATTTTTGCCATATAGAAGACACAATGATATTAGTGACTGTATGTGTTAGTGTACTGTAAAAATTTAAAATTTTAATTGGATAAAGTGTTTCTGTAAGTTACAATTAAAGAATTTCTTGGAATTCAAAGTAGAATTCACATTAATTTGACAAATTCAAATAAAATAGGTAGCCAGCAATAAAAGATAAGAGAGAAGGATGTGATCAAATTATCTGTAAAGTAAAAAGAGAAGATATTGTACAGAAAAATTCACTATGCCAGAGGCTTATGTCCAGAAAGGAGACAGAGGAGTCCAGTGACTTTATTTGAATAAAGGGAGAGGTCATGGGTCATTCCCCTGGCATCTCTCAAATTATTAGGGGATGCAGCCCCCTTTCTATCCTAAGTTCTTGGCTGCATCTCCCTCTTCCTTTCCCCATTGGCTGAGGTGCTAAGAAGATAGAGACTTCCTGAATCACCTTCTCTATACCCCTTTTAATATGTACCCCCCTTTTGTTATGTAGGAGAAGGGGAAAAAAAAAACCCTATTCATAATTCTATTAAGTCTTTGTTCTTTTTCCCTAATTTCAGGGATTTTACATGGCCTTGGCTGAGCAGCAGTCTGTGTCAATTAGTAACATTTTTTAGAACTGATAATTTCTTGTTACTTCCCTATCTATAAGTTCCTGGCCCTATCTACAAGCAGATTTTCATGGTCTGTTTGTGAAGACACATTCATCTCATTCCTCTCAATGTTATTCCACGTTTCATCAACTAACCACTGGCTTTTAAATTTGTTCTATAAAATGTTGATTGATGTATTAGGGGGTCAACAAGTGATGCTGTACTAAATACTGGTGGCTTTTTGGCTCAATGTTTGTGCTTGAGGGGGGTGTTTGGTTTGGGTTTTTTTATTCTTTCTGAAAATATGTGCCATTTGCTGAGAAAATAAAGTGATTTTGTTGCTTAAGTTTTCAGAGCCTGTCTAAAGCTTTCCTTGACAGACAGGTTTTCTTGGAAGTGTCAGGCTTGTGCAGTGGTTGACGTCCATCTGTGTTAGAGAATTCCTATTCCTTGGCTGTGTAACAGCATTCATTCTAAATCCATGGTTACCCTAGAGTACTTTTTTCCTTTTTCCTTTTATAATTAACTGTGCGAGTGATCTTTCTCTAACACTTTGGGATAAAGATATAAACCATTCAATTAATTTCTATTCAATTTATGAAGGAAGTTCCTCGTAAATATTTTTGGATCATTTTGACTTCTCTGTGAGGAAAGAATATTTTTTAAATGGACCAGTAACTTTTCTTGTGCATTAAAGAACAAGGCTCCTCTTAAACCCAGCAAGTTGATTACGGTATCATCCAGCCTTCCTTGGAAACAGCCTCTATCACAGTTTGCAGGATGAGGGCAAGGATCATCCCCCTGTACCTGGCACTAGAGAGGCCACACCACAGATGCAGCAGTGAGGGGCTGTTCTGGTTTGAAAAGCAAAACCAGTGAGAGACTCTAAGTCAGAAATACAATTTATTAGGAAAAGGGAAAA
>VZTB01018189.1:181721-205665 GCA_013397245.1 Thryothorus ludovicianus
TAAGAAAACTGCTCGGGATGGTTTTTTATCAGCTGGCTTATCAACAGAAGATCACATCACTACCCCCCATCCCAGTTCCAATGGATGGTAATAGAATAATAACACACCCCTGATTGTATTTTATACTGAAACCCATGACAAGGGCCCAAAACTGAACACAAGAAGGACATTGACATGGCTGGAGCGTGTCCAGAGAAGGGCAGCGGAGATGAGGAAGGAGCACAAGACTGAAGAGCAGCTGAGGGAGCTGGGGGTGTTTATCCTGCAGAAGACAAGGCTTAGTGGGGAGCTCATCACTCAAGTACCACCTGAAAGGAGGCTGTGGCAAGATAGGAGTCAGTCTCCTCTCTCAAGTGACAAGCAATGGGACAAGAGAAAATTACCTCAAGCTGTATCAGGGGAGGTTTGAATTGAATTTTGTGAAAAACTTCTTCACTGAAAAAGTGGCCAGGTATTGGACCAAGCTGCCCAGGGAAGTGATGCAGTCACCATCCCTGGAGCTCTTGAAGAGAGGGGTGGATATGACATTTGGGGACTTGGTTTAGTGGTGGACTTGGAAGTGCTGGGTTGATGATTGGACTGGATGATCTTAAAAGTCTTTTCCAATGTAAATAATTCCATGATTATAATGCTTAGTAATTAAATGATATTAAATTGCATTAATTACCATCAGTAGTTTAAAAATCCCAGAAAGAATCCACAGCAATTGGGGATGTTTCCCCTTACTCTTTCTTCTTTTAAGGTGTAGTTTTTCTAATGTAGCTACCCTGAACATGTTTAATGTGCAATAAAGGTTTCTATCCAAAATTCTTAGAACCACACAGCTTATGGGTGTCAATCTGCAGCAGATCCTGGGCTTGCACTGCCTTCCAGCAGCCTCACCTTCCACCCAAAGCTGATGTGTCAGCAGGGAAATGCCTGATTTTTTAATTAATTAGATATTCTGCTACTGCACTCATGGAGGAAGAAGGTCATATGTTGGCTGTTCAGCAGCTTTTGTTAAATGTTTATTTCTTGTAAGTTTAGATTGCTGAATGTGTGGCAATAAAAGCACTGGTACGGGTAAGTATTGTATAATTGTGATTATTTTCTGAATTAATTTGTTCCTTACAGCACTTTTCCTTTTTTATAACAGGATTTATTTTACAGATAAGTTTTTGGTGGCTCTTTTAGTGAAGATCTGATTTGCATGCTTTAATTTAGTTCAAAAAACAGTACTGAGAAAAAGTATTTTTTTCCTTTCTATCCTGCTTCCTGTTATTGTTATTTTTCATACTCTTTACAGTAGCACCCCGTGTCTCCTATTTGAGAGCTGCAAGAACAGAGTGAAACTAGTAGGACTGAGAACATTTTCAGCCTGGCAGGCTTTGGGGTGTCAGGGAGAGATGGAGAGGTGGCAGGGGAAGGATCAGCTGTTGAGACAGCAGATTTCTCATTTCTGCAGCTCCTGGATGTTGCACTGGGCATTCTTTTCATGTTGCTTTGAAAGGAAAAACGGGTGCAGATGTAGGCTAACAAATAGAAAAGTCCTACTTCATTTGCCCACACAGAATACAGAGCACAAAGGAAAGAAAAGTAGGGAGCTGCTGTGAAGAGCTTCAGTGTACAATTGTTACAGTTTATTTTGGAAAGTGTATGTTTCTTACATGTTCCTGTATAGCCATTCTAGACTCTTAAAGTAAGTTTTTCTTAAATGTGCCATATTGTTTAAATCTTTAATTTGCACGACCAAGTAGCCAGAGTGCTAAAAGAAGTAAACCAAGTAGAATTTCAGTCAAGTTGATTTTATTATAAATGTCTCCTGTGCTTCTAGTTCCTAACAAATTGTTCACTGTAGTAATAAGAGCAAATGACTTGCATTTGAATCCCTCAGAGTAAAATCAGCCCTTTTAAGTACATCTAGGTGACAGCTGAATTTGCAGAGGACGGCCATACCTCCAGAAAGGCTTCATGTTGAATCCCGAAGAAGAAATGATGATTGACTTTTATTTGTTCAAGTTTGGATAGTGTATCTTCTTTCCTGCCACTCACCTGACCTGGGGTGAACTGCCCGACTTCGTGTGGACATATTTTGTGGAGAGGCCATAGTCTTCTGGATTGGACCTTTATTAGAGAGGTCTTACAGAGGCAAGTTAAACTAGAAGGAGGCCCTTGGTAATGCAGATCAAGAAGGATACTTCTTTTTAAAGCGGGTGTTGAGTAGCAAGAGCTACATAATCTCCCTGGCTGCACAGGACTGGGTGGAAATCACCTTGCTTTCCTCCCCATATTACAGTTTTGTACACTTGGTGGCAAGCTGTTAGAGCTCATGAAATAACCATGCTGTTAGGTTAAAAATAATCAGGAAATACGTTGCTAAGTACATTGGGAGTTTATTGAAAAAGTAGTTTATTTAAACAGAAATTATTCATTAAATTGGTAATTCTTAAACTTGTTTTTCTGCTCTTTAAGTGCCTTTTTGAGGCAAGATTTCTGTTTTTTCAGGCTCAGCATTCAAAGCATAAGTCTCATGTTGCATTTCTGCCAAGTGTTGCAGGCTTTTCTTGGGAATGGTGGCATTGGATCAAAGTGTTTTTTCACTGACTGATGGTACACTTTCCCACATGGCCTAGGTTAACTTTCAACTTCTGGGTTTTTTTGAGCAAGCAGTAGTGTTGAGGAATGATTTATGGGAGCTCGAAAACCAGGTGAACTGGCTGAATAGAAAATTGGACAGGACTTTTAAGACATTTCTTTGGTTTTCAGGCCTGCTGCCTGTTATTCCTGCCAATGGTAAAATGGCCTTTAGTTGACCTCTTCCATTTCTTTGAAGGTTGTTTTTGACTGTTTTCTATACTGATATAAGAGAAAGTTCCTGAACAAGTTTACATTGTGCTACATGTCCCTCTGTTTCTTTTCCTTAAATCTCAGACTAAAAGTATGTGACCACATGGGGTACAAATAACTTGCAGACTTTGTAAAAAAACCAAAAAAAGTTCAATGGATTCTAATTTTTTCCTAAACAGATGCAGGTATTTCTTTTAGGTCTAAACATAGGAAGCCTGAGTGTATAGTGAAGTACATAACTTTTATGTGAGACAGTTGTTTATATAATACAGCATAAAATTTTTATAAGTTATCTGGGCACTATTTCAGTAAAATAGGTTAGCACATGCTGAAATCCAGATATTCAAGCAGTATCTGTATTACAGCATCAGATTATGTGTTCAAGGGGCTTCTCAGGCAAGAGTTAAAGAATTTACAAGGCTTTTTCCTTTATTTTCTTTTACTTGAAAAAATCTCTATGAGTAGACATTCAGTTGTGCTCTATGAATTCTTTCAGGCTTATGATGTCTTTGCAAGTAATGTTTGCTTGGGGTAATTTTTTTTCTTCCTAGGCAGTTATTATCTGAACATTATCAGTCTTATGTCTTAGTTAATAATTGATAATCTGTCATTGAGCAAACTTTTTCCAGGGCAAGGAAGAAAGTTAGAAAGAAACCATTTGTTCTCTGAAGTGGCAGAAACGTTTAGACGTGTCTGTTTAGTTACTTTTGAATGTACTAATAAAGGTGTGTCAGGTGATCTGGCAGTCGGGTTCCTCCATGGATTGCTTGATGCTAGGAAAAATCAAACATTGCCTAAATTTTGCTCAACTGTATTCTCCTCTATACTGGGCTATTGAGGGTGATAAAAGGCAGTATATAATAATAACAATTGATATATGTATTTTTTTTCTGACTGTTTTCTTCTGACTGAGGATTTTGGTGATTTTCAGAGCTGTGAATTTGCACAAAACTGCTTTATCTCAGCAAAACTGTTTCTGAGGCATAACATAAACCCAGAGAAAAGTGGGTGCCCTGGGGTTTCCTCAGGTGACTTCAAGAGACAAACTCCAGAGGACTTTGCCTGTTAGTGTTACACTCTGGCAGGGATCAGACAGCTTGAGGTGCCTTTTGACAAGCCTGAAAAAGAAACTCTCAGCAAAGAAAGAAACTGTCCCAGCCTGGGGTATACTGATAGATATTTTATGGTTTCTTTTGAACATTGTGTCTGGGGTAGTTTCACAGGGCCACTGAATCTGTTGATAAACTTAGAGCATGTGTGATGTCTGTCCTTATCCCATTTGCTGGCTCTGAGGGATCTGTGTTGCACCCTAAATGCCTCGGTGTTGCAGAGCTGCTTCACTAGCATGAAGTTTTTGTTTGCTGCATTTGTGTAGCTACTGGCTTTGCACTGTTTTTTTCCTGACATGTTAGAGTCTCATTGTGTAAACAAGCTGTATGAAAAAGGGAAGCTGTCACAAACTGGTGAGAGCTGCTGTCTTACAGAGATGTGTGCAGCAGGAATAAAGCCTGATGGAGAAGTGCTGCAGTGTGGGAAAGGTAACTGTGGCTCCCAATGGCTTTATCCTGGCCATGCTGTGAGGCTTTGGATCTCACATCCTTCAGTAAAGCAACTGCTTGTGACATACACACCAACATTCAGCCATGTCTTGGCTGGCCAAGGATGAGGACTGTCAGTAGCTGTTTTATATTAACCTCTTCAATTTCAAAACCAGTTGCCTTTACCCTCAGTGAGTTGGTTAGGATCTCTTGCACAGATGTATCTCCTGTATGTGTCTTTTTTGGTGGCCAAGCCTTTAGAAGTTATGTGAATCCTGACAAGAAGAGCTGCAGGCCTGTCTGTTAGCAAATACACAAGGTACTCCAGTTTCATAACCAGGGAATCCCTGGCTTTACTTCCTGCTTTTCAGCAAATGGAAAGACCTCCAGGATTTATTAAACAATCCCTAATAGTTATTGTTTGCAATTGTATTTTGGGTATTTCAGCTTGACTTATCATCTCTTTACGTGGAAGTATTCTTTATACACAGTAAGAAAGAATCTGGTCCCATAAACTGCTTGTTTGCAATTTCTCATAGAAACAGTGTAATAAAATATGAAGTATTTTCTATTCTAGAAGAATAGAAAACAGTATCTGAATGAAGATCTAGATCAAGAACTTCTTAAGAATAAAATTTTAGCTATGGGAGAGGTTTCTTTAAAATACCTTGGGAAAATCTCCCCCTTTTTGAAAGGAATTTAAATGGTAAATGTTTGGAGGAAGCCATATTGTCACTCTAAACATATTTCAAAATTATCTAATAACACATGAAGAACTTTTTGTTCTCTGTCTTATCAATGCTGAACTTTATAGGAGTATGGAGAAAAGTCATCAGAGGATAAAATGATTAATATCTATCATGGGTAATAATGAGTTATCATTTTCATTTTGCTTCATCAAACAAGGCACTAATTACATTCTAAAAATGTTGTGATTCTCTTATTCTCATAGTAGGTTTTTGTTTCTTGTTACACCAATTATGTACTTGAGTTGATTACAGTAGAGCAAGAACAACTAGTATAATTCCAATCATACCTTATTACTTTTAAACCTATTGCTACTCATGCAACAGAATCCCTGCATTTTTTCAATCTCCTTCATGAAGACTTAATTTTTCTATGTTTCCCTAGTGAAGTATGACAACAGGAAATATACAGTTCCAAAATAAAATTATATCCCCACAATCTCTTCTCGTAATTCTGTGCCTTTTACTGATTCGCTATTACAGAATTCAGTAGGAAGTAAATTGCTTCAAACAGATCTCTTGCAAAATCTCAGTTAATGGAGAAGGAGACTCCCTGTAGATTATGTAAAATTAATGATATTTGTAGTCTCTGGATTTAAAAATGTGTAGGTTCAAGACATTGTGATAAAGTGAGATGGAAAAAAATAATGTATGGAAACAAAAAGTGAAAAAGGAACTTTTTTTATTAAACAACATGAGTAGAGATTACTCTTAGCTTTACTTCTAGTTCCCACTGAAGGAAAACTTGGCTGATGTGTCCACAGAAAAGTAGCGATTGCCTTATCCTAAACAGAACAAATTTTTGTCTACTATTTTGTCTTTGCAGTAAGTAAGCAATATTCTTAAAATTAAGTCATTGCTTTAGTAGGTAAAAGGGAACGTTAGGACATACAGTTTGAAAATACAATAAAAGATGGAAATTTTGAGAAGCGTGGGTTGACAGTTGAATCCTTTGATTGGGAATCACTTTGATGCTTGAAGTTAGCAATAGTGTCTCCAGGATGAGCAGACTGGTTTTAAAGGGATTATCTTATGTGACAAGTACCAATATTGAAGATTGATTCTATGTTGGATTTACACATTTGTTGACCTACTAATTCTGAGAACTCTTAAAACAAACACTAAGGAATTAGTAGGGTTTTCATTTAAACTCACAAAGACTTTTGTGAAGTGGCTTTCTCAGTGAGTAACTACTCAATATGTGTTTAAAAAAGACTATCAGTGACAGTGGGCTAAGAAATGAGGCATTTTTAATGCTAGCAGGAGAATCAAATGTTAAAAAAACCAAATCAAAACTGCACAGCATTATTAAATTGCTCAAATGTAGGTCTGGACGCCCACAGCCAATTTTTAAATTCCTCAACTTAAAATACTATTTATTATGAGCATGTTAATGTACAACAAACTCAGCAGCCCTTCTCTAGTGAGTGATAAATGGTAAATGCTGTAGGGTTTTCATTGAGGAGGAACTGAATTAGCAAAAAAAAAAACAACTTCCTCCCTCTTCTACGAGATAGGACCGCACAGATCCTGCCCTCTTAGTTTTTCAAACTGGGCAATTTTAATTTCAGCATGCATGCTGATGTTCAGCTGGTTACAAGTGTCTAATTATTGTGATTATATGCATGCAGACTTCATCACTTTTTTTTTCTCCCAAATGGAGCTGGCAGTGCAAGATGAGCTTGGCATTTTATCTGCTGTATAATTTGCTTGTTTTTATGCTTAGTGTAACAGCTTGCTGAATGAGTTGCCGTAGTGAGATGTAGATAAACAAGGAGGGGAGGGTGGGCACCCAGGCTGGCAGGTTCCAAGTGGTCATTGCATCTTATCTGTCAAACAGGCAAGGGAAGGCCAAAAAAGCAAGAGCAAATTCAGAAGTAACTTCTGCTACTTGGTCACCTGAATTTTTGGATTTTTTTCCCTCATGGGAGTGATTCCTCTGTAGGTGAATGACGTCTGTTGATGAAGATGTCCTCACAGTGGCCAGGTGTGTGCTCAGCTGGTATCTCCTTGTGGATGGTGGCTCCTCATCTGGCAGTGGCTCCTTGGAATCCACAGGGGTGTGTGGGAAGGATGTCCATTACCTGAAGTCCTGTGCCCCACCATTTTTGGGATGGAAGCAGCCAAGGATAGCGGCATTATTCTGAGAGCAGACCTGGCTGCTATCCTGCCACCAGGGCAGGCTTGTTTACTGAGATGTGGCTGTAAGCAACTCTCTGAAAATCTAAGATGACTTCAGTCAGAAAGAAGAATGTAAATAAAGTCCTGTCCGCCCCACTGGGACAGAGTGGGAGGCAGAAGCACCTCAAGGATCATCTGCTGTCAGGACATGGTGGTGGCTCCTTGCTCCTCCCGTTGTTGCCCTTGATGAGGGGGCCGCTGTGTGCCCGGCCTGGCCCTCGCTGCTGCTCTCTGTGGCTGCACAGCCGCCCCCTCCCCGTGACAGCCTGGCTGTGTCACAGAGCGTGTGCCTGCCTTCAGTTCTGGGTGCATCCCTCGGGTGCTGCCGTGCTTTGCAGTGTGCCTGGAGACGTTTATTGGAGGCCATAGCCACGTTCACTTCAACAGCTTCCTTTGCCACAGATAGCAGGCGACAGGCGGTGACCAGGTGCTAAAGGCTGATGATTTTGGTTTTTAGCCTCACAGAGAGCTTGTGACTAGTTCATAGATGAGGCTGTGTCGCTTGAGTCAGACCAGGTGTTAATCCTGGCCAGTGTCCCAAACAGGGCTGAAGACTCTCCACAGCTGTACTTGCTGCAGCTGTGCTGCTTCTCCACGGCTGGACCCTACATCCACCTTCCCCCTGCTTTGCATACACCAAGGCTGGGGGTGATGCTGTGAGATAACCCAGGCTGGAGACTTGGCCAAGTTGTTTCCAGCATAAATCACAGGACATAAAGAATTCTCCGTGGATTCACTTACTCCTTGGGAAGCTGACTTAGTAGCCTGGCGTGGGGTCTGTGGCACGCCAGGAGGCAACTTCCATGAGCTGCATAAATGCCTTTGTGTGCTGCTTGGGTGGCTCAGCATTGCCTGAGTGTTTCTGTACAGGGCCATGCTCCAAACAGCCTGCCAAGGGCTGTTACGATCAAGTGTCAGGTCAGCATGTTACAAAACCAGTGCATTCTGCCTGCTTTTTTGGGTGTGTCCATGGACAGTTCAGGAAACTGTGCTAGGACCCTTCTTTCTCTCACCACAGAGATTTCAAACCTGTGCAGCAGCACCTCCTGAATTCTGTTTTTCCACTTGACCTTTTTCTGGGTTGGGAGATGAAAAGTTTGTGATGTTTCTGGTTGTTCTTAAAGCAGTGGCTTGATTTTATTTGTGTTCCGATTTTATAGCTTTTAAAGCTAACCATGGTAATACATCCGAGGTTTTCTTGCTAGACTGAAGTCTGTATTCAGGTGGTTTTGGAGAATAAAATGGGCTCTTATATAGCTCTGATACTAACATCAGGATGTGGGATTTATGAAAACCACAATTATGAGATTTGGCAGTAAAACAGTGAAAGGTAGGTTAACATCCCTTCACAATCCTGCCTGAAGTGAGCTCATGGAAATTCTCAGTTACCTCTAAGAGGTCACTAGCTTGCAGTAGGAATCCTTGGCTTGTTGTAATACAGCACTTTGTTCATATTTTGTGTTTCTGAAATTTCTAGCATTACAACAGGAAATTAGTGTTTTCTTATCTGAAATAATAAAAAAAATCCATAACAAACCAAAACGGTCTATTGGGAAATATTCACAAAATGAGAATTCTGAAATACTGTTGGAGGTTATGTATGTGTGTTGAAATGTTGGATTTCGGTAATGGTGCTAAATTTTAAGAAAATAATTAATAGTTTAAGGTACTAAATAGAATTAAGATGTGTGTCTGTTCTTGTGAACACAAAGAGGACAAAGCAATTGAGATAGAAATGTCAATATCATTGTCGTTTAAAATGCCTACACATCTCTACGTCTTTCTATGAAATGCTGAGCTCTTGAAAAAGTGTTTTGGTGGTGTTTGTTTGTGGTTTTTCCCATTTTTTTTTTCCACTTAAGTATTCATTTGAAGTATTTTTAACAGTCAGTCTCTTTCTCTCTTCTGCCCCCTCCCCTTTTCTGATTTTCTCATATGCCATATGCTACGTGTCTTCCTTCAAGATCACTGGGGATAGATGATATCTAAATATACTTTTTCTCAGTTTTAGCAGAGTGTGGCTCTGTTCCTAATTAGGACTTGAATGCTCCTCAGGATAAACATGTTAAGGAATATGATGCCATTTGTGAAATGGCTCCTTTATGAATATAGGAGGTGCTTTGAGCCTTCATCAGAATCAGCATTTCTCCAAACTGTCTCAGTGTTTCAGCTGAATATTATATCAGCCAAAACCATGGGCTATTAAGTAATATGGTTATGAAACAAATGTTTTTGCTTTTAAATCAGATTCCATATGCACAGTATACTCATGTTTTTCTGTGAGTTGTATATCCCTTGAATAAGTATTTCAAGACAGATATATGTTTGGACTGCCTTTAAAAATCCAAAGTTGAGTTAAGGAGAAGAAATTTCAAACAAATACCCTAAATACATCCAAACTGCCTATTAAACATCCTCTCATACCAATAAAAGGAGTTCTTCCCGTTGTGTATGATCTCTAAGGTGTGTTAATGCTGGCACATTGAAGGAGCCTTGTCTTTGGGAGGTGTCTGGTTTAATGGAGGCCGCCCCATGGGTTTGTGCTGCGTTGTCCTTTGATCTCGAGTAGGACCTGCTGCTGGTCCCTCAAAGCAGGTGAGCCAGAGCCATAAACCAAGGCAGCTGCTGGAATTGCTGGGTGGAATTGGCGAAGCACATTACACTGCCTGAGCATTTCCTGGGTAGATAAGAGTAGGACATTTGTCTAAGCTGTGTTCTGTCCTGGTCTGAAAACACCATGAGTTTTCAGTGTGATCTGTTCTTCTGGTATTTTTAATTATAAGGGGGTCTAGAAATCCAAAGGCAATTTTCCACAGTGTTAAATGTCATGGCTAGGGCTACTTGAGTAAGCCTAAACCTTGCCATCTTGAATGGTAGAAACTGTACAGTACTAAAGGGAGGAGGTGAAGCTATGAACAGCAGCTTCACAGTAGTGTAGCTGGGCTACTTTATCAGCTGGGTCATGTTCCTCTGTACACTGCAGTTCATGCCATGTAGGCACAGCTACCCATTGCCCAAGGCACTGTCCCTTCCCAAAGCTGTAAAATAGACAAAATAAGGAAGGATTATCAGGATTCTCTGAAGTATAGGGACTTGTTTGGATTTACTAGCAAGGTCCTGAACAAATTGAGGTTTTGTACATCCACCAGGCTCTGATGTGTTAGATGATGCTGCCTGTTTGTAGCTTGCTCCCTCATCAGTCAGTAGATGAAGAACATGGGAGTAAATAAAGGAATGCCAAAAACTATGAGCCTATTGACAGAGTGGGGTGTGTGTGTATAGTGAATTCAGGGAATGGCAAGCAAGTTTCTTTTGCTCTCTTGGTTTTTGGGGTGTGCTGCAAATCATAGATTTTGGAAAGAACTTTTCTCACAGATTGCTCTGTGAGATCTCAAATGCAGCCAAAAATGGTTTAAACTCTGGATTACAATTATTGCAGCAGGCTGTAGGGAAGTGCAGTATGTATCTTTATGGCTAAATTTGTAGTATTTCTATAAATGCTGAAGCATTTCTATCTGGCAGTTGTGTGCTGTTTGAAACTCCAGGGTAGTCTTTCTTTAGCAGAACTAATAAGAGATGGACTAATAAGAAACAGAAATCTGCTTGCACTTACTACATGAACTTGATTTTCTGCATCGATCATTTTGTCATTTTACTTCCTCTGTTAGTGAATGTGAACTATTTGTAGGGGATATGAACTATTATGGATTTGTAGGTATTCATTTCATTGTATTACACTTTCTGACAGGCTTTTTTTTCTACAACAGGGAAATCTAGAAGTGTAGTGGGTTTTTGTTTTAAATACTGGTAATGAATAAATAAATAAAAATTACTCACTTTAAAGTGCATGTTATTTCAATGTAGATTTCTGGGCTTAGTGTTTATATAAAGTAAACAATAACTTCCAGTTTGGGAATGTTATTGTTCCTGTTACTGCAATTTACTGGAATAAATAAGATCAGATTTACTGACTCATTTTAAGGATATTTAGATTCTTTTTTTTATAAGTTGAGCAACTGTTCTGGGGTTTTTGATTTTGTTGTTGTTGTTGATTGTATTCTGTTGCTGTTCACATCATCCTTGGAAGCTATTTCTGTCCACCTTACATACCATGCTGTTCTGGATCTGTGCATGTGGGTGGGTGTTTTTTGCTAGCCATTTTTCCAAGACTCATGTTAAATCTTTTTTCCTATCCATACATCTACCATTCTCCAGCTTCCTAATAAGATGCATTAGTAGGGACGTTCTTCTATAACTAAATTGGGATATAGAATTTTGCTTTATATTTGTATGAATTCTGTAAATCCAGGAGGTGGTCTGTGAGAACTGAATGTGCTGCTGGACCTACCTGCATAGAACTGGGTCTAATTACACCTACAGACCTTCAGAGTCCCAGGTGTCTAGTAGCACTGTACAAGAATTTAATAGAAATTCCACCAGAATTCCACCAAAGATAGACAAATAGTAATAGGAAAGGTGAGTCTGTGGGGCTAAGAAATCTGGGCATTGAAGTAGAATTTAGATGTGTGGGGTATGTCTTACATGAAAATCAAGATCTTATAGTGCCATTAAAATTCACTTTTTCTAATTCTTATTAGACCTCTCTTTTCCTCAGTGAGGTCGTTGTTGCATTTCAGGTGTGTAATGCATTGTAGCCTGGTGCTACATCCCCTTTTATCCTCTGCCACTTTGAGGAGAAGGTGTGCTGGATGCTGCTGCCCTGAACCCAGTCCCAGAACTTGTTCCTGCAGAGATTTTTGATGCCTTCGAGACTTGATCTGAGCGAGGAGGCATAACATAATTTAAAACAAATGCACAAACAAACAAAATGACTCTCCTTCCCCTCCCCAAAAATGAAGCTCTTCTGGTATTGTCACACTATAGGCATATTTAACTGAAAAGTTAGTGCAGGCTTAAAGTCTTCTGACAAGTTTTACTATATGACCACCTGTTTGAATAAACTCTTGTGGAAGAGGAAAGAGGCACCTGCATCAAAATCTGTTAAAATATTGATCAATGAAATAAACCTTTGCAAGAGAGGACTGGCTCATTGACTCTCATTCCTGCTGTTACAGGCATAGTACAGCAGAATACTGTGCTCATATATTCACCAAACTCTGTCTATAAGGTTCTTACCTCTACTGTACCCATCCTATATCTTGCCTCCCTGTTGGTAAGGAGTGTTCCAATTTCTGACACGTGCTGCTGGTAGTTTAACCATACTTGGTTCTAGTCCTCCTTAAAATAATTGAAAATTTAAACAGTTCTTGTATTTTTCAAGATTTACTGAATCAGTAAGAGAGACATTTATAGTCCCCCTGGAATACAAATACATGGAGCTTTTTCTGGTGTCCTGTCACACAAGGAGTTGCCTCTTTCCTCAACCATTTGCTGGTGAGACCTTTAGACTTAATGCTGAGGATTTTTGTATCAGTGTTTTAGATGAAATATTGACTCATAGTAGTAGTCTGGTCTCTAGCTAACCCTCATTTTGTCTCCCATAACAAGTTTCCTACCCACATTAAAATTATTCATTTGCATCTCCAGCATCCTCAACAGCACTGGCACATGTTTTAAGGTACTCAGCCGTGTTAAAGCTAACACATCTTTCACCTGAAGCTAATGTTTCCCTCATCTAGAAAATGAGCTACAACACTGAGAAATAAAGTCATGTTGGTCTGATGTGATTTTTCTCAGTGGTGTTGGCCAGCTGATGTTGTGTCTTATTCTGCTTTCCTTTGGACTTTCTTTAATGATGCCTGCATTTACAATGTGTTCCAATGCCCTGAGGTGTTTTTTGTGAGCAGTAGTTGCCTGGATGACTTGGCTTTGCCTGCCACTTCTCTGTGGTGTGTTTTTTCAAATCTAGTTACTGTGTTTATTGAATATTTTCAGATCATATACCACCCTACACTTAATAGTTTTATTAAAGCCCTTGCACCTAGTCCTGCAATTTCATTTGTCGGTTCTTTAAGAATCTACTGATGATTACTGAGATTTTTCTAGTTTTGAATGGATTAAGCTCTTTGAGTTTTGCTGCTGTTTTCATGTTCTTTGCCTTACAGGCATCTTGAATTTCCCAGGGTGTAAAATAAGAAAGTTAATTCCATTTTGAGACTATTGAAAGTGGGCTGTAGGGCATCTTGATGTTGGATGCTCTGCACAAATGTTGTGGGATGCCTAAGTGAAATTTTCATTTCATTGTTTAAAAGAAAGCATAGAAATGCCATGGAAAATACAAAACTGTGTCTTCATTTCCCTTTTCACACTAATGGAACATTTCTCCTGCTCCTTCTCAACATGGCTCTGTGTCCTCATTCTTGCTAAGCAGAAGTGGCAATAATTCCCCTTCCCAGTGCTCACGCCACCATTCAGTGATGTACCATCCACCAGGCAACAGTGCCAGCTCCCTTGTCCTTTTTTGCCTAGAAGGAAGTTGTGCTTGTATTGCTGCTGTGCTGAACTCTTCAAATAAAAAAAAAAAGCAAAACAGGTGGCAATTTATCTGCTCTGTCTCAGAATTTTGCCTGGACAAAAGAGGCTAAGCTACACAGCTGAGTATTGAAATGTGGTACTTCTCAACAGATGATAAACTCCAAAAGATGCTCACTGAATGTGTGTGGTAGGGCTAGGAATGGGTTAGATGTGAATGATGAAGAGAGCCAGGCTGACTCACTCAGACAAATTTAAATTACTTGTGTAGTTTCTAGTTCACAGCATGTTAAAGTGCATTCGGATTCATAAACACCATTTTGCCAACTAGTGAGGTGAGTGAAACCTGTTCATTTCTGGATTCCCTGGGGAATTACAGAGTGGGTAAGAATAGATAAGATAAAAAGATCAAGCCACCGCAAAAAAGTGTATTTGAGGAAGAGTTGTGACTTTGCGTGGTGACAAGTTCTCTTAAAATAAAAACATTTTAAGAAACTGACTGAGGCTCAGCAGATGGCTACATAATCTGTTGTTGAGACTATAAAGATGGAGGCTGAGGGGACTTCTGGAAGAACCTGACACACCATGACAGAGGAGCAGTGCAGTGTTTCTGCTTTCCTCAGGTCCTTCCTTGCCTTCCATCTGGCCTTCCCAAACCCGAGGGAGCAGGCACAAACCCCATTAAATCCCAGCTGCTGTTAACAGAGGGAAGCTGGAGGGCTGTAAGCAAGTGCAATTTTTGGAGTTCATGAAGTGTCAACTCACAAGATATTGTGTTTTTCTGTTCCTTTTTTCTCCTGAATTCCTCTGGGGGCTAGGACTAAATCTTAAAAACTTTAAAAAAAATTTAAATCTTAAACTTTCAAAGATCTGAAATTATTTCAAGATTTTAGAACGTAGAGTTTTAGAATAAGAAGAAGTGAGGAGGCAAGGGCTCTCCTTCTGAACAGGAGGATTTATGAAGTGGGGATGATGCTGTTGCTTAAACTGCCTGCTTGCATTGCTTTTGGAGAGGCTTGTTGGACTCTAATGCTTTTTGTCATTGCCAAGTCAACTTCTTTTAGCCTTTCATAGAGCAGAAAAGGAAAGCCTTGCTCCCGTTTTGAGAAGTATTTGAAACCTACTGTTGCCTCAAGCTTTGGCTTCCTGTGCTGTGTGGTAGAGTGTCTGATAATGAAAGATGAAAGCTTTCTATTTTTGTCTTGTGAATGTAGCTCATGTTTCATGGGCCAGATTGGTTGGCTTTTGTGTGTTCCCTTTTGGTGCTGCCTTTATCGTGGGGAAGGAGGGAATAGCAACCTCACTGAGGTGCTAAATTCAGAGTGGTTAGAAGTGAGGATGTGTATCTGGGGTCTTTCCAACTTTTCAGACTCAAGGCACATGAAGAGGCTGAATTGTGACCAAGCATGGTTGAATTGAAAGGACAGTTCCTGGGCACCCTCTTGTCCTTTACCCCAGTGAGTATTGAAAATGGCAAATCTGCACACCTTGTGAAAACAAAGAAAATTTTTCTCACTTTGTCATTTGAAGTGTACACTGCAGACATAGCTGTCAGCTATGTGGTCTGATCTAGTCAAAATATGCATAAAAATATGATTGATTCTGGGTGTTTTATTTCTGTATGCCTGATACATTATACAAAATTTTTGTTTACAAGTATTCTCAAGTATTCTCAGAGATGAAGGACAGTGGTTTTGTGGGTTTCTTTGCTAGCTGTGCATAGTGCAGAGAAGATGTTAAATGCGATGGGTGCGAAAAGAGAACATAGAGGAGAGGCCATGATGTTCTGTGCCTTGCATTTTCTTCACTCATTTTCTGCCTACGTTTATTTTGGAAATTTGCTTATCTGAGCTATAGTGATCCAAGTGTTTTTAGTGTATAAGTATAAAAGCAAAATATGATTTGTACTTTCTTTCTTTAAGACCTATAGCCTAACTGTAGAATTAATATATTTTTCATTATAATATTATATATTCTATTATATTATATAGAATATTATATATTATAATAATTGTTTATAATTGTTCTACCTCACTTTGCTCTCAGATGCTAGTATTTCCACCTTCTTTTTTAGGATGATGGAGACCTTCATTAAAAACATTTTTGCACATGTGTTACAGAATGAAATGCTCTATCTGTTCACAGTATGTTTCTGCTGTAGGAATTTTTCTGTGGAGACAGAAGCCTGCATACTTGTGTGTGCAGTGTGAAGTGCTTGAGAGGAAAAGCTCTGTGCTTCAGCATCCATGCCATAGTCCAGTTTGCAATTCTGACTACAAGCCACAGCCAACAAGTTCTATCACTCAGCCTTCCCTCTCTTTCTCCCTCAGCTCCTGGCTTCCCAGCCTGCCAGCATAACTCCCCTGCAAGTATGATCTCTGGGAGGGAACAACTGCTCTAGCTGTCCTGGTAGAACTCAGGTTAAGTGCATGCTACTGGATTTTGCCTCCTCCTGAGCGTTGGCGCACCTGGACAGCATTCCACACCAAGGATGGCTGAGATCCCTTGCAAAATAGTGCTGTTTTCCCTACAAAATAGTTAGGGTTGTTAACACTGATAGTAGGTGCTGCTTTTTGTGATGATGTGCTCAGTCTACATCTTCAGAGTGTGAATGACCAAGATGTTCAGCATACGCTGCCCTGTTCAAAATGAAATGGCTAACAGCCAGCAGGTCCTACTTTTTGTGATGACATTATCCAAACTATCATTGTGTAGAGCCAGGTGTCAAGTTCTCTTTTGAAAAAGAAATCACACCCATGCTGCTGACAGCAGGCAGCAGCTTCCAGGTAAATCTGCTGAGTTGCAGGTGAGTGTGAGGAGAGTTCAGCTTCCGAATGCATTCATGAAACATCCACAGCTCCTTATCAGGCCCTGTGTGTGTAGTACAGAGAGAAGCACTCAGCTGCTCAGGCAGCCCTTCCTGCTGAGAGGTGGTGTTCTGTGGAAAAAGACATGGCTCCCATGAAAGCCTCTGGGAAGACTCCATTTGCCTTCTTGAGCGTACCTCATTTTCTGAAAAGCAAGATCTGCACTATGGCACGTGCAGCCATCAGAGGTTTCATTGCTTTGAGTAAATGAAAAGATTCCTCCAAGACTAGGAAGACGAGAATAGAGCACAAACAGTGGAAGGTGAGACTTTGTACAAGAGCTAACTTGATGTTTGTTCTGCAATATGAGCTCAGTGCTTGTTTTTACCTGGTTATGAAAATATGAAACCTCTTAGGTCTTGCTGTTTCATACTTCCAAGACACCACAGAGGGTGTCTTACAGTGTATCTTTTTGATCCTGTTTGCTATAAATCAAAGCACTGTATTTATATGTCCAGAAGACATAAAAGTGCATCTTAATCCCAGTCAAAATGATGAAAAGGAGTATATTTTGGATATCTGCAACTGGAGTGTGCTTGAAGCAAGTTGCTTTGTTTTCCATGTGCCCTGAGACAGAACAGGTTGTTGCACAGGATCTCTGTACACTGACTCCCCTCCTCTCCCAGCAGTTTAGGACACTCATGCAGCCTGGTCTGATACACGCTTCAACTTGCATCTTGGTAAACTGGGCTAATTAAGTGCAGTCATTGATGGGGGCCAGAGAGGGAGAATCAAGTGTGGTTTGTGTGGAGGATGCAATTAAGGAAGCTCTGTGACCTGCTGTGGAGGGGCAGTACTTGAGGGTAAGTGTGTGTGCACGAGTGCTCATGTGTGCACGTTGCCGAGGAATACTCTCCGGGAAAGAATGGCTGAGAGCTGACCAGATTTCTGGCTAAATCTGGTTAAGCTATTGCAGGTGAATCATTCACAGAAATAATGGTTTGTTTTCACAGTGTCAGTTATGTCTGCCCTGCTTGTTTAGCATGAGATAGGGAGTTGTTTTGAAGAGCATTGCAGGCTGGTTTTGTTCAGCCTCGTACCTGCAGCTGTTAGCTGTTCCTTTTCCACACGTGCAGGTTTTTTCAATGCTGATGCACCTAAATGTTTTTCTAGTTACATTGAGTGTGTTCAAAATTAAAAGAAAAAAAAAAAATCCTCGATAAGCCAGGTTCCTGGTGGCTACAGATTTGCTGGAGGAAGGCCAGTGGGGCTCTCTGACTGAACATAAGAATTGGAAAGCATGAACATGCAAGTCTAGAAAAAGGAAATGCTGCTACTTGTCTATACATGGCTAGAACTGCTTTGTGAGCAGAGTCTGAGTGCATAAAACACTTAGTGACAGGTCTCTATATAAAAATATATAAAAAATGGTTTTGACTTATAATCTACAACCACTTTCCATGAGTTACAGAGCAAACTTCAATTAGTATTTGCATTTGGTTTGGTTGACGGCTCTTATTTTGGTGTTGCGTGGGTTTATTTGTGCTCTTCCCTTTTTCCTGTCTTCCTTCCATTTTACAGAATGTGGTGCATATATTTCTCTGCACTCCTACTGTTGGCTTTCTTGTTGTCCTACTTGCTGCTCAGCCCCATAGGGAAGGGGGTCAGCTCCTCCACCTGCACACTGTGTTGGTAACCAAAGCCACTTCTCTGGGGCATGGCAAGGAAGGGAAATCAGTATGGTATCAGTAGTGTTATCTATGAACTCAGAAGTCAGCAAGATCTCACGCTCAGTGTGACATTTCCATTACTAAAAGGGGTTTCCCAGAGTGGGCAAGAGCCCTTCTGGACTCAGAAGAAAAGAGATCTGTGTAAAATCACGAGTTAGTTCTTATCAGCCAACACCTGTTTATTAATGGTGCTGTCTTTATAACAAGTCAGGTTTGTGGAGAGAGAAATGACTGTAGGAATCAACACAGAATTACTTTCAAGTGGTGTTACTGAAAACACCTACAATCATTAATGAGTTTAAAGAGTTTTTAGTGTAATGTGTTTATTAAAAAAAGCATGACTTTTTTTTCTTTGCTGAGACAATAAGAATGGACAGCAGTACCTCCGATGCTGGATAGACTCCAATCAAAGGCAGAAAACATGTCAAGTAGAAAATAACTGCTTTGTTTTTTTATTTTTTGGTTTGTTTGTTTTTTTGTGATACTCCTGATCACGTTTGGCATGGCAAATCTCAACTGCTGTTTAAAACTTTCCCCATAGAACTGAGAGAGAAATCATGACTCTTCAGCAGAAATGAATGTATGAAAATGTTGAATTGCGTATTTGATGTAAGAACATCGGAAGCACATTCAGAAAGGAGAGATGGTGCTTCCTGGAATACTTGTCTTTGTAGAAAGATTTTATTGCTGCCCTATTTTTCTGAATGTTCTCAAGGTTTTGAGATAAGTTTTGTGTTCTGTAATGCACAGTGGCAGAAAGCAGAGATGAACTATTCTGATGATAACATTTGATAGTTCATAGAGGCACATTATTTAATCTTTTCTTAGTAAATTTAATTGTTGCTGATGAAAATTGGGAAGTTAATACTTACATGACCCAAGGCAAACAACTTTGAGCAAGCCCATTCTTGAAGTTTTCAGTTTTAGCAGATACCTCAAGTCAGACAAAACTTCAAATGCATGTCTTGAGGCCACCAGCTAGAAGTGTTTTGTTGTTCCTGAGGGAATATTTTTGTTGTTTCTAAGGAAAGCATTTTCTTTATGTTTTGGGCATTGAGTCATGGCTGAAAAGCAGTAGTGCTTCTAAGGAGTAGTTAGTAGTGCTTTTAAACTGGGTAACTGATTTTGTGGACAACTGATGGAGTTCATGCACCCTCGGCTGTCTGTGGGGAGGGACTCTGGTTTGATATCGTGGATTTACTCATAAAAGATGACTAAGTGGTTCATAAGGTTTATTTGCTGATGTGTTTGACCTCATCTGGAGTCAGTGGTGACAAAGAGCTGTGAGTTTCCACAGTTTGATACTGGTTACAGACAGATAAGACTGGTGATGGATTTGATCTCATTGTAGGTAAGTCATGGGATTGTGCAATAAGCTGATAAGGCCTGGCCTGGTTCAGCATGCTCTTCTGTTCCTCACACCCCTACCACATGCAAAATGTGTAGGCCACTTTTACTTCCACCTGCCTGGTCAGCCAGGTTGCCAGTGCTGTGTCCTGCGGTCGTGTGGGCTGTCCAGCCTCTCCACCAGACTAGCTCAGCATCTGTGCCATCACGTTTGTGCCCATGTGGTTTCTGACTTCTCATTGCATTTTAGGTAAAATAAAAGCACCTTGCCATCACTGCAAGCTCAACTGATAAAAACTCTGCCTCATGAAATTGCAGATGATTTGCAAAACCTCTGGTAGGAAGGAAGGGGGTGTCAGCACTTCCTGTAGTATAGTAGTTGGTGATCTGGAAGAGAAATCTAGTTCTCACCTGCTCTTCCAGGTGAAACATTTGTGCCTGCACATAGTTGGCAGCGGAAGCCATCAATTCAAGCTGCCTGCCTGCAGGTCTGAAGTTGTTCCTTCCTATGTGGGAGGGAATTTTATGCTCTGGGATAAGTATTCTGGCTGCACACGCGTGACAGCCTCTCTGTGGCACCCTCAAGACCAGAGGTAAGTGGGGCATTTCAGCTTCCTAAGCTTCCATGTGTTGGGTTCTCAGGTTGTGGTGACATAGAGAAGCAAAGGTGTGGGGGTTTGCACAGCTGATTCCAAGTCGGGGTGGAAGAGCGTCGCGGATGGTTGGTGTGTCTTTGGAACTGTTCCCTCAGGGGGCACTTCTTTGCTCAGGCACCAGGCTAGAAGAGCACAGAAGTGCAAGTATTTCACAGTTTATGGGGCAGCTGGGCAAATGATTAAGTTCCCTGGTGTCTCCTTCTCCTGGGGCATGGATTTTGTATTGTGAAGGGTGTGGACTGCAGCTGGCTTCCCCAGCGACTCTGCTTGTCTGCTGATAGTGTTGTAGATGGAAGATAAATTGCTCATCATTGCAGTCTGACAGCTGCCTAGAGAGCAGAGTAGAATTAATTTCTGAACTTCTTCCTTAACTATTTCATTTACCTGAGTGGATGTTCACTATTGAATGTCTAATTCCTTCACAGGAATGAATAGTAAAAGAATTATCTGCTGTGTTTGTTTCATGTATGCTTAGCATCCTAGATAACAGAGCAAGCATGCTGTTTATCTCAGGAAAATAATATAGGTAGTTAAAATAAGCTAGAAATGCAGTCTTACTCTATTTGGTAGAGGCTGCTGCCTTGGGCTGTGGCTTATCTCATTAACCAACCATGAAAACTGTGCACTTTTCCATCTTTGCTCCTCATCAGGTAGATTACCATTTATATTATTTATCTACAGTTGTTCAGGGCAACAGTGGGTAGGGTATTTGTGCATTTCTGGTGTACTTACACAAGGTTGCTCTTTGATGATTGCAAACTCTGGAGCTGGGTCTTTACATGCATGGGTTGATGGACAACTGCTCTTTAATTAAATAAGGAAATGCCCTTTTCATTCAGCAGGGGGGTTTTCTTGCCTTGTATTGTGCCATTCAGTTACTTGTTGAGGTGTTTATGCTGTGAATGTGCTGTGGTAACAACAGGCTGGTGGAAAAGTTGGTAGCAAAACAATAGCCTGAAATAAAATGCTTTCTGGAGGCCTCTTAGGGGTGGTTAATAGACAGTTCCTGAGTTTTTAGTTGTTAAAAATCTGCTCAGAGCTCCAGCAAAGTTACAAAACATGTTTTGTCTGGCAGTTGTGTGGATCAGTGAGCCAAAGGGTTATGAACAGTTAAAAAAGTCCTTTTTGATGGAGTTGGGCCCTTGTTTTGGAAAAGCTGTTGAGAGAGTATGACGAAGGTAGGTTTTCTGCCAGGTCTCCATCACAGGAATTTGAGTCACTTAGGTAAGTGGGGTTTGGGATAATGTATTTATAGTTTCAAACCCATGCTCCTCTATTTTGTTTTTCTACTGGTAAGATTCATTAGTGGTTGAAAAGAGTGGCTTGGCTACTAATTTAGCATGACCATGACTTTTCAGGAGGGAGAAGACTTGGTTCAGAGTCCTAGGAGAGGGCTAGGGAGCTTCAGGGACTCCAGGCTGCACCAGGTCTGAGCAGGAGCAGCCAAGGACCCACTGATGAGCTTGGGATCTCAGAGAGGTGCTCTGGCAACGGCTGGTGTGCAGCCCAAGTGTGCAGACTCCAGAGAATGACTCTGTTGCCACCTTTGCTATTTTTAATAATGTTGTGGTGCCTTGTGAATGTATAAAAATGAGACCTTGTCAAATGTTGTCATTTGAAATGTCTAATTTTAGGTTGTAATTTATTTGAGCATTTTTCTGACGATGAGGCTCAATTTTTTTTTCAAGCATCTTTTGTTTATTTGGTACCTTGAAAGAGAAAATGCTTTTATAAGATGAAATGTCATTGCTCTGTAGAGTTCTGGGACAGATGCTGTGTGTTGTCATGTTGTTCCCATTGGAAAGCAAACATAGATATAGTTACAGCAGTGTTAAATGCTGTGACTAACCTAACATACTCTGTTACATACTGTTTAAGATTTTATGCAGCCAAGCATGTTATCTTTCACTGAAATAATGTTTACTACAATTTCATATTAGTAATCTGCAAGGGGTTGCTAAGTGTATATGACAAATGGATTGCTTTGCAGTAATGTGAAGAAATTTGTAAGAAATTCTTGACAAAGTCTTCTGCTCCTTTAGTACCAAAGAAGTCCTGTGAAAATAAGTCTGTGTATCCTTCTTGTGTATTTTCTTCACCATATACATGTGTGGGGAGGGGTACCAATGGAGACAACACCCAATCTGAAAAACATGTTTATTTTGCTTTCCTCTATTTAATTGCTGGTGACTTTAAAAGTAAGAGAACTATCAGGTCTTACGTTTTCATGTTTTTCCCTTTCTATTTTACCAGCTGCATTGCTGATCTGTATTTTCCTTTGTATTAGATAGAGGCTTTTTACTCTTCAAGTAGACACAATGTCTTCTTCCATGGTGCTGTGAAGTTGACCACATAGGTGACCTCTGCTTTTTCATTTCCTAGCAAAACAAACTTTGTGTGACCATATTCAAGGATACATTTGTTTTCTGATTATGGTTTACTTTTTTTAAAAAACAGCATGAACCTTTTAGAAAACTGTCTTAAGTATAAATGTGTTGGTCTTGGCTGATGCAATAGCTAAAGGGAGCTGAAAGAGCTGTTTGGAAACCACCTGTGTATCTGTGGATAGCAGGAGTGCCAGATTTACAGACCACTTGACCAAAATAACATATTTTGTGTATGTTAGGGCATATGAACTAAGCATGCTACCAAGTTAATTTGCCCAAACTGATTTTACAGTGAACTCATTTCTTTGCTTCAGCGTTCTTTGCTTTTTAATTCTGTGAATTAGCATCAATACACGTGGGAGGACATTTTCTTTGGATCCTGCATTAAATTATTCTGAAGAGGCCCTGACAGTGAGAGGAGTTGAATGTCTGTCTCCTCATCTATCCTGTTAATGGGCCTTGCACTGTGTATTTTTGCACCTATTTGAAGCAGTGATATTAGTTTTCCAATTACTGCTCGAGCTCTTTGACGGTGCCGATGAGCAGTTATGCAACATGTCTGAGTTGCTTCCTTTTTCCCCAGAGTGAGCAAGGACTGACAGAACAAGTGTTGGCTTCTTTGTACAAGTTAACTCTTAATCTGAAATTTGGAGCTCATGCCGTGGATACTTTGAACAGGTCTCTGATTAATAAAGATGAGGGGTTACAGCTACCAAAGAAAAGATGGTTACTAGGAGAGTGTCAGGAGACATGGAATTTGTTCTGGTTATTCTGAGAAGTTGAGTGCAAGTGCATGTAGCATTTTTATTTTCCATCCATTGTAGAAAGCAGTGACATTTTGTTTATTTTAGGTTAATCAGCCCAAATGGTGCTGATGGTTCCAGTGTAGAGGTTAAACAAATACATAAACCCTTGTGTAGGCTTGTTACTCTGCTACTTAAGTGCCCCAATTATCTGTGTTACTGGCCTCCAGCGTTTGTTTTTTCCTTCAGGGACATCCACCATGCCTGTGCTGCCCTTTCAACAGGGAGCAGCTTTGCCAGATTTATCAGTAGGTGCATCTCCAAATTAGTTGTCTCTGTCTGGTTGGATGCTGGGGGTGAACTGCCAGGTCTGTATACCTGGATCACAGCATGACTCAAAGTCATGCAACGATGGTGCATCACCAAGTGTTTAATTACATTGCCTTTCATCTTGTGCTGTTCCCTGCAATAATGATACCCATATCATGGCTGGTCCTTTCTAAAGAAAAGTTAGGCTCCTCTCCTCTCCTCTCCTCTCCTCTCCTCTCCTC
>VZTB01018189.1:206221-408752 GCA_013397245.1 Thryothorus ludovicianus
TCGAGTCTCCTCTCCTCGAGTCGCCCCTCCCCGCCCCTCCCCTCCCCTCTTTGGCCTCTTGGGGAAAAGTCAAAAAGTGGTAATTAAAATCATGGACCTCTTCCACCTCTCGAGGAAGGCCCTCCTTCCTATACAAGATGTCTAGCAAGCTCTGGCTGAGCCAGCTGTGCCCATTCTAGGAAGTTGCCATTTCTGTCTGCCCCCTGCCCCTTTGGCAGAGTTTGTGGTTCCCCTGTTGGGGTTGGTGGCACAGACATGGCAATAGACACCTGTGTCAGGTGCTGGGGGACTGATTTGGTGTTTGTGCACACGGTGGGAGCCCCTCAGGCTGGCTGAGCCACCTGAGCAGCTGGGTGGCTCTGGAAGTGCCCTGTAGTGTGGTAGAATTGGGAGGGAGTGGGCTCAGCCTCTCTGATGGCTGTGTAATGCTGGGTTAGATGGGTTACACAGCTGCATCCTAAGAGTGCATTTTGGCACGTGCATGGAGGCTTTCCACTTCTAATTGATTTCCCTCACTTTCTCGCCTGCCTCGTGCAAGTGTGACCTAGAATGGGAGTGCCAAGTCTGATGCAGTTTTCCTTGCATTGCAAGCAGTTTTATATATTATTCCAGAGTATTAATTTAGTTCCCTTTTTTAAGAATCAGGAGATTTTTCATCTTGGATTGAATGATTTAAATTTCCTGCTGGTTACCGATGATCTAGTGGATGTAGTTGAGTCTCAGAAGAGAGCAGTTTTTATACATAAAAGAGGAGGGAGATTCTATTTCTAATGCTGGATCATCCTCAAATATTTCTGTGGGAATATGAGGTTAGAAAAAAAGGCACCATGTATTTGTTTGACTGTTATAAAGCTTGATGTTTTCCTCTTTAGTGTCCCAAATTGTGTGTAGCTATTACCATCTACACTGCCATCTGTTTTAATTAATAACAAGGGTAAGACAGAGATGATTGTTGAACTCTAGACTTCCTTTTGTGTGTGTGTTATATAGATTTGCTGACTGTATTTTGATAACAAAAATGATTTCTGAAGCTGTACCAGAAAGGTACCAGTTTTATGGGTTGTGGAGATAGCACCGATTATTAATTTTTAGTTAGTTAGTTTGGGTCTTCTAAATACATTAGCTTTTAAGTCTTATCCTTTCCGTCACACTTTTCAGATGGCCTCATTGGTAGGTTCAAAAGGTTTTTCTCTTCTCCAGGAATCAGCAAATTAAACACAAATCAGTACGGTTTTTTTTGCTTCGCTAAAACTCTTGGTTACCTTGTATTTGTAGTCTCTCTGTGTTAGTTTGTTAGAATGGAGCAGAAAATACTTGAATCACTGCTGCATTATAAAAGCAGTACTAGCTGTATGTACACAGGATTAAGTGCACTGCAAGGGATGGTATTTCATACTCATAGTCTGGAATAGAACACAGCACTGTCTCATTTAGAGTGTGGTTCTGAACCCATCTATGCATTTGCTAATCAAAAGGAGTTAGTTTATAACATCAACAGAGTGAATTTAGAGAATCAAAACACGTTCCATGGTAAAAGTGACCTGGGAAGAAATATTTTCACACACTTTTATGTTACCACTGTTTTTCATTCATTACACATACACACATCCCGGACTGAGATGTTTTTTTGTCTTGTTTGTTGGTTTCAGAAGCTTCCTGGCTTTCACTAAGAATTATTTAGTGTCCCAGATCTGCCAATTATGAGCTTCTCAAGCTATGGGCACAGGAGCAAAGGGACAAACCTCCAGGCAGAAACATGATGCAAATAGCACTGAAGCAGCTGCAGACAAAAGGGCAGGCTGTGCATTTGATAAGAATTCAGTGTACTAGAATTGCAACATAGGCATATGAAAGGTGACAAATTTAGCCCAGGGTAAACTTGCCTTTGGGAGAGAGCTCAGTCCCTAGTTAGTGCCAGGTGTTCAGAGCTTTTAAATCAGGACTGCTTGATTTGGCACAGAATTAACCCTTTTGTGAGCCTCTGTCCTTGGTCTTGGCAGCCCCCACGCATTTGAGTTTCTCTGGTCACGTTGTCTGATTGCACTTGGGGTAGGGGGAGACCAGAACTTGGCAGGATATTGAAGGTAGGTATGGTGCATTTCTCCTGGGTGTCCAAGCCTTTGGTGATCCAGGTGAATCCATGGGTGCTGGATATCTGGGCATCACAGCCACTCTTTTAAGTTTACCTGAACTCCATAGCCAAAACCAGCATGTCTTGCATGAGCTGCGTGTCAGGAAGTGTAACATGTCTCGAGCATGTTGACTGAGCATGAGCAGTGCTGATGTCAGTAGAGCAGCCCAGGCTTTCTAGAGGCTTTCAACTTGCTGTGTGTAAGAGTAATCTCTCTTGTTTCTACATGGAACAAATCTTACAGAACCATAGCTGAAGAGGTTGCTCAGCCTCAGCCTGATCTTGAAGCTTACTAGTTCTTCCCCAGAATGCTGGTGTGTTGCCGGCAAGTAGCAGCTTCAGACAGTATAAATATAAACTGCTGTCCTTAACAATGAAGATTTTTGTGTGATGTTGAAGTCTTTGGATGGGTTATGCAGCTTGCTGGAAGTAGAAATGTGGCAAAGACTAGAAATTGAGTGAAGAGGAAAAATTACTATATTAGTCCTTAAACTGAATTACCTTGCCATTTCTCACTTCTGTAGTGTTTTTACTTTGTATTAAATCCTCTTTCTGCTTTGGTTGCAGGCAAGTATCCATTGCATGAGAGCTGATGCTTCTCCCTGTGTAGTTGTGTCTTACATCACATCTGCATTTGGTGACCTCACTTTTTTTTAGCTGTTGCTGCACTGGCTCTGTGCAGGGCTCCTTGAAGCCTGTGGTCTATCGGCTTTGACCCCCTTGGAAAGGAGCATTATTGAGTACCAGTGCCTCCAGACAGCTGTGATTCCTTCATCATTTGTTTATAGTGACATGATTGTTACAGCCAGGGTCAGATCACATATTGTGAACCCTGAGGAGCCAGAGAAGCTTGTGTTTTTTCTAGCTAATTTACCAGGCTCCAGAAACTTCACAGAATTGATTGTTTTTTTACCATGAGTGAGTCAATGATATGCTTTGAAAGCTGTGATGTATCTTCATGTGGCTGCAGGAAAGTGAAACTGCCCCCTCTTCCACACCCACTTTTGCATATTTGAAAGCAGAATTCTTCAGACTTTTTATTAGCAACCACAACAGATGCTTAGCTTCTGAAACTGCTCTGAGGCATCAGATTGAGAGGAGCTGAGGTTACAGGCTTGATGCTGGTATTGTTGGATGAAACACTGTGGTCTTTATCATGCAAAGAGTGGGTATAGATATATTATTTTAAAACACTGGTATTTGGCATCTCTTCTTGAAAGGGTTATAACTACTTATTTCTGTCACCTGCATTTTTAGATTAGAGCCTTAACTACATGTTTGTGTATGTTAACAGCTTCTAGGGTAGGAGTGGCCTCATTAAAAATATACATTATGATCATGATGATGTGATTGTTTGAGGCAAAAAGCCAGATTTTGTTTTTTTCTGTTAAACGTTTTAGGCGCTGAGCACTCTTGCTTTTTTAGCTTGAGCAAAGCAGTGTCTTCTGGAGCTTCTTTTCTCAGCCTGGGGTAGATGTCAATAGAGTATCCCATTGTTTCCACCTCCCTTGACCAGGGCTTCTTGAAGACAGAAGATCTCTTAAGTTCCTATCTAGTTTATGAGCAAGAGGGATGTAGTGGCCTTTTCAGAACTGGTGTGAGCTCTGCCATCCAACTGAATTCGAAAAATCATTCCATCACAGACACATTTACGTGGATGCTTTCTGCTCCTTGTCTTCATTTCTTGGTGCATTTGTGTGAGAAATGCTAGGATTTAAGGAAAGGAAAGAGAAGACACCTGTATCTAGCCTGTAAGAAAATGAGAGATGATGATGTAGACAAATTGAGTGGTTACAGGACCCTGACACACAAGACATGGAAGATAAAGCTGGGGGGGTTTTCAATGTTGCAGTTGTGGATGTGAGGTTCTCAGTTTTGATGGCTGTGCTTTACTGACATCATTAATGTTCTCATCTGAATAATGAAGTTAATTATCCAGTAATACAAGTGTTGGTGTGTGGGCAGGGTTCAAATCTTCCATATAGCTGATAGTCTGTTGGGTAAAATTTTGTGCAAACCTACTAACAAGACACTGATTATTAATTTATGGCGTTTTTGGGAACTTAGCCTTGTAATTCAAAATCTTTACAGTGATTCCTTTAAAACTTCTAATTTTAGCTGTACAAAACTCCTGTGTTGATGTAAGTATCAAAGCTCAACAAAAGGAGAAGAAAACGTATAGAACTGCAAGCAACGAAAAATCTTGAGATGATAAACAAGAAGTGGGTTGAAAAATCGTGATTGCACATGTTAATCAGCTATTTAGGCAGCACAATTGAATGACATTTTTCTTTCTGACTTCTGTGAAAATACCAGCAAAATTGTCTGAACCCAGGTGAGTTATTGAAGTGGTTGATGTATAACTCCAGCAATAGTTAATGGATGATACTGTGAATTTAGGCTAAGGATAATGGTCACATTAGAAGCAAATTTAGCTAAACTGGTGTGTATATATTAATGCCATACTTTATAACGAGTGTAAACTTAAAATTGCACTTGCAGGCCTTGTTCTTACAAACTAAACTTAGATGGACGGTGGTGATTTAAAAGCTATCATTGAAAAAGAGCAAAAAATCTCAGGTTTATTTTTCTTTTTGTCACACTGTGCTATGTACCTCCATAGAGCAAATTAAGATAGTCCAAAAATTGGAGAGCTTGTAATGCACTACTCCAGATAAAATGATAAAGCCCAGGAGGATCTGGTTCACTCTATACCTCTGTAGACTGCTCTGACAAGCAGAATGAGTTGTAAGTTCACAAATTAGAAGTAGAAAGTAGTGAAGTAACCTTTTAAAAGCTCTCTTCCTCTCCCTAAGACTCTTGTATTCTGAAATGAGCAATGGTTAAGTAGCATCAAGCATGTGGATCAGTGCTTATAAAAGCAAAATTCACACATAAAACTGTTCTGAGGAAGAGTTTTACTTAGAAGACTTTTACATCAGAATGTCATGAAGGCTGTCTGGGGAAGCAGCTGATCTTTTCTCCAAATTTTCGGAGGCATAGTTAGTTTAAAAACTACTGAAATCTTTAGTATATCAAGGAGTAACTTGATATTGAGTGTTGGGTACCAAGTTGTTATACTTAACTCCTAATTTTGAAGAGCAGAATCATTTATTGGTTTTTGCATTCAGTGAATTGTAACTTTCTTCTTTTTGAGCATAGTTTCTGACTCTTTTCATTCTTTTCTTTTCCTTTTGTTTTTTGTTTTTTCTTCCATTTGGCTGTTAAAAATTGATGTTGTTCTCAGATAAATGGGGATGTTTTGTAGTTATAAGCATTTTTCCAGGTTAATATATTGTATAAGAAGCTGCATAAGTAACACATAGGCAATATTAGTGTGACTCAAGAATCTTTGCAAAACCAGGAATTATGAAAATAGCTTTTTTATTGAATATGAGAATATTAATTTTTAATAATTAACAGCATTAGAAAATTGACATCATAAGACTCTTAAAAATCAACAGAAAGAAAAATAGCCCTCCAACAATGTTTACTTAGTGGATTTTGCCCAGCTCATGCAGTCTGTACTTCTTAGATAGACAAGATAGTGTGCATTTGGAGAGTGGGGGAGACTGCCAAATATTTTTTTGCAGCATGTTGGAGGAAAAATTACTTTTCTGGAATGTGGCAGTTCCTGAATTTCTGTCTAAGGGGAAGCCAGATGCAATCAGCTGTGTCACTGCCTGAAGCTGCCCTGGTTGCTGGGTTTCCTGCCTGGTAGATAGCAAGTGGAGGAGCAAGAGGGGACTTCATCTAGTGTAAAATTTCCTGAGAAAGAAATGCATCCAGCATCATGCACCTGCATGCCGAGAAAGTGGGAACACTGTTCACACCTCAGTTATTTAGCTGCCCTGGCTGCAAGAGTAAGTGCATGACAAAGAAACTATTGTGAGTTTTCTCCAGGAGATAGTAGCTACTCATCGGCAGAGTGGGTAGTTGGCCCTGGGTAAGCCATCAGGGGATGCCCAGCCATCTTCAGCTCCCACCACTTACATAATAAAGTATGAGAGCTTTGGGAAAGCTCCATTCTGGATAGGTCTTCCCTTTCACTGCCTGTTTCATGTAGGATTGGCATTAGGCAAGGAGAATTCCCTTTCAGCCCTGCTTTCTTGAGCAGGGACCAGGGGAGCGAGCAGCTTGCTTCCATTTTTGCCATTTCTGGAAGACATTTTAAACTCTGAAAGAAAATATTTCTTTAGCAGAGGAGAAATGTGATACATTAGAAATAAAATAACAGTAAAATAGTTCATATAAAATGTAAAACAGTATAACAAAATATCTGAGTTTGAGGGCTGTGAGTGTAGTGATGGCTCTTAAGGATTTTAATTAGCCAGGTCGCTGGTTTCAGCACTCAGGCACCATCCTCTCTTGAAAGATTGATGGTTTTAAGATATCAAAGTATATAAAGATTAAGTCTTGCAGTGTATCTCAGGTAATTAGGGATGAAGTGGCTGTCGCAGTCATGTTAGTTCCAGTGGGTTCTTTGTATTTTACAGATGACAGAGATGGGAAAGGGTTACTGTGGGGAAGCAAGAGGAAGGAAAGGAAATCAAGAGTGCACCTGAGGACAGGCATGAGGCTCCTGTAGTAGTGTAGGAGAGAAGATTTTGCATCCCCTCTGGATGTAGTAGTAAAAAGGCTTTTGTCTTGCACCCACAGCAGTGGTTTCTTTGGGAAAGAACTGCCTTGGCTTGGGGGTTTTTATGATTCTCTGCCCATTGGTTTGTGTATGCCATGGAGAGTACACAAAAGACTTTATTCTACAGATACATTAAGCTGGTATCTTTCTCTGACCCTTAGCTCTTGGAGCTATCCAAGGTCAGTTTTTTTTGAACTGTGGTTTATGGCAGTGCTATTGAGGACAACTCTTCTACTATGCTTATTTAATTTATTTGAATATTAAGTGTAGCTAAGTGCATTGCACTTCAATAATTGAATCTTTAGTTGTTGGTAACTAAAAGCACACAGGAATATCTGTAGAAGAGTTTCTTATAAAATGCTTGTGTTTGGGATCAAATTACATTTCCTCTGAACCTGAGGTTTTTGTTTTGTTTCCCGGTCTTTAAAGTTCTTCATTACGGTTGCTGTGACACACTTTGAAAGAGAGCAATCCCTTCACTAAGGATCACTGCAAGATATTTAATCTGGCATTTCTAAGTGATGAAATTAAAGAAGATAAGAATAAAAGCACTGTAATAGCAAAATCTATTTCCAGCCACTTCTGCATAGAAACAGCGTCATTTGCAGCACACCAAAATGCTCCCAGTTTTAACTGCTGTGCGTAAACACAGAGAGAAGCTGTGTAGGAAGAGGGAAGGTGAATGGATGGTCCCTGTTATTAACACCAGGGACAGGTAATGGGAGGACTGTGCCTAAAGGGTGCCTGTACAGTCTTTTTGTGATGGATAGACGTAGTACAAGAGTGTAAAAAATTGTTGCACAGAAAATTCTGGAGCCCAGGGTGTTTTCAATTACAAGTCAACAGAATGTTTTCAGCCCACTTTTTAACCAAATACTGGGGGTCTAGAACATTGTAAAAGGTAAGTGCTTGGGGAAGGGGTCCTGCTGAGGCACATTGTAAGCTGAATTTCAGCACTGAATCTGTGTAATGGCTGTATACAGATAAGAGAAAAATTAGGGAAAAAAAAGTGAAATAAAGGTATATTAACACTAATGTGCTAGTGACCTATTTTTGAGTAATGTGGATACAGAGAAGGAAAGCCCCCTTTGGGGTGTTACCCCTCATAGATGAGTTACAAGTGAAGGTATGTGGTTGAGCCTGCTCCCCTCCTCTACCTTGGCTGGGATCAGCCCTGGCTGTGTCCAGTGCCATGGAGAGGACTTTGAATTGTTGAAATGCTGCTGCTAATTCGTATTTTTATGGCTCAGAGCAGACTTAAATCACATTGTAGGTGGATCTTCTGGTATTTAGTGTTTTACAGCATTATTGTTTTACTATTCCTGAGAATTGTGTGGTGGTGAGCAGGATGACAAGGAAGCTTTGCAGTCTGAAGGGGATTGTGTTGGCTTTAGTGCTCTGTGTTGGATATCTCTCACAATGCAGTGAAACTCTGTTCCATGACTGATTGGTTACTAGAACAAGGGAGCCCTGTACAAACAGGCAGTAGGTGTCTGCCCCTCCACAAGCAGCTCTGTGTTTAATAGCCTAAGATACAAAACTTTTGCAGGTAAAATCTGTAAATCAGGACAGTCCCAGTCTGCACCACTGGTGACCACATCCCAAGCCACTTCAGTGACAGGGCTTGGCAGCTGGAGTGTCCGTGGGTCCTGTCGCTACCATAGGTGATGTTTGGCCAAAGATGAACACATCTCAGTTTCTTCTGAAATCCCGCTTTTACTAAAATAGCTGGACTGTTTACTCGTTGCAGACAGGGTTATAGCATGTGTTCATGTTCCTTTGTTCTTTGCAGGTGTTAAAGAAGCACAATTTGATTCATGTGTCTTTTAGAAACAGTTCACAGGGCTAGGACACTGCTGGTAGGTGGTAGTCGTAGTGTTGCTAGAACTGTTGGAACAAATTCAGTTATGTCTGGAAATTTTGTCCTAATTTGCTGATAAACCTCCAAGTTATGTTGTTTCTTCTCAAACATCAGAATTAGGACCTTTTACTCCAAGCTTCTCTTTCAAGCTTTACCACTTCTTGCCTTTTTGTTTTAGGCAAATCTTTGTGTGTCCACGCCTTGGTTGTTATTAATTCTAAAACAAAGATACTTTTTTCTTACCTGTCTTCTAGGCAAGGATTTGTTCATTGCTACCTCTGAAGTAGAAATTGCTCTGGAGATTTGAACAGCTTTCCAGGAGCTAAATAAGCATTTCTTAATGGGTCCTCTGACTGGGACTGAAAGGGAAATGTGTTTGAAGCACTCCGTTGTGCCATCTTGTGGCATCCCCTGTCTTGTTCCCTGCAGTAATGTGAAAAGTGCTTCTCTAATCTAAACGTGGCACATTTATTGGCATCTCTTTGATATCTGAGCACACATTAAAAAAACAACCCAAAAACAAAACCCACAACAACACCACCCGCTAAAAACCGTTCAAAATACCATCCTCTGCCATCCAGAAAGTACACAAATTGGTGACCCATAACAGAGCAGGCTTAAATTGTTGAAGTACTGTGGTGGCAATAAGGTCCAGTGGAAAGCTGTGATCTGCACAGCATTCCTGTAGCGGGCAGGCTCACTCTCTGTCCACAGCTCCAGTGAGGAGGCCTTGCTGAGGAAGCAGTGGTTGAATTGAGGAGTGATACTGGAGAAACATGCAGCAGAGCAGCCCTCCATGGGGATGGCTGAGGTAGTTACTTGTGCTGCAGAGCTTACCCCTGTCTTGGGCACGAGAGAATTGTACTGATGCAGGCAGCAGCTTCCCTTACTGTGTTTTGTTCTTTGGCTGGCCACACAGGCACCAGCGATTTAGGCGAGCCTGGGAATGTGTTCAACTTGGCTAAGGGTCAGCTCAGGGAGGGAGAAACTCTGTTTTTTGTGTGTGAACTGAAGTGCACTAACCCTTCCCTAACAGTGCTTCTTCAGCAGCAAAAGACTGCCTTAGTAATGGTGTATGAATAAGGGGACATTTGGAATGGGAGTGAGTAAGGTCCATGAATGGTTTTATCGTGGATGGCACTTCAAAGCAGCCAAGCCCAATTCAACAGCGAGGGCAGTGTGGGTGAAGGTGGTGGTGCTGCAAGCCCTCAGACTGGGGCTGAGCTGGGCTCTTTCACTGGTGTCAGTACTGTGCAGAGAAACCCACCATACACCAAGAGGTGCCACCATTTCAGATGATGCTGCATGCATGTTCCTGCTGTGCCTGAGCTAATCAGCCCTCCAAAAGGCCCTCCAGGATGTCAGCTAGCCTCTTTGTGTAGGGAGGCTCAGTGCTTTTAGCAGGAACTGCCTCTCTCAACCCCAGCTCTAAAATCTCTCACATGGTGCTGAAAGGGGCCTTTTATCTAATCGAACTCCAGTTGCTTCAGGATGAAGCATTTGCAGCATCAGGCGTGCAACCCGGGAAGTGAGCGGTCGATCCTACAGGGACTGAGGGAGGCTGGATGCTCTAACATGTATTGATTCATCCCTGTTTTAACAAAACAAAAACTGTATTAGTGCTGCTGCTTTACCTCGCATTACTGTGTGTGCATTAGATATTGAGTCAGTAGTAGCAGTAGAAAGCTTAGGAGAGAGATCATAAAGGAAGTAATAGAGGTGGAAACTTTAAAATGATGATGTTTTGGATAATAATGGTAATGAATAATGAGAAAAATGGGGATGGTATAACTAAGGTATATACAGAAAAGTGACTGTCTTCTGGATTATGGCATTTTTATGATTATGATGACTATCATAGTAATGTGATAGGAAATAAGAAAACTTGTTGCTAAGGCTTCTTTCCTCAAGTAAATTATTAATGGAAGAGACTGAATCAATTTTGAGGCTGACAAAATGGCGGATGCGGGGGGCTAAAGAAACTACGCTGGAAGGAAAGGTATGGAGAGTACATTTTAAGAAGTAAAATTGCAACAGTTGATAAAAAAGTACAAAATTGGTTGTTGTTTTTTATTTCGGGTTTTTTTTAAAGCATCTGTGTCAATCAGTTCCCAGCATGGGGAAAATATTTGGTTAATCATCTTTATTTTGAGAGTTAACAGAAGGAAGTTTCAAAGCATCTGTGGTAGTGAGTGGTGGGAGCATCATGCAACTTCCCAGGCCCATGAAGTGCTGAGGTTGTTTCATTGTTTTTCATATCTAGTCACGAAGCCCAAGTATGCTTGCTGTGTTTTCCAGAACTGTTTATTCCTGAGCATTTTAAAAAGGGTAGTGGTGTTTTTCAGAAGATTTTCATTTCCTTATGGATTTGAAACTGCTTTAAGTATAGATAAGGTAGCTTTAGTTGCTGTGGTTTCTCTGGCAAAATATATGCAATTAGCACAGAGCTGTGTGTCTCTAGTGATTTTCCCAAGAGTGACTGCCAGGTAGGATGGCTGGGTTAACCCAGTGCAGCCCTGTTAATTTACTTACAGTGCTAAAATGGATAATAAATGACAAAATGCATCTGTGGATTTGTTATATTGATATGCTCATGGAGGATCTAGGTTATTTACTGAAACATATTATGTATTCTGATAAACAGAAGGTGACCTTGTAGGCCGTGAATCTCTGGAGATAATAATTTGCAGGAGATGTTTTTGGTGAATGTGTTCAAATTTTGTTTCATGTAATTCTGAGCAGCGTAGGGAGCGTTACAGAATTTGGAATGATAAAAACATTAAGAAATCATCAACTTGGGTATGTGTGTGTGAGTAGGAGTCATTTAAAATTCAAATCATAATCCTGTTTTATGCTTAAAAGAAGCAGAATAGGAAGACAGACCAAAGCTTCTGTTAACTAAATATAATTCTCTTTTCTTGTCCTTTCCATGGAGCAATGGCCAGGTTGTGTATACCCTGTATAAAATTTGCCTGGATGTGCTTGCTGCCTTCACATCAGTCATTCACAAACCTTTTGACTTACAGGTGTGTTAAAACATGAGTTAACTCCTGACCCTCTTTCTTTCCTGCATGTGTTTATCTTTTGATGGGATCTTTTAACTTTATTAATGATTGAATACTACTGATGACCAAACAAAATGGTGATGTAGGAGTGGGGTTGTGACGCATTAAGCTGAACAAGTGAGATAATTTTGTTATCAGATGATAAGTGGATTATACACTGTGTTTAATTGACATTCCTGATGGGTTGTGAGCCAGGGAGCTCTTTGTTCCAGGTTATCCCTGGACTTAGGGTGTCTGCTGCTCTGAGCCTCTAGACTTCCAACTGACTTCAACCATGACATTTCTGTGCTCAAGGTTCCCCGGGTGCAAAGTGAGTATAACAGTGCAGAACCTTCTTATTGAGATGCTTGAGGATTGCTTGAGAGTAAGGGTGGCTGCTTCTGCTTTTCACTTTCTCTGTATGAAGAAATCAAAAACCCCAGGAAATCAAGAATCTTCCTGTTCATGAAAAACAACGCTCTTGGATGCTTCTGAAAGCCCTAGACAATTGTGCAATCACACACATACTCATTATTCTTGTCAGAGGAATGCACAGAGACCTGGCTCTTCCTGCTCAAAAATAACTTGTTTCTTAAGAGGGGGCTTGAACTGTCAGTGTGAAAACACCTCCAGTGCCTCTGCCTTTGGCACCAGCATCACAATTCTCAAGGGAAGGGCTAGAGTGGTGCGTGTTTTTGAGTAGCCTGCAATACATTCTGTTGCCCTTGCAAGTACTAACAACCATGCAACATCCTATTGTCAGAGACATGGGTGAGCCACATCCTAAGAGCCTTTATTTTTTATGCACTGTAGCCTTATCTAGGAGAAGGAAGTCATTGAAAACAAACCATTCATGTTTCACAGCTCATCCAGCAAACTTTGGCTTGAACTGGAGTACAGGCTACCCTGTTGCTAAAATGTGAGCAAAAACAGTGATGTAAAATGCAGATGTCACAGTAAAATTTTGAAAATATTAGAAAAAACCAATCAGAAAGCAGTAAACTAAAGTGGATCCTTTCAAGGATCACGATGTGTACTGTCAGATTTTAACAGCTAAAATTGTGATAAATGGCAAGCCTCATCTTAGCCAATTCTGCCATTGTAAAAAAGTTTTTAAAAAATAATAAATCTTGTCCTGCTGCTGTCAAGATAGGCCATTAATTTTCTAGTAATAATTGACCTCCTCTTCAATTGATTATATGTAAAAATCAAACTCTTACTTGTTTATGAGAGTCTTAACTGTGAAAACTCTAGAAATTTGTATTACTTTTTTTCTTTTTTTTTTTGGTACCATCTTATTACTCAAGAGTAGCCCTCTACCTGCTGAGTGGGGAGTTTCATCTTACAGTATCATCTTCTTTGTGCATAAATGTGTCTTAAAGTAAGTGGGTTTTTCAGCTCTGTTGGTTTTAGAAAGATCACTTTGGGATCATTAGTATGTCTGGACAAGAATATACACTGCCATGTGCTCTCTTGGAACATTCTTTTCCAACATAATTTTGTTAGGGCCTTCTGGTTACGTGGTTTCCATTTAATTTTGTTGTTTGGACTGCTCATGTGTGCTGTAGTCATGTTAAATCGACCCTTTCTAGGCTCGTAAAGTAGCTTGAATCCTTGTATGCAAGGAACTATTTAAAGCAAGACTGTGACATGATTTTTCTGTAACAAGCTGTCCCACTGTGATGGCACACACAGAGCACTCATATCTCTCATGCTGTTGGCCACTACCTAGAAGGTAAATACGGAAAGCAGTTCTTCAAAGAGTTTCCTTTCCCCTGACTGTCTCACTTGGGCATCTGGGGTGTAGTGACCAGAGGCTGCTCTGCCTGTGACACTGGAGAGGTTTTTTTGGTGGTGCCAGTGCAGGGAGGATGCCTGATGGCCGGCCCCTCTTCAGACATGGGCAGCTTGTGGGTGGGCTCACGAGTGGGAGGGGCACTCTTAGTGGTAGTGAAGCTGTTTTGTGAGCCCAGAGGCTCCCAGGAGAGTGGAGTGCACCTACTGTGTGTGGCTGCCCTGAGGAGGTGGCTGAGGGAGGGAAAAGATCAAGGTTTTAGTACTGTGAGAGAAAAATGCTGCTAGGCTGGGGAAACTGGCTGAGCAATGGAAAAACCCTTTGGGTAGATCCTTCCCTTTTCTCTTTGTGCTGGACTGTGGAAGAGAGACTTGGGATAGGCTGGGAGGAGAGCATGAGAGGCTGTCTGTCCTCTATACATGAGCAAGGAAATGAAGCAGCTTTGTGTGACGGGGTCAGTCACAAAGGAGCTTCAGTGCCAGATTGAGCCTTACCAGAGGCACGGGTTATTCTGCAGCAGTTTGGCTCTACACCAGTGGTAGCCAGAGCACTGGGTCTAATCATATCAACCCTGAAACAATCTGCTAATATTCAACACTTGTACAACACTGGTGCTCTTAGGATTTAGCACGATGTTATTCGGCTGAGGAACTGAAGCTGAAATCCAACCTCTGAAGTGTTCGAACAGTGTTCAGAGTTGGATGCTGGGTTGCATTCTCAGCCTGCTTCTTCCTCTCCAAGTGAGGAACATGTTTTATGTCAGTCTGATCACTTGATCATGGATACTGAGCAGGGCTGGGCTTAGGAGGTCCTAGCTGTGTGAAAAATCCTGCATGGGCTCTGGGATTTTGATGCAGGTGTTCGAATAAAATTTGTTGTTTGCTTATTGTTCTTTTTTTCTATCTGGAAAAAGATGTAGCAAACAGCAGATAATTCTGTGGACGAATCAACAAACGGTACTGTAGTTTTACAAGATGAGTCATTCCTTTTGCAAAGCGTAAAGTCTATGAGTGGGATGTGCTAGCAGAGATTGGAGTGATATGATATAGAATCATTATATTTTGATTGGCAGTAGCTTCCAAAATATTAGTTTTGTTGTGCTTTCTCCCTAGAGTCACTGGTCTCACTAGTCTAACTGCATTTTTCCATTGCCTTTGCTGGAGAAGAAATTCAGATGCTATGAATGAAAAATATTTGCTTTCTTTCTCTAGAAGCCCCAAATGTGTCCAAAACTCCCCTGTTTGCTTACAGGCTCTTCTGTTGCTAATAATATCATGATAACCTTGTATATTTTTTTTACATTTAAATACGACCTATGTTCCTGATAGGGTTCTTATCCTCCCTTCTTTTAAAAATGTCACTAAGATTTCTGTTATATGATCTTGAGAGATTGGTTAAATGCATTTCTTCCGTTCACTGGTGTGCTAACAAGCTTACAGCTGATCAGATTGCAGCAGTCTCTTCAGTGTGTTCTACTGGATCTGATCCCAGTTTTGCTTCCTTCAGTGTATGACAGCAGAGGGAACCTACATTCACTCTGCTAGAGGCTTTTTCCCTCTGGTTTCAGGATTTTCCTGGAAAAGAATCTTTTATAATATTAAATGTTTCTTACAAATTCTGTTCTTTTTTATTTTTTCCATAGGTGTTGGCATCATGTCGGGCATTTCTCTTAACATCTCGGATTCCCACCAAGGTAAAATCACTGTGTTTGTATAAATACTCTGGGGTAACAAATGAAAGTTACATAGACTAAGTAGCAAAAAATTAGCACACTTTAGTTATAGTTGTACATCTGTTAAAAAAGAAAATGGGAATTGAGGAATGGTATGTTGTGTGGTCTTGAGTTAGAATAATGCTTCTTTTAGTATATTCCTTAAATGAATTTTCAATACATACACATAAATGTGTATGTATATACACCCACACACTCCTTTTCAACTTCTAGAAATGCAGGTGGCTGAAGAGTTCTGTTGTAAACTCCAACTTGAAGAACTGTGAGAGGAGCCTGATGAATTTTGTAGAAGGACAATTTATGTGCAAACAAGCTGATGACGTTGTTCCCTCTAGTGTTTGTAGTGTCAAACAGGATTACATTTGATTTGGAGGCAGAAACTGTGTTGAGTTTTATTAAATTTTGCTGTTTTCTAGTGATTTTTGCTGTTCATTTTGAAAAGCAGTTTGGCAACTTGCAGTGCCGATGCTGTTAAATTATTTTTTCTGTGCCTGTGACAATTCATAGTCGTTGTAGAAGAGAAAGATGATTTCCACATGAATAAAAACGACTGTTGTGAAAGAACATCTCTTGTCCAGTGAATGGAATTTGGCACATACCGTATTTTTGTTGTATTTGTGTGTGTCTTAAGTATGTATGTGTGGATATAGATATAGATGATATAGAGATAGAGATAGAGATAGAGATAGAGATAGAGATAGAGATAGAGATAGAGATAGAGATATAGATACACACTTTATAAAAATAACAGTTCCATAAATAGAACAATTGATGACAAGTTTTCAGTTGTCATTGGTAGATGTGACTATCCTTAGCTATAATTTGAAGATGCTGACTGACAGGTAGGATGAAGTGCAGCTTGGATTTCTGCTGCTATTTGTTTTCCTCAGTTGATCACCCTGTCCCTGCAGCAGGGATGTCCCTGGTTGGTTGTCTGCTGGTGTTTGAATCACTGCTGTTTTCAGCCAGGGCTCTTTAAGACAGGATTTGGTGACTGCTTGCTTGGAAAGATAAACCAGTTGATGAACAGCTCAGACATCAGTGCAATGGCAATATGATGGACAGGTGGTAATCATGGTCTTGTTAAACAACAGCAAACCCATTATAAGTCATCCAAAAGCTCCTGAAGGATGAGGCTTGGAATACTAAGTGATAACTCTGTTTAGTTGAGTGTTTCAGACAATTCTCAGAACTCATTAAATAGATTTGCATAGTGGAAAACTTGGTTTTGTTTTCATTAAAATCTAAAATATGTATTCTGTAGTAGTAGAAGTGTAATTTTGGCGATAGCAAATAGAAAATGATGAGAAGCTGTGCTTATGATTGATATAAAAATTAAACTTTTTATGTCTGAACAATTATTAGGATAGTTCACATTTCTAGCGGGGTTAGTGAAACTTAGGAAATTTTCTAATGTCTGTAGTATTTTCAGTAGCTGCTCAGAAGCTTTCTGAGGCCAAGAACTTCCATATAACTGTCAGGCAGTAAGTAACTCTTGGAAGGACAGCTGAGAGCATTCAGCAAAGACACATTTCTCTGGGGACCTCTAACAAAATTGAGTATGGGTAGAAGCACCAGTTCTGAGTAACTGTTACTGCTGCATTCCATTACAAGCTTTACTTTTGCTTAAATAATGCTGTTGAGTTGTATCTACTAAGCAAGAATCAAAGTTAAAAAGAATTAGTGTTGGTTAACTACTATACCAACTCACACTATTAGAGCAAAGACATTACAATGGCCGCCTCTAAACTTCACACTCTGGTCCAATCAGTTCATCCCCATTAATCGAGATGGACTGGTTGGGAAGGAAGGACAGCACTTAAAGCTTGCTAATTCTTGCTGCAGGGTATATAAAATGTAATTGCAACATTAGTAGATGTTGGATGTGTCATCAAGCTCACAAATAAGCATATAAAATATTTGTAGGAATGTAATTCAGATTTGTTAATGTATTTCTAGTGCAACTTTCATTAAGTTTTGGTTGAAAAAATTGAAAACTGTGAAATTAACTGTCTGGGTAAATGAAAGGTTCATAAATGAGAGGCACGCATAGCTTTTTAAGAGGATTTTTAATACATATAATTTTGGGTAATAAATGAGATTATGCCCTTTAAAACCTTGTAAAAATTATTTCTTAGTTTGAGGTAGATGATGTTTAGAATGTGTTTTACATTTTTGCTACAAGGACTATAAATTCATATTTTTAACTGGAAAAATGAACCAAAGATGAGCTGTAGAGATAGTGCCATGTTTCCTGATATTTGTTAATTCTAGGCAAGAGGATTTGCAGACTAAATTCTTGAGTCTAGATCTTTGTGGACTTTTCAAATATTTTTCATTGTGTATACAGATATATTATATGTGTTTGCACATGCTTTAGCAAAAAAAGAACCTTCAAGTTGATAGGTAAATAATTTTCTAAATATGAAAGATTTCAATCACAGAAACTCCTCCCCTAAAATTCCATTATAATTTAGGTAAAGAAATATTTAATTAGTACTGGAAAAAAAGAATTTTTCCCTTCTGTGTGTGTAGTCCTGCTTAATTCAGTAGCCAACAATGGCTGCTGTAGATTTTTTTGGTGGGTTTGATTTTTTTCCTTTTTTTTTTTTCCCTTTCTTCCCTAAGTCAACTGCACAGGGCTGTGCCATCACAAAAGATTGCCAGCCCTGGCTTAGAAATAAAGCACTGAAGAGAAGTGAATGCCTTGCGCTTGGGAAAACACCAAGGGTGTTGGTGTAAGCCCTGAGAGGAGGCTTGTGCTGGTTCTGCCCCTCCTGCCTCAGTTCCTGAGTTCTCCCTTGCTTCCTAACCAGATGTGAAGGCACCCCTGAAACTGCCTGTTTGCTGTGGGTGCTGCCCCTGAAGCAGGATATGTGGAATGAACCACACAAAGTCCCAAAAACTTCAGAGTAAAGTCCATTCACCAAGAAAGGCCTTTGGCAGATGGTGAACTCTGCACAGAAATGGGAGGGGTGCCCTATCTTCTGATACTGCCGAATCATGAGGGCAACTGAAGAGATAAGGATTCAGAAAACACACAACAAAGAACAGAGAGAGTTGTTCTGGTTTGAGAAGCAAAACTAGTGAGACACTCTAAGTCAGAAATACAATTTATTAGTAAAAGAGAAAATAAAACTAAAAGGAAACAAAACATGTGCAATAAGGAGAAACAAATCACTCACAGAGTCAGACTACAACTTGACACCCTGTTTGTCAGGGTGTTGGCAGCAGACCAGTTGGATTGGTGGCTGCAGTCCTCCTGGAGTAGCAGTTGTGGCTCTGTTGAAGCAGTGATCCTGGAGAAAGGTGCAGCCCTCCACTGAAGGTCCAGTGGTGATGGATTGGCCTGTTCTTCCTCTGGGAGTCCAGTGGAAAAGGCTGACTTGGTGCTCCAAGTCTCAGGTTTTTATCCAGGTAGAGGGGCTTGGTTTCCCCCCCAGCTGGAGCATTTCCCAATGGGATGATGGAAGTTTATCAGTGGACTCAATGGCCCATTAGCAGAAGACCTATCCCTGGATGGAGGATGGGTCGTGGAGGAGATAAGGAAACTGCTCTGGATGGTTTCTTATCAGCTGGCTTATCAACAGAAGATAACATCACTACCCCCCATCCCAGTTCTAATGGATAGTAATAGAATAACACACCCCTGATTATGTTTTACACTGCAACCCATGACAAGAGTAAATAAGAAAAGTTTTCTGGAAAACTTTTTGATGATTGGAAGCTGGTACCTCTGTTCCTGACTTTCCAATGTGCTGTTCCAGCCTTTACAGGGAGGGAGTCTCATTAGCTTATTAGAACACATGTCCGGGTTCTGAGCATCCCAGTAGTCATTCAGGGTTGACTTTTTCCCAAATACAGGAATAGAATGATATGGTGCTTGCCAATTAGCCTGGGACCACCCTGACTGTGAACCTAGGATAAGATAAAGTACAGGAAACTTCATGCAGTTCAGGCAAGACTGCTCAGTTGCAATGGTTTCAGTGATAACTAAAAGGAAATGAGCTAATGTCTTGCCCTGTAGTTACAATTCAGTCCAAGAGATTTATTTCTTTCTGTATATCTCGGCTGTCAAGATGATTGTCACCATAATTGTGAGTTCAGATCTTAGCACACTCCCTTTAGCCCTAGATTTGTCCTTGGAGAAGAATTCCCTGCCACCTTCTAAGCTTCCATTTGGATATAGTATGTTCTCCCCTGCCTAGTCTGACTGTCATGCAAGTAAACCACTCTGACAAAGATTATATATCACTTTCTCTCATACTTTTAGACAAGCTAAAGCAGTTTTTGGACATTTCTGTTCATATCTGTATTTATGTATTTATATATGTCATTTTTATTCATATATTTATACATATATATAGTGTGTACATGTCCCTTCAGCTTCTGTGCAGTAACATTTTTCACATCTGTGATCAATGTAACTAATGAAAGAATAATCACGAAGGTGTAAGGATTATAATAAACGATTAATCAGTCACAAGAGGACTCATCAGTAGGGTATGGTATTAATGATACCTTTTGTAGTAGATTTTTTTTTAATAAAATTGATTATAAGCTTATGTGCTTATAGCATACAGTAAAATGTCCAGTGTGGTATTCCATTTAAACCTGTAACAAGCAAGTGTAAGTATTTTTTTAGTGAATAATGCATCCAGGTATTAACAAATACTTAGTGTCCATTACAGAAACTGATATCAAATATCAGTAGCCTGCTCAAAGGTTTCTTAACCTCATTGAGAAGTGTGAGTGCTCTTTAAAATAAGATGATGTTTGCACTAATATGGTGTTTTCTTTTCTAACTACAGTTAGAACTAACTTTCAGCTACTTGGAAATCCAAGGAGTAACTTCCAGTAAACCAGGCCAGGTGAGTGTATTTGGATAAAAGAAACTTGTTTACTCATTGCTAAGGAGGTAATTCTCTAACATGCAGATGTCCCCTTCCCACTCAGCACACTGTGCATTTGTATTCTTGCATTCATGCTGGTCTAAAAGCCTTAAAAATAACAATAAGAATTTTAAAAGTCTGTTTTAGGAATGTTTCGTGCACTTGGAATAGTGCTAAGAAATAGATTGGGTTTTTTCCTAGTTCAGTATGGTACAAGTTTCCATTTGTATCATAAGTGTATCTTTTTCTGAGAGCTGGTAAAGCAATGGTGGCTGGTGTGCAATCATCACCACACAACCTGCAGTGGCTTCTGTGGTGGGTATCTTTATGGGGAAGCTGAAACCTACTGCTTACATTGCAGGCAGAAGTGCTTTGCTTTCAACTGTTCTTCATGCCTTTACTGTGTAAAACACAGAATATATTTGACAGCAAGTTACGTGCCCAAAAAAGTAAATGTCAAAGAGAAGGTGCTGAAAAGAAGAATGCCTTTAGAGCGTTTTTAATTCATAAGATGAGCATGTTGACAAGATTTGACAGTTCAATTGTATCAAAGTCTTCATGTGTTTCATGTGTGTTTGGCTTTTAAAGAGTTTTTAAAGAATAGGAGTGCCTGAGATACTTTGAACTCTGAAAAGCTCTCATTGTATTAACGTGTCATCTTTTTAACCTGTCTTTTGAAATTTTCCTTAAAGGAGGAAACAAAAAAAAAGGTCCAAGTGTTTTAATGGGAAGAAATCTACTAAACTCTAAGTTTTTGTGGCTTTTTTTTTAATTTAAGGTACTAAAATGCCAGGTAACTATTGCTATTTATTCCTGGAGGCATAGATAATCACTGTTGTAGCAGCGTTTAAAATAGATTTTCAGCAGCCTCAATGAGCATACAATTTTCCTAAAATATTTCTTAAAGTCTTTCATATTTATGTTCATTTGAGTTTTAATTGTGTGAGTCTTACAACTGAAGGCAGAGAGAATCCTAGATTATTTCTTGTGGAGCTAGTGGTTTTGTTGCAGTTTTCCTGCAAGTATCACATTGTAGCTGTGGCATCAGAAGGGTGTAGTTTTGTTCTAGGCATCTTGCAGAGTGCCACGAAGAGCTTCTTACTGAAAGATAAGTGAACAAATGGGCAGGGTAATATAAGGAAACGTTGTGCTAATATTGGTGACGATGACAAACTGGTAAGTTGCCCACTCATTCATCATCAGGAAGTGGTGGCAACAGGCTCAGAAAGGAGTTGAATTGATGGCAAAAGATGTGAATAGTCTCAGTGTGCTTTAGGGATAATTCTAGGATTATCATGGTGGTGACCCGAAGCATGAATTGGGAACCAAGAGAGCCCTGGAGACCAGCTTCAATAAGAAGCAATCCCCTGTATCATACTGCACAGGGACCCCTCTCCTACTGTCTGTCTTCACTTATTTATGCCTAATGTTATCTTCTCACTGTGTGTGCACAGCTTCTCATTTAGAAGAGATGATTACTTGGGCTGTGCTAGCTATTCACACTGGAGTCAGCAAAAGCATTACACTGCTTCCTGTGATGCAGCTGAAGGCAGCAGCAGAGCTGATGTGTCACTCATACCCTAATCTGATTTGGTTCTGAACACTCAATATCTAAGAGAGGCGGGTTGCAAAAGGCTTTATTTATCTCCCTCTCTGGAGCACAGATCCCCCCAGACAGCGAGACAGTCATGCTGGCTGAGTTACTGCTTCATCTGCACTGAGACAACACAGCACCACAGCATTTTCTTAAACAGCACAGAACAAAGCATTAGAGCTTTTCCAGAGGATCACAGCCATTAAAGACTTTTACTTTTTGCCTGAGGAAACGGGCACCCTGCTCATTCAATAGTTTCCTGTCAGGCTGTGCTTGCGTCTCCTGGTGTTCTGGGACATGTTTCAAAAGAGGACAATGCTGTGAAAAGTTCTTGGTTTTCAAAGTGTCAGCTGAGGTCAAGATCCTTTGAAAATTGTATTCCCGTGGGAAGCAGGGCACTGTTAGAAAAAGCCAAGTTTGAATACGGGGGTCTTGTACATTCAAGAACAGCTTTCAGAAACTTTACCTGAAGCTTTGCTCTGTCATGTCTTAAAGAACAGCAAATTCCTATGAGCATTCAAAATGCTTGCCTGTTTAATTCATTAGCATGAATTACATGATAGCTATCTCAGCCTCTTGCACTTTTATTTATAGTTGATTATGGAAACTGAGAAATGCAGCATCTCCATGAAGATGGCATCCTCAGAGGATGTGAATGAGGTGCTGGCACACATCGGGACCTGCCTCAGGAAGATATTCCCTGGACTCTCACCAGTGTAAGTATCCTTTAGGGCACCTCTAGAGGGAACAGGTTGTATGGAAGTGGTGACAAGCCACCCCTTTTTTGTCTACTTGTCTCCCCACCCTGATCTCAGAAAGGCACTGAGGATATAAGAATCATATCCACAAGCACTAAGCTTTTGTCCAGGTGTATGGCAGAACCAGGACACAGTGTAGAGCATAGGCAGACTGTGTGTGATCCTGTAGAGTCATAAGAGCCTTTGGTTTGAAGGGGGAGGTGCAGTTATTTGAGGTAATAAGTTTTTAGTTTACCTTGTTGCCTCTCCAGCCTCAGGTATAGCTTAAGTTCTATCTTTTTTGTGGTAACTGGCTCCTTTTTCTGTTTTATTTTTTCCCCCACCAGAAGTAAATCTGACTTGGTAGAGGAAGGAAAAGGTTCCATTTATTTTCAGTGTTTGTGAATCAGTGCACATGATTGTGGGGCTTGTTCTTCAAAACTGAGCCCTGGGCAATCTTGTCATATACTTCTCATGGCTTAACTGACTCCTTGAATTATTTGTCTCCTTTTCTGGCTTTTCTTTTCATTGCATTACTTGTGCCTTTGGTTTTCTCTCTTACCTGTGTCTCTGGATTCTATAATCTTGCAGCAATTCTCAGTAGTTTTTCTTAATTTTCTTTTCTTTCTTAGTCATTTCCTCATCTTCATCATTCTCTACCAAGTCATGCAGCTCTACTGTATTCTCTTCAGCTCCTGTTTTTCACCATTAATATAAAAAATGGGCTGTGGAAAAGAGTTTTCTCAGACATGTTGTTTTTATAAGTGAACTTTAGTAGCAGACACTAGATGTGAATTGTTAGGCTAAACTTACATGTTTTATTTTGGGTGTATGTCTTTATTATTCACCTTTCCTGTAGGTGGAGTAGGAAATCATGTCCATAAACTCTGGATGGCAGTTTCTTTTTCTTCTTTTCATTTTTTTTTCCCATTTCCAATTTTCCTCTCGAGCAGTGTTGTTAACTGCCTTAGTGGAGATTGAGCTGTCCCTTCAAAGAACATGAATACAACGGAATATTTGTGAGCAGGGTTGCTATAAAGCCTCAGTAATAGTGTGAGAAATGCAGACAAAAAGAATAAGGAGGGTTGCAAGACTGTTTGTTTCTCTGGTTTATGAAGAACTTGAACTCTCCATATTTTTTCTGTGGGCTTTCTTGAGAACATTGCTGGAGCAGTTTGGGTAGCTATACCACAAAATAAATCAAATTTCTTGCTCTCCTCTCAGATGGCAGAGTTTTTCAAAATGAAGGCATTGGAGTTGTGTAGATTCTAGAGGGACCAGATCAGGCAAGAAAGGGAGGAAGTGGTTTCTTTTTTTATTTTTTTCTATTTTTGTTATTGCTTATTAATTCTATTCTGCTCCACCTTCCACCCCCTTAGACCCCTCATAAATTCTGTAGCTTATAAGGCAGTCTTGCCATCCAGAAAAACAGATAGTTTCATTTTCTAAGAGGCAGGAAAGTATTATGTTTCTTGTCTGTCTGGGGAAGGAAACCACTACCAAACTACAAAGATTGCAGCTGGATATTAAGAGTGCAATGAGGAGGCCACATGGAACTGCTCAGCTCTTTGCACCATTGTGCTATTTCTGCATAAAAGCAGTGTATAAACAACAGTGGTTTTAGAGTAACCATTAATACTATGTCTCTTCCCTATTTTGGGCATCCTGGTGTCAGATGAGGGCTACAAGTCTCCTTAGATAGAGTGATCCTGTAATACAAAAGGATTTAGTTTCTCCAGTAGTCACAGGGTTAAACAAAAGAAAGAGAGAAAGAAAGAATGAAAAAATGTTACTCCTGCTGTGCTGCATAATGATGTGTGTGCCTTTTAGGTAGGAAAATGAGTTGTATTAAAAATGGTAATTCTTCCTATACACTCATTTAAAAATGCTCTTAAAATAAAAAAGGTTTATGTGTTTAAAAATACTTTCAAAGAAGTAAATGATGTTTTTTTTTCTCTTTTCCATCTAGGAGGATTATGAAAAAAGTAACTATGGAGCCTTCAGAAAGACTGGCTAATCTCCAGGCCCTGTGGGACAGTCACACAGTGGCAGAACTTGGACCTTGTGGTGAGAATGAATTTAAATGCTCAAATATAAAAGGGCTGGAATTGCAGTGTCAGGAAGTCTAATTCTATTTCTGGCAGAAGCTTGTAAAGGTGTAATTAGTTTTAAGGTGTAATTAGTATGAAGCAGACTTCTGATTGGTAGGTGAAGGCACTATATTAAGCTTTCTTGCAACTTACCACGTGAAGATAGGATAGTCTCAGTTCCTTTCATAAGCACAATGGACAGTCTTCTGAGGGAAAAAGAGAGTGAGTTTTAAAAAACTGGATCTTCAAGTATTAAAGTGTCCTGTTAGATGTACATTTGCTTGCTTGTTTGACTGCTATGCTGAATAGTCTCTTGGGTTGTTTGTAGGAGGCTTTTCGCAGATGTATGCTTGTGTTTGTGACTGGCTTGGATTTCCCTACAGAGAAGAAGTACAGTGGGTAAGTGCTTGTCTTGTTCTGAAGCTCTTTTCAGCCACCTGTACTAATGATCAAAGAACAGGTAAATCCATAGTGCTTGACAAAAAAAAAAACCAAAAAAAAAACAACCACTACAGTTCTGTAAAGCTGTGTTTGGTTATGTGTTTTTAACAGGATGTTGATACGATTTATCTGACACAAGATACCAGGGAGTTGAATTTGCAAGATTTCAGCCACCTTGACCACAGGTAAACCACGTGCAGTAATCATACTAATATTGATGAAATGGGACGGCCCCATAGCTGGAACGTGCAGACCTGTGAAATGACCATCTGTAGCATTTTTAGTTTTCAGCATGAAGCTGCTGTTTTTGCACAAAAGCCCCATGGAAACCACATTTCATTCAGGAGCCTGAGAAGATAAATATATTTTCTTATTGGAAGCAATCCAAAAAGTTAGCAGATAGATACTTTTCCTGTGAAGGTGGATATTAGAACTCAAATTCAGCAGATAAAACATGCAGCTACATCTGGTGGGCAAAGCAAAAAAGGAAATGATGAAGCCTTTACTTCTTCAGAATGTACACAGTAAAGGAAATGAATTTTTGTCAGCAAGTCAGTAGAAGGTTTAAGTTGATCAACTGAATTCCAGCAAGTTGTCTTTTCACTTAAAATAGATGCCATCAAAAATATGTACTGCCAGAAAGGAACTAATTGAGGGTAATTTTGCTGTGAGATGCTGAAACCTAGCTAAGTCTTGTATTTAGTTCACTGAATTTTAGCTGGCTGAGAAAATTGGATTCTGAGAAAGTTGAATCTGGAGATATTACAAGTAGGAGAAAATGGAGAGGGAGCTTAAACAAAATTCATCATTATACAAAGGAAATTGCAAATTTAAGAAAGTTTAAATAAGGTAGAGAAAGAATTTGTTTATTTGGGAGAACCCAGTGAAAGAAATAAGAATCTATCACAGATACAGTGTTCAGAATATCATCAGAAAGGCTGAAGCTGGAGGTAGGTAAATAAGAGTATTTTGCCACAGCATTCTTTGCAGCTTTAAGCTGTCTGGTTTGTGAACTTACAGAATGCCCCATTCAAAGACTTAGCTCATTTTCTGTGGCACATTTTCACAGCCTGCAGTGAATCCCTTGGCAAAGTTACCAAGCAGTATCTGTGCTCACTAATTCAGAGGTAACTCAAGACTCCAGGGCTGCAACTGGTGCGTGACAGATGCAGCCAAAGACTCTTCCCTTGGTTAAGCCTTGCTGAAAAAGGATAAGGGGAGAGGTGCTATTAAGCATGAGCAAATTTGGGGCAAGGACTTAAGAATTCTTTACACATTTATTGCAAGATGAAGTGATGAGAAGACTGTGGGGCATTCTTGAGAAAGTGACCTACAGATCCCTAGCCTCCATAGATAATAAATGTTCAAACAATTTATTAGGAAAGAATAAATAGAATTGTTTTAAATAGTTAGAATATCTCAGCTGGTGCAAATGAATTTGGCTCCCAGAAAATTAAATAATGGGTTTGTTGTTTTAGAAAAGCTTTTCCTTAAAGTATACCTTACAGAATTAATGTTGCTGAAGAAGTGTATCTGTGCTGTTAAGGAGTCTTATATTAAGTGTTTCAATGTTGTCTAAGTCCAAAGATTCAAATCTATTTCGGAGCCATTTACATGCTGTGGAATCCCATCTTGTGATGACAGCTTGTACATGTTGAGGACTGAACTGAGGAATGTTTTGGATTGAAATTTCAGGAAGATTAAAATTTTAAGAAAGCCAAGCCCTTGTTACTCACTAAAAATATAAATTGGGAATTGAAATCCCAGTCAATTCAAGAATGTGTGCAAGCATTTTCCAATCTATTTAAGACAATGGGACTGCTATAAATTCACAGTATGCCATTATACTTTGGATTTTGAGAGACTGTTAAATATCTCACCCACCTAATTTTTGGGTTGCTGAACCCATATAGTTTATGTTGTGTAGTAGCTCTGAGGCAAGTTAGGACAGGTACATCAGTTCTCTAAATACAGGGGTTATGCATTGCAAAAATAAACAATTTGTGTTTTTCCAAGTAAAACATTTCTGTTAAAGGTCAGCATAAGGTGGCATGAATTATAGATGAATTTAAGTTCCCAGAGCATCACAGCATGACTTGCTGCATGGGAACATAACTTCCAAGGTTTTATCTGAAGTTACGTTCTGTTGTGAACTATAGAATTATTAAAAAAAAAAAAAAAAAGAAAGAAAGAAAGAAAAAAAAGACTCAAAATGAAAAGAAGAGCTTTTTTGATATGGTAGCCTGATCTTTATTTGTGTAGCATGTGTTTTAGCTTATTTGAACATTCAAAAAATTTTAAGAAAAGTGTAATTGTTTAGATTTTTTTCTTTGTGCTGTTGAGCTTTCTTGTCATTTGAAATACACTGGGGGACAGAGATGTTGAAAAAATGTGAAGGCATTAGATAAGCTGGAATCTTGTTGAGACTTGGTGAGATTGTCTGCATTCCAGAAGAAAAGAATCTGTCTTTATTTTAAGATGGCACAGATTTGTCTTTTATAAATATTACTTTATTCCGGATGGTAATTTTAATTAATATAAGCATCTCAGTGTAACTCAATGAGGGAAAGTTATGAGAAGGCCCTGCTTTTGGAACTGGTTCTTAGCTTTCTTTCATACCATATTGGAAAAGAATTCAGGTTATTGCTAATACCACATCTAGGCTGCAACAGAATAAAGTGAATAAAGCAATATATAATTTTTGAAAAGAAAAACCCAATAACAAGAATATTTGGGTTAAATGAGCTTAAAGCAAGAGAAGGAGTAGAGGTAAATTCCCAAAGGGGACCCTCATTGGGCAGAAGCACCATCAAAACCTGGGGGAAAAAAAAAAAAAAGCCGGATGGTAGAATCTGATAAAGCAGAATTTCTACACAGTGAGTAGAGCTGCTCACAGGACACAGGCAGGGTTTGCATTGTCTGCTGGGAATAGGGGGAAAGGGATGTGTTGAAGGAAGGGTTAGCAGTTGTTGTTGGTGAAGGTCCCTGGCAGTATCTGTGCTTGACTGGCATTTGAGCAAAAAGACCTTGGATACTGCAGAAGACTAAACTCTTCAAGAAACATTGTTGCAGCTGAACAGGAATATTTTAAAGCAGATCAGAGTGGCTGATTTGCAAGTTCTCATCTTTAAATGTTTCTTGCAAGTGCGATAGCTCTGCGGCTGAGCCTGAGCACCCCTTGTCCTTCAGCCATTTCCCTCCCGAGCCAGAGGAGGAAAGGGGAGAAAGGCACAGCCTCAGGAAAGTTCTGTCTGCTGCCACTCTCTTGCCCAGAAGCTCCTGAGCTCTTGCTAGCCCTCAAGCTGCCTTACCAGCTCCCTGGGTGAACACTTGCAGTTGTTGATCTCCAGTCATTGTCCCTCTGTTCCTTGGAAGGAACTGGGCTGCTGCTGGTGACTGAACTACAGATGCTCATGGTACCTTCTGCTGCTTTTGGAGGTGTTGGTCCACAGCATGAACAGCTCTGCTCCACCAGTGTCAGCCTGTCCATTGTTTGCCCAGCTGTCCTGCCTGGTTACTACTGCATGAACAACCCAAAATTTCACCTGAAAAACTGCTCTTATATTCATTCCACTTCCAAGGCAAAGGCAGTGACAAGAAAGGCATCAAAGCTGCAAATTTATTGCCACCTAACTTCACCAGGGAAGGAGCAAATCTCTCTGTCTGTGGGCATTCTGTACTCCATGGAAAGATTCCTTCCTGCCCAGCCTAAGGGGGAAGTACCGCTGGGTTGTAATTTTTCTTACTTAACATTTCACCAGTTAGTTACTGCTTTATGTGGAGATGAAGTGTGTGTGTGAGTGTAGGAACAAAAACAACATGGTGGACAGAAATAAACCTATACACTCCATGAAGCTGCTCAGTCTCTGCTGTGCCTGTGGAAATTAATTCACAACACAACTGTGCTGTGAACAAGATGGAAAGATGGTTTAAATCCTTGACGGGCACCCCACGCTAGTTCCTCTGCAGGAGTGTGAAAATGGTCTGCTTGCATGAGCTTCTCAGTTGGTGGGCTACAGTCTTTTGCTGCAAAACGCTGCACCTTCGATCTGTTACCTTAGTGATGCTTGTACTTCCCAAATCTGGCAACTGCAGTTCCCAATATAGCCCACGGAATGCTTGGCCACGTGATGTCGCCTTGTCTCCTGGCTTTCCTGTGTGTTCAACAACCACCCTGAAGTGTCTGCATGTTTGCAGAGGAAAACTGGAGGAGGGGAGGAATAAAAAGAAGATGAGAGAAGGGAGCTACGTGTTAAGTGCAGACCTGTGCCTACCTGCATATGTCCTGAATGAAGAGCTAGAGCTGTGGAGTTGGACTATAACAGCCAATACTTTTATATTTCTCCCTAGAAAAACAGGCTGAAATGTCACTGTTTCGCTGATTTGATAAGTTAGTTTGTGTATGTTACAGCTCTTTATTTCATTATAAAGACAAGGGCTTTCTAAGGAACTGTTAAGCCTCTGTGTAGGTGTATATAAGTATTTAATATGCAGCACCAAACTGATCCAAGTACTGCACTGCTAAATGGTGTGATAGTGCTTGATGAATGATTCTGCTGGGGGGTAGCGTACAGACGTGACATTTATCAACGTCTGCTCCTGGAGAAACTTAACAGAGGGGGAGCACATCACATTAAGAGCCTTGGAATGAAAAAAATGGGAATAATTTAGAATTTCATTTGTGAAATCCCTTTTACAATTAAGGAGGGTTTGTGCTGAATGTCGCATTATCCTGTTGCAGGTCTCCTGTTTCCTGGGGGAATTTAACTATAGAAATGAGACAAGGAGGTGTTCTCTAGAAGCATTCAGTCATGGAATTATATTAAATCATCAGACTGCCAAAAAGCTTTTTAGCGTCATGCTAAATTATAATTAGAGGTGATTAAGAAGCTTAAACATGTCAGAGGCTGAAGAAAAAGTTATACTAAAAGTAGTAATGGCAGCCCAGACAAATTCCTGATTTTAAAATTCATGCTAGAATGGATGCCAGTTGGCCAGTCAGAAATTTTTATTAAAATAAGAGGAAGACATGCAGCTGCTGTTGCTGTTTTTTTAGAATGCAGAGCTTTCTATAATGGGGATGGTAGGCAATTAGCATTGCAAAACTATGGAGAATGAGACATGGAAGAACACTAAGGAGATTGTTTCAGATGACAGTTATATGAAATGTGTGTAAAAGTGTTTTTCTTTTTCTAGAGACTTAATACCTATAGTTGCTGCTCTGGAGTATAATCAGTGGTTTACAAAGCTGTCCTCCAAGGATCTGAAATTAGTAAGTAATAAATTCAAACAATATATCTGCTTCTACCAGTCTGTGCTGTGTTTTAAAGGATGCTATTACATTTTTTAAAGTGAATTTTTTTAGGCAAGTACAACTGGGCAATCTGTTGCCAATTTTTCTTTTCCTATAATCCTATCAGGAAAATACAGACTGTTAGATAGTCAATTAGCACCATAAAAACATTGCTGAGAGTCAGGTCTTGTCAAAACTTAAAATATTATAGTTTGAAAACCTTGTTGGTTGATAGTAGTAGCCCATAAAACTTCATTAGGCATTACTAACTCCCCCAAATATTATGTGACTGATAGGAAAGTAAAGCAGCCAGAAATGTTAGTTGTTTTCTGGAGGTGAAAAGAAAGTGCCAAGATTCTGGGGATTTTTTCTTGCATAAAGCACTTCTTTCTGTGTAATTTTCATTGCAACTTGATGATTTTCTCTCCCAGTTTTCCGAAGCACTGATGTGTGGTACTAGTATTTTTCCATATCAGTTTTCATTCCTGAAAGCAAAAAGAGGACATGTATAAACAAGTTGGGCTACCGAAAAAAGGGCCAAGGAAAGTAGTAATTCAACGACAATTTAAATATATCAAAATGTGCTATTGCTTCTAAATTTGAAAGTTTATAGTCACAGATGGAGTTAGTAGTTTACTTGAGAAATTGCTTTCATGCTTGCCTTCAGAAGCTTTTGCCTTTAAAAATTAATATTAGACTTCATCTTGTTTAAGTTTATGCCATTTTATTGATCTGTAAAGTTCTTATTATATTCCTAAGCTATCATTTTCAGTGAAAATTCTGTAGGAGCTTTTGTGATTCTTGGCAAAAAGAGTAGGCAAAAAACTTCTTTCATGCTGGGACATCTCTCTCAAAGTTATGCATGGAATGAAGCTGGTGGTATTTTCAGTGCTGTTGTAGTTTGCTGTTAAAATCAACATTGTTAAAAGGTACAATGCAATTAATCAGTTTCTGCTTCAGTGAAATGAGATAGTTTGCTTTGGTAGAAGACTGACTGGTGTAGTTTGCTTAGAACAAAACCTGGTCCTATTTTCTAACTGAGATACATTTATGTGAATGTTTTGGGATTTTATCTTATCAGCTTTCCTGTGGAAAACAAACTTTGTCAGTCTAGAAAATGCGTCAGTTACTTAAAAAAACCCAACCTCTTACCTTTCACACATTCCATTTTTAAGTCAAAGATGAGGAAAATGCAGCTCTTTGGACAGTAAATCCATGCCAAATGAGCACTGCCATGGGTCATTATGAGGTCAGACATATCTGGAGGCCATGAATGCATTGTGTTTCACCAGTCCCACGCTGACATTGTGTTTGATACACAGTACCCACTGTGGTTTTATAGTACAGGCATGAAACTTTCCACTTGCCATCACAGTACTGTAGAAAGATTGTGGTAATAATTTTAATTTTTAAAACATGGATGGTAGAGAAAGTATTGGGAAGAAGTCTGAGTTGACAGTCTTCACCAAAAATTGTCAACCTTTTCTGTGTAAAGGATTAATAATATTTTATGTGTGTGGTAGAGCAGATTTCTTTTGTTTAGGGGTTGTTTTTGGACATTCAATTAGTTTGAAAGTAAAAAACCCAAACCCTGAAAAATACAGAAACTAGAAAATGTCAGGCAGTCATTAGAGACAAAGATATCCTAGGTATGAATGTCCCATTGTTGTTTTTAAAGGCAGATAACAGAATAGCTTCAGCACTTCATGATCATGACTGAAATTCAGCTTTGGATATCACATGAATGCTGGTTAGTGTGAGCTGTGGGGGGGAAAAGAGAAGTCAAATCCAGAAGGAAAATAAAAGTTTATAATAAAAGTTGATGAGGTACAGAGTTCATTGCATGGCTTTTGAACGATTACGGTTTTATCTCTTTATTTGAATGAGCAGAGTAAACAAACTCCTTTGTTGTCATGTTTTGTTCATGGCACTTGCAAATATCCATGCAAATTCTAGAATTCCACAACAATAAGAAACATGAGATGGGATTTGCTTTTGCATAGACTGGAAGAGTTCATACTCAGATATACTGGCCCTTATACCACTAATCCTTGGGAGTCTTTGGAGAACCTCTCTAGTTAGGGTACTTTTGCTCCTGAGGTTTTTTGGGATTTTTTTTTTTTGTTTGCCTTCTAGCATCTTCCTTTATGTTAAGCTGCCATTCGTGGTCAGGTTTCATTCTCCTTTGCACTAGTCACCACTTTTTTTTGCAGAAGTAGCTTGTGTATGAATAAGATTTATTTGAAAATTAGGTGAGAGTTTTTTCTGAACCACATGATTTAGGTTGTTTTCACTGTCATTATAAAAATTCTGCCCATTTTGGTTAGGTGGCCTGATTCATTAGTTACTTGCTTTTAGTCTGCCTCCTGCTTCTCTGGAGTCTTTCCCAGAAGTCTTCTGTTGACTCTCCTGGATGTTTCTGGTATTTTTACTTCCTATTTGTGTATAACAAGAAGGTGGTTGTGGCCTGGATCCCATTAAGATGTACAGCTTAACTCAGTAACTGTCTGCTCCGTGTTTGTGTTCTTTAACACTGTTCTGTCTTTTCTGTGGCAGTCCACTGATCTCTGTGAGCAGATACTGCGAGTGGTGAGTAGGTCCAGTCGGTTGGAAGAGCTGGTATTAGAGAATGCCGGGCTTAGAACGTAAGTAATTCCTTGGAAATGTCTCTTTAGATGCTGCCTGCTCCCACTAAAAGCCAGAATAAGCACTGAAAAAGCTGTGCTCCATGTCTGTCTAGCTCTGATGAGCCTCTAGTCACAAGCTTTTGATCAGGTTTTCCAGAGGGTCCGTATGTCCAAGAAATCCCTTTAAACTGGTGTTTTTTAAGATTCTGCCTGGAGAGTTGGGCTAAGTGGAGCAAAGTGATTGAAGGACAGCATAAACCTTGAACTGGCTCATATTGGTCCTCTCCAAGTACGGCTCCAATAGAAGTGCCAACACCTTTTTATAATTTAAAAACCAGTGGTTTAGCTTTTGTTAAAAAAAGCATATTATTCCATCTTGTATAACACATTATTTCATTTCCAAATGAACTGATGTTATCTTAATGTGGATTGCTGTCTGCTCAAATATAACAGGACTTTTACATTAACAACTCTTTTGAAGAAAGTAGATCAGTAAGTTTAATGGCTTGCCATATACTTAGAAGGAAAATATGCAGAAATAAGCCATACAATTAAATCCTTGCATACGTTTTAAATACAGTAAGTTGTAGTTACTAGGTATTTGCTTTTTTTTCCTCCTTCACAGGAAGTAGAAGCAAAGTTCAAGTCACTTCCAGCTGTGCTAGTTTATACTTGTAGTGTTTGTTTTAGTGTTAGGATAGTGTCCAAGACAATGCAAACAAGGTAAGCTCTAGAGCTAATGAATTTTTTTTTTTAATTAAAAAAAAAGGAGTGTTAATGTGGGAGAAGCAGAACACTATGCAGAATTACAAATACAAGGAGACAAGCACAGCAGAGATATTTGGTGTGCCTTACATTGTCTCCTCTTCCATTGTTGGAGTATTTTTCTCCTTTTTAAAGTGCACTTTGCATTGAAATGCCTTTAAAAGAAAATTGCCTACATGACACAAGAAATTTGAGGTCGAGTTTGGAATTAGTGCACTGCCTTTAATAGTTGTCATTCAAACATAAGCCTCTGGTTTTAATCTCATTTTTCTTCCAGTATGTGACATGAAATCTAGTGATAATCATTAATATTAAAGGATATGTTGATTACCTTTGCACATTGCCTACCTTAATTTATTACAGTTGGATTAACTGCCTTCAATTTTAACAGGACTTGACAGATAATCAACCTGTGACTTTGGTTTTCATGTCTCCATCTACATGCAGAGCATTTGGCACTGTGCCTTGGCGTGTATCTGTTCTGATCAACACTGTCTGGTTTTGCCAAGAATGCATTTGTCAGTTTTGCCATTTTTCATATCTGTTTGCTAGGAGATCCTGTTGTTGCTGGGTATCTTCCTTCCCATGGCTTACAGACCAGTCATTTTTAATGAGCTGTGATAGAATGCCAAACCAGGGTTAAGAAAGAGCTTCCAAGAGTAAAGCTGTAAGAAATAACCCGAGCAGCTGCAAGAGCATATTTCTTCCTGCGGCAGAATCAGTTTAAGATAATTCTGTTCTTTTCTATCTCCAACCACTCATATCTGTGACTTAGTTTGGGCCACAGCCTCATAAACACTTGTCATCCTCCCAAATGATGAAACAGCAAACTATTGTGCAGTAGGAGTAATAAGGACCCAGAACTAGGGAAGTGTGAACTTCCTGTTGGGAAAAACAGGATGTCAAATGAAAGCCCCTGTCTGATAAGATTTGTGCCAGTTTAGACGCTCTTGGAAATTTTATCCCTACTGCTATTGCTTTAACTACACATAAAGGTTGCAGCTTAGATAACATTGGAAGGCTTCAATGCATATAGCAATCACTAATGTTTTGCTAAGTGTTTTAATTAACATACGTGATGTCCAGATTTCAGGGAGAGCAGAGTAATTCAGGCTAACCAAAAAATATGAGCTTGAAAAGAGGGTTAATCCCTCGGGTATTTTAGAGAAATAACCAAATAACTGATTTCTGTGTAGGCAACTAGACCTATTGATTAGGCTGGGCTTTGCTGTCTACCAGGCTTTGCAGCATGGCAGTGTATGGAGGGAGCTGCCCTTGGTGTGCCCTGTTGGGAGATGCTAAATGGCAAGGACTTGGATATTAGGAAAAGATTCTTCCTCCAGAGGGTGGTTGGGTTCTGAAACAGGCTCCCCAGGGTATGGTCATGGCCCCAAACCTGCCAGAGCTCAAGGAGCATTTGGACAACAATTTAAGGCACGTGGTAGGGCTGTTGGGGTGTCCTGTGCAGTGCCAGGAGTTGGACCTGATCCTTGGGAGTCCCTTCCAACTCAGTCTGTGATTTCCATGGAACTGCAAGATAGAAGTCCCAGTCTGCAAAGGCCTGTTTGCAGGAGCTGGTGCAAGCAGCACTTTTTTGTTGCACTTATATGCTCTCTGAGAGCTGGCAGGTAGAATGTCCCTGCCTCCTTTCACACTGTCCTGTGCAGCCCTGTTCCAAAGGAAGTGGCCAGCTGCCACATGGGGAACAGCAGAAGTGGCTATTGCTGAGGTATCCTGAGAGTTTTTGACAGTCATATTGAGTTTTGTCTTCCTCTTCTTGACAGAGTCTTAATGTCCTTAGACCTAACAGTATTGCTTCCTCCCACATATCCTCTTTATTTCTGGTACAGGGATGTTGTCTAGACAGATCTCAAGGAATTGTTTTGTTTGTCTGAGATTTCCAGATTGGTAGTATTCTTCCCTTTGATGAAATATCCTTAGTCTGTCATATATATAGTTAAATGGAATATTTTTGAGGCTTTACCTCTAAGCCTGAATAAGCTTGTTTCAGCCAGGCATGGCTGTGTAATGCACACAGAGCAAGCTTGATGTTTTATAGCAAGTTTCAGACTTACCCCACATGCTCTGTTCATAAGTGCACAGCCAAAAGAAGTAACAAATTTTATGACTTGAAACGAATTATGAAGAAAAGAGTGGAAGAGATGTTCCCCCTTGAGCAGAGCCAAGGTGCCTCTGTTTATGGCAGAGGCTGTACAGGGAGTGTGCATTATTTGTTGTATTTTTTTTTCCAAAATGAGCCTTGGAGCCCTGTGAGCCCAATATAGATAATCCAATGCTTTCTGGTGGAAGTTGGTTTGCTGTGCCTTTGCTAAGTATTCACACATGCTCAGTTGTCCAAAACATTCTTACAATCCTGCCTATATTGTTGGCAAAAGCTGGAGCAGAGTTTGTAAACAACCCTGGAGGTATAGGCAAAGTATTGTAATTACAAGAATCTGTTAGGGATAAAGGAAGAGGAGGAAACTTCTCAAGAGGAAAGGGTTTGTTGCTTTTTAACTCAAAACCTCATTTTTCTTGGCTGGACTTGGGGAACTTGATTTAGTTGCCTAAGGGCAGGCATCTAGCACCATTTGAAATGCTGGAGGATTTCCAGAGTGTTGGCAAATGTCACTGAGGACCTACAGGAGATCTGTAGTCTTCTGCAGCAGCAGCTGGTAGCAAAGCAGGAGACCCTGGGGCCTGTCAGGTGGCAAAGCTTCAAGTCCAGAAGTTCTTTCTGTTCAGTGTTTGTATTCACTAACTGCTTGTATTTTAGGATTAGAATATGTTTTTCCTAAAGGCAGCCCTTCCTTCATCTTGCATCTGCAGTGCTGGAACAGCTTCTAGCCCCAGAAGGACATAGGGTTTCAACGGGAAACTGAACTTCCCTGGAGCATCTCTGTACTCCAGTAAACTTTGCAACTGCAGATAACCAAAAGCTATTTAGGCTATTGCTCTTCTGTTTCCTTTCTTTTCCAAATACTAGAAGAGGATGCTACCTTCACTGTGGTTCTCAGCACAGAGTTTGAGGGCAGGCAGGATCTGTTCCAAGGAAAGAGGACAGTGTTAATTAGCGTGGTAGCTCTCCACCACTGGCCTACAGGAGGAGGAATAATGTGTTTCAAGGCAGAAAAAGAAGGAAGTTCAAGACATAGTTTTGCTTTCTGTCTTGGTGTCTAACTTAGGTGACATAAGAACACTGAAGTTACAGCTTCACTATCAAAAGCCCACATTAGGTCTAGTCCCTTCTCACATCATAACTTCTCAGTTGGTAGGAGAACAGGTTTGAGGATTTGTCTCAGAGCTGATGAGACACCAGCCTTCTGACTTCATGCAAGGAACATGTCTCCACCAGACAGTGCAGTGTGTAAGGAAACCCAAGCTAGCTTTCAGCTTAGTGCTGTGGGTGGTGGCAGTCCAGCTGCAGCAAAGCACTTTCAGATGGGACAGTGCTCCCTTGCCTCTCAAGTGGCTTTGGAACAGAGGTCATGCTTCTACATCTACCTACCACAACTGGTTAAGGTTGCTTCAAAGCTCTCTCTGCTACCTGGCTTGACTGTTGTCAGCATTACAGAGCTGATAACTCTGCATCTCTTTTGGATCCATTGCTGAAACTGTCATCAGCCAGTCTTGCTCTCTGAGGCCTCTCAGTATAAAAAGAAGCAAAAGACCAGATCATCACTGTGCTGCTGTTCTCTGAGGGAGCTATTCCTGCTGTTTTATAAGGTTAGAAATATTTCTGGATATGCTGCAAATCCATCTGTTTGTCTGACTATTGGCAGAAAGGTGCTGCAAGTGAGCAGGATGGCTTGTGAGTGAAGGAGGTGGTGGTGTGCAAGTTGATGGATATCTCCAAATCCTGTGGCATGCAGAGAGATGGAAGATGTGGTCAAGTTTTGAGTTATTCTGTTTAACTCCTATTTCATACCTTTGAATCTCTGTCAAAAGCATTTTAGGTTTTGATTGTATACTCTTCAGTCTCTTAGGTCACAGAATGAATAAATAACAAGGTATCTCCCTGTGAAAGATAGCAAATTAGCCAGATAAGCATTGTTTAGAACCGTGAGGAATCAGTTAATGCTCTGCAGTAGCAAAGGCCACTTGTATCTAGTAATCCCTTGATGCTTTTAAACCTTTGAACGTGCTGTTGGCAGAAAAGATAACAGGATTCCTTCTCCCTCTCCTTTTTTTTGTTGCAGGGATTTTGCACAGAAGCTAGCCAGTGCCCTAGCCCATAATCCCAACTCAGGACTCCATACGATCAACCTTGCTAGCAATCCACTTGAAGATAGAGGTACTGTAACATTACATTTTTCTCTTTCTAGAAACATAATAGGAGGGTTATTGCTGCTGCTCTGTTCAGCTTTGCCTGAATAATAGGTTATTGTTTTGGGTGTAATGCTACTGTAAATTTCTGTTGTTCACAAATGACTGAGAATTGGTATTCTTTTGACTTATGCATATCCATTGGCGTGCTGAGAAATATTTAAATGTCTTAAACCAACCCTGGACTTTTAAGGAAGATAGAACACAGTGATTGTTCAGGACTAGAGAGTAAAAAAACAACCCTCAAGTTTTTAAGAGGTGTGCACTTTTAAAAGCAGTGTAATCAGTTGAAAGATGAAGCACAAGGCAAATTTGTTTCTTGGATTGTATTTCTCTGATGGTTTTGTGATTTTATTTCAGCTGTAATGCCATATTTCTTTTTAGTATGAAAATTACCCCTTTTTGTCTAGGCTCTGTACTGGCCTGCCCTGTTGTGAGGTCTCAGTGATGTTCAATAATACTGGCATAACTGGCATTCCTATGGAGCAGAGTGCTGTTAACTCCACAAGATGGAAAATCAAGCTGAATAGCTCAGCTTTCCTCAGACTCGGCACCGCTAGGCATGATTTCTGTACATATCAAGGCATTTTTCTCCCTTGTCTACTCTTTTTTAACCCAAGAGGCATTTATTTTTAAAATAAGGTTACATTCTTTCAGTCTGGAGTTGACCCTTCAGCGCTGCCCATGTGAGATTTCTATTTGCTTCACTTAATGCATTCCAGGCACACAGTGTTCTGGGATCAGACTATCTTGTGCTCCTGTTGGGCCAGAAAAAAATAAGAATTTTACACAGTGAAACTTTTCTTGTTTTGTTTGGGGGAAATTTTCTATTCTCTTTGCTGTCATGATTCAAAACTGAAAAGCTGTTCATTCTGACTACAACCTGATAGACTCAGAATGTTGTTAACACAGAATTTTGTAGGTGTCTCTTCTTTCTTGCTGGTTCAGTGAGGAGAAAAATATCTGGGAAGGGGTTTTTTCCTTTTCTACAGCGTGTCACTTTTCTTTTGACTAGAAGCAAGTATGATAGTATTTTTGTTTTTAACCTGTTCTGAATAGTTTTTTATTTGAAATTGTTCACGTGAATTGCTTTAACTCTTTTGATTACCTCTTGCCTGCTGATTATTGCTTGTCCTCGTTAAGAATTCTTATCACATGAAAGCCAATGCTTTGCTGAAGAACGTTATTGTTACGATGTGCCGTAGGCCTACTGCATTTTACAGAAATTTCTGTTTTAAGCTGGAAAAAAGGCTGCCACAATCTGTTGTTGAGTCTGCTTTTGAAGAAGTGTATTTAGATTGTGTTATTTGAAAGAGTTTGGTTTTTTTTTCAAAGGAACTCATTTTTATCTTGGAAGCAAAACAATTGACCAAACGTTGGGTACTCTACAGTGCAGGGGATCTTTTTTCTCATTTATGAAACATATCCGTGGGGGTGCTTTCTTTGCAACAAACCTATAGATTCAAGCCATTCCACAGTATCCACATGTAAGAAAAAAAGGAAATACAGAAACTACAACTTGGAGAAATTAGTCATGTTTTTTCATTATCTCAGCCTCTCCTATGAAATATGCAATTAAGATTTGACCTTTTCATTTGAATTAGGTGGGTTATAGAGTACTTAAAAATTAATCATAGTTGCAGTGTGCAAATTTTGCAATTTTTCAGTTCAAGAAAATTCCCTGGGTGCAAGGTAGATTTTTTACTTTGGTAAACTGGAGCAGTAGGAAGGATTTCACAAGTAAAATTGGAGGTTCATATAAACGTTTTGAAAAATTACCTGCAGGAGCTAGAACTAGATTATTTTGCATTTATGAGGGAGATCACAGAGTTATTTGTTTTCTGGAGAAGAACATGTTGTACCCTCTGTGAACCCAAACATACGCCAAGCTATTGTATATTGTTGAGTACTAATAAGTGAAGGCATAATATTATTACATATTAATGCAACTGTCTGAATTCCAACAGCATGGGAAGTGGGTGTAGTTTACCTAAGGGTAGGACTTGTCTTCAGTTCAAATGCAGTGCAGTGTTTACTTGCAGTGATTTTTTTACTGAGACACTTAATTTGTGTTTGGCTGTCCTTTATGGTACTGACAATATTTGTGAGACTAACACCTGGAAAGTTTGTTATCAATCTTGTCTGTAAAAATCTAGCCACACTGAAGTGATGACAGTTTTGCTTTTGGCTCTGCTAGGATCAGAAATGAATCTCATATTTTGTTAAAAATAATGCAAAACAAACACACTGAAGCCTAGTAGTACTCAAATTTCAAACTCTGTGCCTGGATGCATCTAACTCCATTTCTGCCATGTGAACTCTCATCTCTGTTATGCATTAGCAAAAATGAGCGACTTGCAGGGTGTTCAAGGGACAGAGTAACCAGGAGCACTTTTCTGCACCTGATTTCTGTATCATATAACTATAACTTAACCCCCCCATGCTAGTAAGATGTGAAAATTTTTCAGCTTGGCTGGAACAATAATTAGTCTGCAGATTGTTAGCTGAATACAAAGATGGAGAGGCAAAACTATTTGCTGCATGTCAAAATGCTTAACAGCAAAAATTACATTTGTTGTATCCTTAGTGATTCTGATTGTCCTTATTAAGCTATGAAAGAAAATCCTGTTAGTATTATTTGATTCATTCTTGCTGAAAATTGGTGAAGATATCTGGTTACCATTGTGCTTTACAATCAACGATGCCAAGGTCTCATGGGTCTAATGTTTCAGCAATATAAGTAAAACATTGTGTATTGTTTTCAGCTGCATGGGTGTTGCACACAATATGCTTTTACAGAGAGCTTTAAAAAACACCTCTTCCCACAGTATCTGCAAGGTAGCTGGCTCCTTCATTATCAGTGATAAGTAAAACAGAATAAAAAGAGTAAACATAGGTATGTGACCTACAGTTTCATGTCTATGTATTGGAAAGGGTATCAGCTTTTTAATTTGCTGCGTTTTCAGTCAAATAAAAGGTTTCACCCTCTTTCTCTGTGCCCTTTTCTCTCCAAGTGTATTGTTGTAGATGACTCTATTTCACACCTCAGATTAATATTGGAGATTCTATGTTGATTTATTCCTCTAATAAATATTTCATGGCTTAGTTGCATTGTTATTTAGGATGTGGCCTCTTAATCAAATTTCAATCTTTTGCTTAGAATGAAGCATTAAATTTGTGTAGTGGGGAACTTGGACACACTGGGTAAAGGCTTTAATGAAAAGTGCCTTCTTATGGTTTTCTGCTTTTGTTGAATTTGTGCTGAGGTAGTCCAGTCTGTGTCAGCTTCTTAATAGGTTTTTAGTGTTTAGGATTGCAAGCAGTTGTGGCATTTCCAAGGCCATGTCCTGGCTGGTAGCCTGCAGGCTGCTGTAAGGGAATTAAGTGGTCATTATGACTTGGTAAAGGTTTCAGACTCTTAGGGTTTGCATCAGAAAAAGAGGGTGATGTTAGCTAACGTGGGTGCCTTTCTTGCCTTGACAGCCCTTCCTTTATTAGAAGAAAATAAAAATAGTTCGAAGTTTTGCATGAAACAGCATTGTTGGGTTTTAGTTCATGCCTAGATTTTTTAATTTAGTGGGTTTTTTTCGAACATAAAGCTTCCAGATTTTCCAAGTGCTGACTGCTTGGTATGTGTAATAGCTTCACTTGAGTCCTTCTCAAAAGTATGTGTGTATTATAAAGTTTTTTAACTAATTAAGGAAGATTATTAATTGTTAAAAACAAAGTTTCCTATCTGTTCAGTGGTTAGCAAAGCAGGGATCTTGATTACCTCAGTAAAAGGTTTGCAAATGACAGAGCCCACCTGCACAGTGAGTGCAGCTTCTCCTCAAGTGTCAGCTGTGCAGTTTGCCCCTGCTGAGATTTGCTGTGAAAACCTGAGGTCACAGAGCTCACCTGAAAGCATCCATTTGATCTTTGCTTCCCCAACAGGTGTGTCATCTTTGAGCATCCAGTTCGCCAAACTTCCAAAGGGACTGAAGCATTTAAATTTATCTAAAACCTCCTTGTCACCTAAAGGTATGTTTTATAAATACACCTCTTTTCTGTTCTAAAACTTTCAGACTTACATACCAAATATACTTTTTCTTACCAGATTATTAAATAATTAATTTTGTAAATTATTTACATGTATTTTCCCAACAGTACAGCTGCTTTTTTTGCAGTTCTGGGTTGCTGAACCCTGGGCTGGATTCTGAGTACTCTTCAGCACTTTGATAAACTCAAACTTGCTTCTGTTAGGGTTAAGTCTGAACCTGTATTATAAAGGAAGACTGAAATTAGGATTGACATGAAAGATATGTTTCTTATGCACTTCAAAAAAATGTCCGAAGCAAAAATGTGTAGAGAAATTTCCAAATGTTTTGTACACAGTTATTTTATGAAACCAAGCATTGTGACAGTGGCTGGTGAGTGACTTGCTCTGGCTAAAGACTTCTTTGTTTTATAATTTACAAATTTCTGATATTGCAGTTGAAATGGTTGTATATTTTAAAAGCGATAACATCAGTGAAACACAAGTCAGAAGCTTTCAGGATTTTTTGCGCTTTTGTTTTAAAAATAACAGAAGCAGCGACCTCTTACAGAGATTGCACAAACACAGGGTCTCCTGTGTAGGTAATGGGTATTAAAAATAGAAAAACCTCACTGACATTATTGCTGCTTTTTTGTAGATGTTGATGACCTGGAAAAGATGACAGAGTTAACAATATGAAGGACACTAGTTGATAACAGACAGAAACCATGCCCTTTAATCCTGTTTATTATTGCTCTGTGAAGTGCAGATTCTGTATTCTCCTTAGCTTCAAGGACTGACCTGGGGAAAAATGGGTAGAATAAAGGACTTTTTGTTGTTTTATTGTGAGTGCCTATGGCTCTTATTAAGCTTAAATAAGCAGTAAATCCTAAGGTGAATTTACCTTAAATAATGGTTTTCACTAAAAATACTTTATTAAATTCTAGGATTATTGTTTTCTACTGCTAATTCCACTTTGGCAACAGTTGATTAAGAATCTTGACTAATGTAACATGTACTCTTGAAATGACATACTTGTGAATTTAACAGAAATTTATGCAGTTCTGGTATATTCATTCATTCTCTACTTCTCATCATGTAAGCTGAATTATTTCAGCAAGTGGTTGTGAAGTTTGAGTCAAGAGAACACTCTAGCAACATTTCCTTCTTCATAAAGAATAAATGCCAGCTTGAGGAAGATCACCCACTCAACTCCTGTCAGTGAAAGTGAATTCTGAGGTTATTAAAAGAATCTGAGGGTTTTTAACATACTTTTTAAAGGTGATCTTTAAGCAAAAGCTGAAAATATTTTCTGGTATGTCTAATACTGACAACTTTCAGAGTAACATGTTACCATTAATATTGTCCTGTGGCAGCTCCTCAGTATTTCTTAAAAATAGTATATGCCATATCTTAAAATGGGAATTCTTACAACCCTCAGGACCTGAAGCAACTCAGGTTACTGCAAAGCTGTCAGTTTCTCTCTAACCTAAGAAGACAGTAATGATTTGGTTTTAACTTGGGAGGCTATTTTTGAACTTGTAATACTTTCTGTGGAGAAAGTCTAAAGGAGTCCTTGGATCTTGGATTTGGTAGACTCCAAAGTGCATGTATTTTTTCTTCCAATCTTTCTTTTTCTTTTTTCTTTTTCTTTTACTTTTTTTTTTATTTTAAGCTTTTCAGAAATTCAGAACAATCCCTCGCAGGTTTTGACCTTATTTTAAAAGTGCTTTCTATTTGAGATAAGTTTCTAAGATTGACAAGTGAAGTTCAGGTGGCAACTTCCCAGCTGATCTTTCTTCAAATATTGTATCTCAAAGTTCCTGAGAGCTATTAACAGTCCGAGCCTCCTGAGAGTGGTAAAAGAGCATAAAATATTGTCTGCAAATGAGATTACAGTTAGAGTATGGCATGAGGTAGTGTGAAGTTCAAACATAAATTTATTGATTTGAAGATTCTGGTTAAATGGAAAATTCTAGTATACTCATTCAAAGATAAAGCTTGCTTTTCTGAGCCCAAGCCAGAGACTAATTAAAAAAATCCCTTATTTGCATTGTTTACCTTCACTGATTTTGAGCATTTGGCCCTTTTTAAGTATGAAACAAGCAGCAACATTATGAATTGTTTGATAGGTCTTCTTCTCCCTCAAACTCAGACACTGCTTCTGAATTCCCAGAATTGATTCTTGGTTGTACATACTGAATTGCTGATAGTTAAACCCAACTGGAACCCCAGCTGACAACTAGGTACCATCGAGTACCCAGGACAAAACTGCATTTGTTCCTTCTTCTTCTTCTTGTTGCTTGTAAACATTGTTGAGAAGGCTCACTAAAGTGAATCCAAAGCTGTAATGTCAAGCAGTTAAACAGAGGTTTTAGATCTTTTGAAGTTTAAAAAAGTATTAGTTTGCAGTTTACCTTTAGCAATTGGGTGTGGATTAAACATCAGCATCTCAAGCTAAAAGAAAAATGACACTAAGCAGAAAAGATCTGAGACTTGACAAAGGTGTTGCTGTACTTTGATACTTTCCAGTTTCAAAGCCTCCTGAAACCAGGAGCCATACTACTAATATGGGAGATTTTCTTAGTATTTGAAATCTCAGAAAATTAAAGCACTGATGTAGGTATTTTTGTCCCCAGTAGCTTGCTGTTTTTTCCAAATCCTTACTGACAAATCAATTTCATAATAGTTTTTAAGTAAAGACTGGATGTATTTCATCCATTGAATGGCTGTCCAATTTCACTGACCAGCTTTAAGAAATTGTTGAATGTTGTCTAATAGATCACTTGCCTTCTTTATAGCTTTGGCCAGGCACTTAGATAAAAGCTGCTGCATAAACTACAAGACACAGTGATGCTCATACATGTAGGAAACACATGTGTGTAATGCTTGAAAGGCAGCAAAAAGCATCTACAATAAATTGAGAAGTTGATGATAAGCTGCAGAGCTCTCTGATGAAAGTTAGATTTGAAGGAATGAGAAATAGCCATGTCCTAATTTGTATTTTGAAAAGCTGCAGTGGAAAAAAGCCCTGACTGATTTGTTCCCAATGTGAGCTTTTTAATTTTAATGTGAAAAATATGTGTTTGTTCTGATAAGCAACTGAGAGTCTTTATGCATCTCTTGGTGCTTTTAATTAACTATTTTTATGAAATTGCAGGCAAATACATTAATTGAAATATTTTTAATTTCTAGGTCTCATCAGTTGCTTTTGAAGTTCCGACAATTATAATTGTTAATGTTCTTGGTCTTCCACAGATGCTTTCATCTACTTCAACTAATAGTTTTATCTAAATATTGTTGTTTGTAGGAAGACATTGGCTTAACATTATGCAGTAAACTGTGTTTTTAAAATCTGTTTGAACATGGATCGGGATGCATCCTGGATCTGGGATGTATTACAACACACTGTGGCTCCATCAGGGAGATTGGGAGAGTGTGTTCCAGGTGGAACTGGGCATGCTGCATCGGGGAAAGGTCTCATATCTGCCCGGTGATCTGTATTCCTCAGCTGCTGCAGTACAGTGAGGGCAGTAGGAAGCCATCAAACATTAGTGCGTGTCTGCGTCCATTGAAACTGCACACTTGCAGGCTCTGGGCCAGCTCTGTGCGGAGCTGGCTGGGCTGAGCCGTGCCCTCTCCCTTGGCAGGGGTGAACAGCCTTTCCCAGTCACTGAGTGCCAACTCGCTAATCGCCAGCACGCTCGTCTATCTCGACCTCTCAGGGAACGCGCTCCGCGGAGATGATCTCTCGGTAAGCACCTCCCTCTCGCCGCCGAGATAATGAACGGCTGGCTTAATTAACGCCTCAGACAAAGGCAGAGGCCTTGCTGTTTAGATCCCTTTTGGCTTTTATTTCTGTACCGTTTTAGTAGGGGTAGAAAATAGCTGTTATATTTCTACTCTTTGGTATAAAGTCAGAGAGCTGCTCCACACAGCTAAAAATAATCCACATAATTTTAGTTCATAACTTTAGTCTTTGGCTTCTACTGACACATGAGAAAAGTACAAGGGTACCACGTTTTTTCAGTGGACTTACCATTCTCTCTGAGAGTTCTGTTTGAAAGTGACAAAATACCATTAAAAAGCCCTCATCATCTTTTTAATTATAACAGTATTTCAAATTTTTCATTGGAAGGTTGGAAGCAAATTATTTCTTTTGACTTGTAAAGAATTAATTTCTGTTTTTCAATATTTTAGTTTGTATAAATAAATTTGTGCACCTCCTTGACACATGCTGTTGAAACCCATGATTCTTTGAAGAATGTAATTATTTTTTAGTTTCCCTTGTTCAGTTTATCAATTGCCTTGAAGGTGGAGCTCTATTTCCTCCATAACGAAATCCACTTACTTCTCAGTTTGTATATATTCACTTTTTGACTATTACATTTGTGTTTCTCTTTCACATCAAAAGTTATGTGCATGTAACTGTCAAGTTTTGAATTATGAGCATTGAACATCAAGAAGATGCGAAACTACAGTCAACCAATCCCATTATTTAAAGTGCAGTCAGATACGACTTTATGACTTTTTCACATATCTTAATTGCAGATTCATCAGCACATTCAGAGAACTAGCCTTTTCAGACAGGAGGTGAAAGGGTCAGTGGAACAACAGAGTTTTAATGGTAGCAAATAAATAGTTAAATATAAGTAAAGACACACAGTGATTTACTCTGAGAGAATAACATAGTAAATAATGTAAAAACAAAAAGTAAATAAAATGTAATAAATAAATTTTTGGCAGATGGTGTTTAAAAAAACCTAAGGTCTACCTACAATATTTTAAAAGATAAATATGGAGAGTGGGGCTTTTCTTAGCCTGTCAGAGGGATGGTTCAAAGATAAAGATTATTAATACTCAAGTCTCAATCTGTGGGATCAGTTTTCTATCAGGAGCAAGGAAATCCTGTTATTTATCAATTAAAATAAACCATAGGAAAGCATGGAAATTTTTTAAGTGGGGACCTCTCCTGTATTGCAGGTATAGGGGCTAAATGACCCAATTTTTGGGAAGATGGATCTATTTTAGAAATGTTAAGCGTGCACTGTTTGGCTGGATTTCATGTGGAGTTGAGCTTTCCACTTCTCTGTGAATTAGGTCACACTTTTATCTTTCTCTTTTGCTCTCTGAGACTAAAAAGAGTCCAAAATGAAACAGTGTATAGTAAGAAGTTTTACATATGCTAACATTTACATGACACATTCTATACAGTAATGAAGCCATCAATGTTAAAATCTTGTTACCTGTTCTGTATTCTCCTTTAAACCTGTAATGTGCAGCTGATGTTAAGAACTAACCATGGATTTCAGGTGCAAATTAGTTGCTTCCCTCACACTTAAAGGGTCTGACTTTAACTTACAAACCAATTAGCCTTTCTGAAATGTAACAGCAATCGGAGTGACATCACAAATCTTTGCTTATTATCATCTTAATTAATTATCATCTGCTGCAGAAGTTAAATGCAATTACTGAAGACCTGTGCTGTAAGAGAAATGTTGGTTAAGTGTAGTCTGAGCTCCATTTTCCCACTATTTTTTAAAAAAATGATAGCCTGCAAAAGTAAAACAGGTTGTATCGATTAGATGAAGTTTCAGGTGATTTTATAGTAAAAGTCGAAAATGCAGTGACAGGTAGTGATCCAGTAACTGTTGTCATAATATAAATATTAACATCTGTAATTCTTTCTATCCAATAATTATAGAGCCTGTACAACTTTTTGGCCCAGCCAAATGCCCTTGTTCACCTGGATTTATCCAACACGGAGTGTGCGCTAGATATGGTAAAAACCTTTTTTGTGGCTATTTCAATACCAAGGAAACATCCCCCACCTTCTATCCCTAGGTAATTTTTTGGATTAATACAAAGTAAAATGGTTTGCCATTATTTTGAACCAGGTGTGTGGAGCCCTCCTTCGTGGATGTCTTCAGCATCTAGCTGTCCTTAGCCTCTCAAGGACTCTGTTTTCTCACAGGTACGATTTAAATGTCATTACTCTCAACTCCTGCAGTATTTTTGTTTAGAATTTCTTGCACTCATGTAGCACCCTTCTTTTTAAGAATAAATCTTAAGACTTTTTTTATAAAGCCTTAGAAGTCTTAGTGCTCGATTAAATAGGTACTATTTATTCTAAGCAAAATATTTTCTTTCCCTTTCTGTTCTTTGCTAAAGGTCTGTAAATTAAGCTACCTTGTCTAAAATGTGTTTGTGTGATATTGATGCAGAAGAAAGTCTATATATATCTTTTGTCTCTAAAGGACATAGCATCAGACTTTGAAGTCTGACTGACTTGATTCCTCTTTATATATGATTTTAAAAGTTTGTATTTTTCATGATTTGATGACGGTTACAAATGCTGTTTGTCTCGTTTTGTCTTCTGAGAGGAACTCCCTTTGAAAGTCTTTGAGATTGAATATTTACTTTTTAGAGTACTTGCATTGTAGGAAATATTAGCTTCCATTTTCTTCAGATTGAAGCTTTGGCTCCTTATCAGAGATGACACCTAATTGATTTTAAGATATTCTAGCATTGTGTAATTATTTCTAGTGGTGAAAAAGCAATTTCAGGGTTTTGTTCATGTCCTGTTTGATCTTCTGCTTGTGGGATGTAAGTATGTTCACTATAAACCAGACCTAAATGATCATTCTTTGTAGTTCACCAAACAGGAGGTAGACAGTAATGCCTTCTGTACAGCAGAGCAGTTGTGAGGATTGTTTGTTGAATCAACATTTTGATGACATTATAATTCTAAGCTAATTGAGAGCCACTGATTGCAGAATTGCCTAAGGTAGAGCAATTAAACTGTAAAAGAGCATTACATTTCTAATGGTTTGCATTCACTATTTATTGGAATGAGGAGTGTCTAAATGCTACTTCTTAATGAATACGTTTACTTACAGAAAAGGAAAAGAAGTCCCTCCCTCCTTCAAACAGTTTTTCAGCAGCTCACTTGCTTTGATGCAGATTAACCTTTCAGGAACGAAACTCCCTCCTGAGCCTCTAAAGTAAGAATTTCATTTCATTTTCTCCTGTGCCTTGTATTGTTGTTATATGAGTGCCTCGTTTTAAAAAGGAAGGGGAAAGAATTTTGCTTTGTTCTTTTTTTTCCCCACTGTAAATTATTGATATTAGAAGAGTGAGTTTTGTGATGGTCACACATTCATAAAATGCTCTTTCCATCTCACAGCTGAGACTATTAATAATATTTTTTGCTCTGGGAATGTCACAGTCGTTTAGCTTTTGTCAGCGTTTTTTTGGGATGCATTTCTTTCTTTATGGCTTACGAACAAAACTGCTCCATGGTGAAATGGGATTATAGGGTTGTGCGAGTGCCATTCCTTTGGGACTGCATTATTGGAACAGCCATAATGAAATGGGACCTGTTGCAGTGTTGGGGAGAAGAAACCTATAGCTGTGCTCTCCTATTGTGGGAGGAGACAATTAGCCTTTTCCAGGAATGCTAGGTGAAATGAGACTTGGTTGTGTGTCACCCAGCCTGTGGCTAACAGGCTCTGCAGGCTGAGGGAAATTGTGAAGCACTGTCACCCTTCTTGTGATGTGTGTGGATTTGAACTGTGCTGAAATTTTCAGACATGAAATTTAAAAGCATGTTTTAAAGTCAAGATACATAGATCTAGTCTAGATAGGCCAGTCTGTAATTCTGTCAGAATGCTGGTGTTTATTTGGCTTAATTAAAGAAAGGACTCTTTTCAAAGTGTCATCTTCCTAACTAATATGTGCTAAAATTTACATGACCTTATCCATAGCAGACACCTAGACACGTTCACTACTATTTTGCAATCCTAATATGGATATAGGTGTGTGGATGTATCCTTGTGTGGTTGGGAGCCTGCCTCCTGAGGGAGAACAGGGAAGGAGAATGGCGAGTATCTAACGGACAGGGGTTTATGGCAAAATTGGAGATGTGGGGTATAAAGAGTAGTTGGTGAGAATGGCTTGGAAAGCTTTTGATAGAGTCTGGAGGAAGCTAAGGGAGGGAAGAGTGATAAGTGTAACAGCAGAAAGAATAGTGTATGTAATTTTGGAGTATTTTTTCTTAATGCAATTCAGTATTGAAGAGGGCAGTACAATATCACTGAATGAGGCAGGTTGGGAGGGACCACAGTGGATCATTTGGTCCAACCTCCCTGCTTAAGTAGGGTCATCCTACAGAACATGGCACAGGATTGCATCCAGATAGTTCTTGAATATCTCCAGTGGAGGAAGACTCCACAACATCTCTGGGCAACCTGTTCCTGTGTATGGTCTCCTGTGCAGTAAAGAAGTTCTTCCTCATGTTCAGGTGGAACTTCCACTGCATCACTTTCTGTCTGTGGCCTCTTGTCTTGTTGCTTGGCAGCTCCAAGTAGAGCCTGATGTTTAAGTCAGATGCACTGGGTTGAAATGCATATTCAACTTCAGGAGCCATTTTAGCTCTGATCTTTCACTTTCTTCTGTGTGACGCTTTTGGTTGTTGTGTTTGCTCAGACTTTCCCAGTATTAGGAAGGTCTGGTACAGATGTGTTTTCAAACAGAAAGTGTGTTTTTTGAAACATGGTTGATTCTGATTAATTTAGAGCTACTGATCCTGTGGTGGAGGGCAGCAGGGAACTAAAACAAGGATGGATGTGACTACTACAGAAGACAGTATTGATTTGACAGGAAAAAGAGAGTACTGTGGGACATTGTATATATCCCCAGAGATTAGGAAAAGTGAGAAGCACCAAGCATTAATGTTCTCTTCTTGTCGTGTTGGGTATCTCTTATGGTATGAGGAATTTTTTGTACAGGTGAGTGCTGTACAATTGCCTGTGCTCATGAAAGATGTTATTGTATTAATTTATCCCAAAAACTTGGGACCTTTTGCCTGCCAGTTGGGCAACAAATGGTATCTTCCTAGTCCTTCTCAGTCAAAAAACACATTAGCAAAAAACTGCTTCTGGTAATGTTTAAGATAATCTGGCTCAATATGACTGAATTGGGTTGGAGGGAGTTACCTGACTAGTGTTGGGGGAAGTAAAGAGGCAGTGATGGGGAAGGTAGGATGAGCTGAGAGCAGAAAGCTCTTTCAGTAGCACAGAAGGCTCCAGGGAGGGTCATCTTTGCAAAGTCCAGCTGGATGTGAATGGTCTCAGAGCATCCATGCCACTCTCAGCTGTCTGGTATTTTGACCTGGACTGCTTTTCTTCTGATGACAGCATTCACCTCTGCCTAGGAGGCAGGATAGAAGCTGTTAGTACTTCTTGGTAGTTTCTGTGATATGCTTTTTCTCTGACCTAAATTTTTCATTTGGTTTGAGCTGTGTCACAACACTACAGAGGACTTTGATCTGCAGGACACCTTGCTTTACCTCTCAAAAACTACATGGCTTGACTAATCCACTTCAAAAATGTCCTATGGAAGTTAACCTGGTGTTAAAGGATGAGGATGTATATTGTGGGACAACTACTCAGCCTTTTGTTCTTAACTGCAAGAAATTACAAAACTTCTCCAGAACCATCAAGATCACAGTGTTGGTTAAACATAAGATAGAAACACTTTTCTTCCAGCAGACTTATTTGTCATTGCCAAGACTACAAGAGCACATGAAAGATGGCTGCAGGAAGGAAAAAATTTAAAACTATGGTGTATCCTAATAGTACTTTCCTGGCATCATTCACCAGCATATGTTAAAAAGCTTTTGGAGTTGGAGCAGTCCAGTGACAAAGGAGAAGTTACTGGTTTGTGTCCATGAACTAGAGGTCACCAAGTTGAATGTGTAATTCAAGATCAGTTCTGCCCAGAGAAAAGAGAGGTAGATAAAATGCAGATATCTGACATCCTGAGTTCCAAATTCCCCTGATTTGTTGTTATTTGATTTCTTTGTAGGCTTCCTTTAGCTCTAAAGTTGTGGTATGTTTAATTGCACATGCTAGCTCAGTGAGTTTAAAGATATTGATTAATCAGTGCAATCTGTGGAGGACATGAACTTGCTTGGACAGTGTAAATCAAGCCTTTGAGGGAGTAGGTTTGCTGATAAAGCTGGACTATGAGGATGCCATGTGGTGGGTGGGGAGAGGGTATACCTTGTACATAGGTAATATAGTTCATGTTCCATTGCAACTCACTTTTTTTCACCATTTTTTAATGGAGGCAGACTGTACTCTTGTCCTTGTTGAAGTGTAAGTTGGCATTTTTGTTGAATTTTACAGACATTGCCAAAAATTATATTTTGATCTGTCAGTTGTAACAAGACAAGTTTCTGATATGCTTCTCATGCAAATGCTAATTACAAGGCCAATTCTTGCATTCTGCATCATGCACAGTTGATGAGACCTCTCCATGTGTTGCCATGTGTGTGATTTAAACATAGTGGCCAAGTATAATGTATCTGGCTTCGGGCCCTTTGAAGGCTGGTGATTTTTTCATGACAAAGAATTGAAAAATAAGGGGATTTTTTTAAGGGTGAATTTATAGGGAAGAGGTTAGGGAAAAAAATCCTTTTTTTTTCCATCCTGTGAAAAGCGTACAACTGTAGCAGCATTGTGTCTCTTTTTTTAATCTGTGCTTTTTTTTATGCACTGTATTTTTTATTTCCTGGAAATGTTAAGGAAGTTCTTTGCAAATTTTCCATCAGCTAGACTGATTGAATAAAAAACATGTCTGGGTAAGAGAGATAGACAAGATAGACAAGATCATCTAAAACTTTGGGAAATGTTGCAGAAATTTCACCTCCTGCTTTCCCCCCCCCCACCCTGTATATTAATAGTTTTAGTAAATAAGCACCAGACATTTGCCTTTGTTAATAGGGAAGGTCTGATTACACCTGCAGGGAAGAAGATATAAATAGGTTTAAATGAAAAACCTGCCCAAGGAACACACTTTTCAAATGTACCTTTGACAAACTACTTGCATAGCAAGTGTGTAGACAAATGGCTCATCAGAAGGGCTTGGTTTTTATCTCAATGCATCACTCAGCATTGGTTAGCTGCTTTTGGCTGAAATGAAGTTGGAGAAGAAGTCCTTCTGTTTCTCTGTCGAATTATCAATTCAAAACTGCATCTATTCTGAAGATATTAGAAGGCATACACAGATTTTGTTTGTTCCTTCTCTATTAACATACTGTTGTGCTTTCTGATTTGACAGTGCTAATATAAGTGTGATATTAACAGTAACTTTTAGATGTGGAAACAAACTTCTGTAAGACTTTAAAAGTGGATTCATGAAAACCATAATGAATTGTTACTTCACATGTCTGCCAATCTGCCTGAAGCATTGAATAGGAATATCATTGAAATCTGTAAATACTTGTTGGGTTGTGGAAGTGGAGAATTTTGTGATACTGGAACATGCTCCAACCTTTGAGTGTTACAGGCATTGTGCCTGACTGAAATGGATGACTGCATGGCATTTTGTGTATTTTAAAAACCTAATTTCTTCCTAGATTTTTTTGTAAATCAGAGTTTGCATAGTTGTATGACAGAACACTACATTTATAATCATTTGGTGCTCTTTGAAAGCAAACGTTGAAGAAAATTCATCGCTGATGAATGTTATTAAATGTTGATGATGCATTAGCTTTAGAGTTTCTTCATTAGTCTTGCATCCCTGCAGTTTTTGAAGCTCCTGGAGTGTTCTGTGGCAGGCTTCTGCTGCCATTGTCATTTAAGAAATAACTGCTCAGCTGCTTTCATTTTGAAATGAATCCTTGCATTATAGGTGTATTAACCTGTGATCACTTAGATGATGATGTAAAGCTGCCCTTTATTTTTTTTAAATGGTTCTAAAATTGATCTTTTTCAGAGCGCTTTTATTAGGCCTGGCTTGCAATCACAATCTGAAGGAGGTGTCTTTAGACCTCAGTAGCTGTGAGGTAAGGAATATTTATCAGGATGTGTTCAAAATATGCAATGACGAGGCTTTTGAGTTCCTGTGAAATCCACTGGGCGAGATATTCTTCCTCTGTAGTCAAAAGTTGTGGGAAAGGTAGAAAAGCAGTTGTGGTAAAAGCTGAGATGTGTGTTACAGCATCCTAAATAATGAGCACAGAGGTTCAAAGCACCTGATTAGCAAAAGCCTCCTTGCAGTGCAGCTCCACTACACTATGTAGTACTACTAAACTACACTATACAACTACACTGAGCCAGCCTGTTGGATGCTTGGCAGCTTCTGCTCTCTGGTGGTGTGATTAGCAGCAGGATTTTGCAGAGTGCCGAAATGTGAATGGCTCAAGGGAAGCTGCATGGCCTGAAGGCTTGTCTGTGGTTCAGTTGTCTTCCTTCAGAACCGAAGACATGCTCCCTCTTCTGCAGGTTTGCTTTTTAATCTTGGAAGAAATTCCATTTTCCTAATCAATTAATCAATTCAAGCCAATAAGGAGCTTTGGTAAAAGTTAATAACGTAAGAAGCACTGTAAAAGTTATCTCATGAATGAGTAAGAACAATTGTGGCAACTTATTTGCCTTGTTTCCCCTTGCTTCCCCATCCTTGGCTGTGCACTCTGTTTCCCAGGATTGCCCATACCCTTGCAGGGGGATTCCTGTGAGGAAAATCATTCACAGCAGAGCAAGGAAAGATCAGACACACCCCTGGGGAGGTCAAGGCAAAGTCATTTTGTAGAGAACTGTGTGGTGGACTTTTGCCAAAACTGGCACGAACCAGTTTAGGCTCAGGCCTTCTCTGGCTTCCCCGTTTTCTAAGCTGCAAAGAAAGGCTCCCATTTGTGAGATATTTCCAAGGCCATCTGAGTATTAACTGTTCTAGAAGTGCCTGCAAATACAGTGGCTTCCCTTTAAGCAGAAAACATGCAATATTGATAACTATGTTGAAGTGCAGTAATCCTTGCCTTTAGGTTCATGGTCAAATTGCTTTTGAAATGTGCACAGATTTCCTTATGAAACAAAAAACAAATCATTGTGAATGCATGTCATAGTTTTTGATATTTTAGACTTTTTGGAAAATATTATTACTTTGAAGAGCACTACATGTAAATTCCAAATAGAAAGGCTTTCAAGTCAAGTACATATGCTTCTGACTTCTGAGTGGAGGGATCAGACAGATGATAATTTATCTTTCAGAGGAAGGAAGGAAAAGGGAGGAGTAATTAACGTAATAAAAATTAAGTTCTATGATCACAGCCTTAAATGAATAAGTCAATAAAACACAAATATAAGTAATGAGAGTATAAATTAGCATGTGAATCAACCAGGGCTGAGAAAATATTACCCTTTAATGAAATCACAGCCCTTCAAGGTGCAATGAGATTTATTGGACACCAAAGCACATGTGGTCAAGGCTGACTCTTGTGACAGAAAGGAAGGAATCCTGCCCAACTCAGTGTTGCATTCCTGTAGCTGGTCCCTCCAAATTGACAGCACTTCCATAGATCCTTCCCTTTACATTTCTTTTCCCATCACTGAGCTTTATCCATTCTCATGTGCTTTGGAAAGAAGTTATGCTTCCACCAGCAGGGAAGGTGATGTGCTGGGAGCGCTCTCAATGGGCCCAGCACCTCAGGATCCTGCTCCACCTCTCCCTGACCCTCTGGGATCTGGGCAGGGTAATCTACACCCAGAGGGAGAGTGGTGGGAAGCTTGGAGCCAGTCACCACTACTCCCAGTTCTGCAAGCACACGCTGCTAGGGGGCTGTAAAGCTGAAGCTTCAGCTTTGCCCTCTTCTTTCCTACATCAGGCAAGCTGTACTCAAGTATGGAAGGATAAATCTGTGTTCCTTCCCTCTCCCACCATTTTTCATTTGCTCCCATAATTTTCTGGTATATTATCTCCAAGCTTAATCATTTTCTATTGCTTGTTTGATTGGTTTTTTCAATTATTTTTTACTATGAAAATTACATTTTTATTTCTACCAGCTCAGCACTGATGTATTTCACTCTTTTCCCTTCTGCTTCCCTTAGCTTGGTCACTGTGTAAGTACCCTCCATGCTTTACCTTAATTGTTGAATCAGTAAGCAGCTTTGTTCACCTTTCCCATATTGGTACCTCTTAGCTTTGAACACACTTGGCATTTTTAATTGTAGAGGGATTATTCTTCATTTCCTGAATAAGAGCTTTTCTGTGTAGTCTCAGAAGCATGTCATATAGGAAGGTGTTGCAGAGGGTCTTTTTGTCAGTATCACAGTCCACATTGACGAACAGCACTTCAATTCATCTCTGCTTCTATATATATATATTTATGTGCATAATATTTTAACACAGCAAATTGTGATCCTAAAAGTGGAGGTTTTGTCATCACTTTCAGATTAAATAGATATGACCATTTGTGCTCATGAAATGTTTATATATTTAAAATTTTGAATGTAGAGTTATCTGGTACAAGATTGAAAGCAACTCCTGAAAAATTGTCCACTTCAGCCCTCAAAGTATATATAGCCATAAGCATTTGGATTCTATTGTGGGTATAATTTTAGAGTATAGAACTTTATCCTGCCAACAAGCAATCCAGTTCCACGTATGATCTGCCACTTCCATGGATTCTGCAAGAGTAGATGTGTCACTCTGTGTAAAATGGTTGTCTAGTGGTGGGCCACACTGAGAGCAGCACAAAGCAAAGCTGAATGATTCTGGCTTTCATACAGCAAATGCTATAAATGCTTGTACCAAAATAAAGTTGAGTTAAATTTGCAGCACTTCTGGCCTGAATACAGGCTGTTATATGACTCCTTATTGAGGGGATGAGGTGAAGGATAGGCAGGCATTGATTTATAGAGAGGGGGAAAGGTGCCTTATGTTCTTTACTTCTTACATTCCAGATGTGATTTATGATTTAGGTGTAATCTTTGACCACCATTATCCAAATACTCAGGTCAAGTTATTCAGCTGCTTGTTAACCCATCATATACCTCAAACTTTCAAAAAAGTGATGAATCAAGTCTTTTTTGAAAAATGCTTCTAAAAGGCATTTGTGAGTCTTAAATTTTAGCATGGATAAAAATTGATGGTCCACAGAAATATCAGCAGATTGATTCAGGATGTTTACCCAAGTAAAATATTGCACAAGAGGTGAAAAAGCTTTGAAGAGGTTTGAAAAAGCTTTCCATTCTCTTTGAAGTAAGTAACATGAAAATAGAAAATGTAAAAAAAAAAAAATTCTATATAATTTTTTCCCACTTTAGCTGAAGTCTTTTACTGGGGGTAGTTTATAAAGTGAAATGCACTTTATATAAATGTGCATAGCTGCAAAAAATAAGAAAATGTTTTTGCTCTTTTGGAAAAAAAAGATGGTGTTAATTCATTAGCGTTAGTAAATAAGTGTGTAAGATTTCATAACTTTAATTCTTAATGTTGATATTTTCTCCTAGAACATTTCATTGCTTTTTCATTAAATCCTGTCATTTCTTCTATAGTCATGTAATATTTCAGATTAATAATATCATAATTGATACTTTGCAGCCAGGCATTTTTGTTATTGTTGCAATTTTTTTCTTTTACTGCTATTTCTTAAATTAAGAGAAACTATATTACTGTTTTCTCTTGTTTATGGTCTTTTATGGCTGTTTTACAATTGGATTATTTGAATTTTCTTTTCAGCAAAGGGAGGTATAATTTAATTGAGATTTTTTTTTTCTTTATGTCCCCCACTTATCTTCGAAATGGGCACCTTAGTGTTATGCTAAGAGCTGGAAGAAGATGTTCTCTGTAAGGCCTGGCTGTAGTGGAGTTCAGGGATGCCAGTGTTGCAAGCAGATAGGCTGGTTTAAGTTTTTTTTGGGTTTTTTTTATCACCAGACACTAGAAATGTCCTGGGCCATTCATGTAGAGAATGCTCACCCCAATCCTTCAGGCACTGCCCAGCACAAGTGCTAAAGGATTTGCTGTGTTTAACCATTTAAGTGTCTTCCTGATTCAAAGGCTGAGAGGGTTTCCTGATTCAAGAGAAAGGAAAGAGTCTCTTTTCTCATTTGTATGCAAATACTGATAGTAAGGATGGGAAGAGTAGGAATGTGTGCACAGGCTGTCATTTTGATGTCTATATCTTCTTCTGTTGCTGTTGTTTTTGCCGCTGCTAGTGCCTTCTGTATTCACAAAGCTCCTACCACTGTCTTCTGTGTGATGTTGAAACCATAACTAGTTTGCAAAAATGGATGATGTTTTGTCTCTAGTTAAGATCTGGAGGTGCACAAGTCTTGGAAGGATGCATAGCAGAAATACACAATATCACCAGCCTAGATATTTCAGACAATGGTAAGTACACAGAACAGGGACGGAGGGTCATGCAAGTCAAGAAATGTTTTTTGTTTCAGCTCACAGTGTAACCAAGGATGGTTGCTCTTGCTTTGTGATTATTGGCCACATTGGTTATGGAAATGTCTCAGACCAAGACCTTTTATTAAGAAACCTTGAAAGACTAACTGTACCCTCAAAAGTTTGTTTGAAATCAGTGTAACACAGCGGAATAAAATAATGGCACCAAGCTCATATTAGATTCAGAGTAAATTTGGTAGAAGTGCAAGAGGATGAGAAGCTGAATGAGAATGGGATGAACAAAGGGAAAGGTCTGGTACAGAATGAAGCTAAGGGGGGAAAATTTGGAGCAAAGAGCCAACAGCTTCATGTCAGAAGAGGCCTGCTTGAGTCTTTGGAAAAGTCTTTGAATATTTCTGCTTTGGATTCTCTGTGCTTCCTAGCACAGCTATTCCTGGGAATATGAGCTGACTTCTCATCTTGCAGATTCAAGATGCAGATATATGAACTATAAGAATTCACCTGCTGTGTTTGCCCATCTATGAGTCAAATGCAGAAGTATTTCAGAAACAGACTCCCCATACAGTGGAATGCCCAAGAAGGCTGGGATGGACAAGTGGAAAGCTTTGAGAGCTACTGATTCAGCCCAGTTATGCAAAAAAGATTTATTTTTATAGATCTTTTAGATATTTGAAATCTAAACTATGCTGTGAATTTGCTAAAACATTGTAATTAGCTAGTGGACTCCTCAAATACACAAATAGTGTGGGAATACTAAAGTTATTTTTCTTTTACTCAGGAGTAGAATAAAATTTGCTTTTTTTTCAGGTAATTTTATTCATAGTCTGTTATGTTAGCCTTTTTTGCAGGCATTTGAAGGCTTTGAAATATTGTTGGTACACATCTCTACTAAGACTAAATAGTGATTAGCATTGTTTCAGAATTCTTCAAGGAACTTCAAACTCTGCCTGACAGTGCGAAGAACTACCCTTGGGTGGTTGGACTGAATTCTGTTCTGTGTTTCTGAGAGATGCCTTTAATAGCTGATTAGCATGGAGATTGAAAGGGTTTGTTTTAGAGAAAGTATTCATTCTCATAGAAAAGCAGAGGCACTAATGAGAAAAAGATTTGGAAGATAGAAGAATGGAAATTTTTCTACACATTTTGGAAATTAGTACACTAATACAGTTACTTGAGTGAATATATAGCATGAATAATTGGACCTGGTGTGAGTCCTTTGTGAAAATGTGTTTTAATTCCTAATCTAATCTGATTCTTTACAGGCCTAGAATCTGACCTCTCAACCCTTGTAGTCTGGCTTAGTAAAAACCGATCGATCAGACACTTGGCATTAGGCAAAAACTTTAACAACATGAAATCCAAGTAAGGATTTTCTTTCTTTTAAATAACAAGAGAATGGATGAGGAGAAACTGTTGATTTCATCATCTTCCTAACTTTTCTTCCCTCAGAAATCTCACTCCAGTACTTGATAATTTAGTTCAGATGATTCAAGACGAGGATTCAGTGAGTATCTTTCTGCCTACTATCATCATGTGTATTTGTACCCTCACAGTCTAATTCTGATAATTTTCTTTACTGTATTAATTTGCTGCATAAGATTTGGTCACGACCGTGCACAGATACATCCGACATTTTGGGTTTACTTTTTTTTCAGATTGTAATTTGGATTAACTTGTGGCATGTAGGTGAACATTTTCTGAGGATAGTCATAAGATCTGTGATTGTTGAAAATTATTCATTTTAAATAGTTGGATGTCTGTAACCCAGTTATTTAGATCTAAATTATACAGCCCTTCAGGCACAAATTTTCAGAACTTATGTGTCCTGATAAGAGATAACAATGGTAGTGTTCTCAATAACAATTTTTTTTTTTTTAATTATGGAATGCATTATTTCCTGATAGCAGTTCTTGGGTATTAACTTTTATTTTTCTTGACAAAATGCAAGGTCAATGCAGTGATCTCTCAGAACTCCTTCCTTCTTCAAAAGATGGAAATAAACCATTTCCTCTGCTGTTTTTTTTACTTCTTTTAGTCATGGGAGCAATTGAATAAAACCTTTCCAGGGTTTATCCCATCCTTGCTGGGATGCTTGCCCACTTCCTTAATTTCTACGCTCTTTTGTGATTCTGAAAGACTTTTGTGGGTGGATTTGTGTTCTTGCCTGTTCTTGGCATCCTAGTTTTGGTTAGAAGGGGATCTTAAGATGCTCTGTTACTCTTATGCTTGTCAGTCTTTATTTATCTACTCTTAGTCCTTTCCTCCTCCTTAATTTCCTGTGTAAGTACCAAGCAAGCTTTCCTCATTCTCCAGAGACAGCTGACTGTAGACTCAAGTTATCTGAACACCTGCTATTTCCTGTTGTCGTTTTTGTCTCACCTCCAAATTCATATTCTCCATATTAACTGCTTGGCTATCTTCTCCTCCCATCTGTGTCTGTATCCTGGCAGTTTTAACCAGGATTTCCAATGTCTCTTTGCTTGCAAGGTCATTAGACTCGTATTCCGTGCTCCCTTTTTCTTAGTTCTTGTATTTGAAGTGGTTTATTAAACTAGTCCTCTATACTCTTTTTGTCCTCTTAAATGGGATTAGTGGTACTGGTGTTTCTTTATTCTGCACCTTCCTCTACATTTTATTCTTAAAAACATGGGATGTCTGTGTGATGTGGTGAAGTTCTGCATTCAGATACCGAAACCGATTCTAATTGAAATAACATCTGTACTGAAATCACCTTTATGAAAGTTTGCACAAGTTAGATGTAGGGTTGTGCTAGGTAAGGTATTGGTGGAACTCTGAGTTACTTCTTGTACCAAACTAGCCTTTCTTTTGTGCTGTGTGACTACCTCCTACTCTGCCTCTAAAGGGAATGCTACAGGACTCCCTTCCCCTTCTCTCATTTTCCTTTTGATCCTGTACTGAGGGGTTTCATTTAATCAGTTAGCACCTGCTTCTTCTCTGTGACTTTTGTCTCTGTCCTGTCCTGTTTCTCACACTTATCCTCTCACAGCTGTCTTGAAGAACTGAATTACAAGCAAATGTAATTTAGTATGTTTTCTACTTCCATTTCTGCTTATTCCTTTGTTCTGTTGCAGGTGAATGTTTCTTCCCACTCAAACCATATCCCAAAATACTTTGTCAACACACTCTGTGTCCTTTCAGTACCCAGATCATCTTCTCAAACACGCTGTTGGGGTTTTCCCCCTATTTCATGACTCTGCTTTTCATGGTATTTTTTCTTAAGAAAAAAATTTCAACTTTCCCCGTATTGTTTCTATTTAAAGTATTATAACCTTCTGTTTATCTTTCCTGGCTTCTGTTTTTGAAGCTTCCAGGTCATAGAAAAAAGTAGGTGCTAAATTTTGTGTATATCATTCTTGGCAGCTCTTTTTCTTTTGCATCATTGGCTTCCCCTTCTTGCATTCCTTTTCTTTTCAGCCTGTGGGTGACATCATTTATTGTTCCACTTTCTGCCTTTCACACTATTCACTGGTCAGGTGTGCTTCTCTAATTCTTACCCACCATGTTTTTTGATTTAGCCCACACAATGTATTTTCATCCTGTTTTCCAGCAGCATTATAATGAAATAATTCACAAATAAGTTTTTTTATTTAGTTACTGAAAATAACTGTCTCTCCTTCACGTCACACATTAACATTTGAGATGGAGTATATGATCCTTTTGGTGTTACCCTGCCTCTTCTTTCCCCATTTTCTTTTCTCTTGATAATCCTCTTCAGTAAAGGAATTTTGTTTTTTTTTCTATCTCATCAATTGCTAAAACCAGTGTGAAGCATCTCCTAGTAGCAAAAGAGTTGAGGACAGACACTACAGCACTGTGGGAAAAATGTGTTGCAGAAAGCTGCCTAGGATTGTCCTTACTGTATGTCCATGCTTAGAAAATTATTTTAAGTCTCTAACTATTTCAGTTTGGTTTTGAGTCTGTAATGGGGTGGTCCTCGTTCTATCAGCATTTGCTGCCACAGGACATTAAAAAGTTAAGATGCATTTGGAGAGACCAGGGTATGATGTTGTCCAGAGCAACTGCACAATTTAGGGGCTGCACATTGTCTGCATGAAGCAAGGGGCTTTAATCTACAATAATCATCTCTAAATGCTTCTTCTTGTATTTATGCACACTTTAAATAGCTCTGTTGCTGTGTTAATGTGAGTCATGAGTAAAATGATTTAAACAATCAGTGGCTTGGTTCCATGACTGTTAAAATAGAGCAATATCCAAATATAATTCTGCACAATTTAAAAGCAGTAGTAGTAACCTACATAGCAGAACTTTACAGGTGTTTTGTATAAACAAGAATATAATATTTAAATTCATTTTGGGGTTGTTTTTATTTAAGTGTTTTCTATTTAAGTTGCTGCTATACTCTCCAGACTATTATAATGTATTCTTACTGTGCCATTTCTTTTCTTGTTGCAAAAAATTGATGTTACACTGCCAGAATGCAGTGTTGTTACTCAGAGTGGTAATCACTCCTGCATAGGTGCAGTGAATTTCTAGTGATGAATATCTTCAGTTGTTAGTTCAGTGTTTGGTGCAGAATTGGTTTTTTGAGGGTTTTTACAGCATTTTTATTCTTAAGAAAAACAAATTTAGCTTGATTTAGGGCTTTTTTTCCAGCAGAAGTATGACTGAATCAGTGAAAAAAATCATACAGTTTCTAATTGTATATTTGTACTTTCGGAATTCCTCTTCCTTAGAAAGATTGTGTTAAGACATCTTCTCTGTATTGGCAAAGTACCTGTTTTCTGTAGCAGGGATGCTGAAAGTGCTCCTTAGACTTCTGTTTTCTCAATATCTAGCTAAAACTATTAAGTTGGTAAAAGAAGTAAGCCTTCGTAGAGTATTGCCCATATTTGTGGGGTATTTGGTTTTGATGTTTCCTTTTTCTGTTGTTATTGTTTCATTTGGGATTTTTGGTGTAATGATCAGATAATTTAATGAATATTTAGATGGTGCATAGTTGTCAGTCCTTACAGAACACAGTACCGAAGCGTTTTCAGTCATATACTGTTTTGTCAGAATGTTGGAATTCAAGAAGTTTCCTGGGAGGATATTTGAGATTTAGAAAAATTATGTGGGAGGGATCACCTGCAGCTCAGTTACTCCACTGTCTATTTCTAAAGTGACAAACAAGAAACAGAAGCAATGTGACATTCACAGTTTATTGCTGTTTTCTCCTAGTGCTGCTTTTCTGTGAATCTGTCAGCAAAAGGGCTTCTCAGGCATCTCTTAAGAGCTCTTAAGTGCCTTTCTAAATGTGATGTTAATGTTTTTATGTGAATATTGCTTTTAAATTCTTAATAATTCTTCATATCATGCAATAAAATTGGAAAAGAGACAGATTAAGAGCATTAGGGTGGTAATTTAATAACTTCCATTTAAAATAAAACCAGCATGTGGCTTGTGTTATTGTTAGACTTTTTAATTATAAACCTGCTGTGCCTCCAAATTTCTGTGCTTTTTCTCATTAGTAAGTGCATTTCTTATTGTTGCAAGTTTTTTTGGTTATCACTGTAATCCATTGGTGTCTGGAGGATAGAGTCCCACTGTACAGGAGGTATGGTGCAAGCACCTTGGACCTTGGAAGGTGTGCACAGTTCCGTTGGTTTATTTTCATTAATCTAAACTTCAGCATCTAACATAAGTGCTGTGGCTCATTCTTATGAGACGTTGATTTTCCTGTGCTGGCAGTTTGGGGATTTTAGGCTCCAAAAGTTCATCCTCCAATACATGCCTAAGTGGTTGTATAATGATGACACACTCCTCTGTATAGACTCACACTTGGGCAAGGGAAATGTTTTGTGGCGCTCTCTTTTATCACCAAAGACAAATTACACTTTTAGGGGCTGTAATATCTATGTTGGGCATTGAGGTTGATTGACTGTGGTTTTTGAGCTCCTGCTGTTGAGTGTTGGGGGCATTGAGAGTGGAGAAAATATGGGCATTTCTAGAAAAGATTTTTTTTTTTAAGGCTTGGAGCGTGACTTGCTGGAGCCAAATAAGGTAGTTTCAGTTTACTGTATACTGCATAGAAAAAATAAAGTTACTGAAAGATATTGTAGTTATGGACCTTTGTTAAACACCATTTTTAATAATATTTATTGACTTACTCATTGTCATAGATACTCAATATTGCTTTGGCTTTCAGACCTGCTAGTTATATCTTTCCTCCAAAAGTCCATGCCCTTTGTTGAAGCAACAGAGATGCAAAATCTCTCCTAAAGTTGAAGTAACAATAATAAAACACTTTAAGGAAACTGTTTATGTTTTAACAATGCCTTGGACTGTAATTTGCCCTTGGACAAATGTCTCAGCCTGAGGGAGAGAAGGGGAGTGGTAGATACTTCTGTTTTTCACTGAAAATGTGAATGCTGGTTAAGCAAAACCCATTGGACACTGGAAGTTGTCTTGTGAAGCTTGCTGTTATCTTACCTTTTTTTGAGGTTTACACTGCATTCTGTATTTAGTAGGACTCAGGAAGTTGGAGGCACTGCCACTTGAAAATATTTTTTTCACAGGGTGTTACAACCTAAGCTTCTTGTGTGCATGTGTTTGACACCTTTGCTGTAAGTTATTGACTCACAATTTATCATGTGTTGTAGGATCTGCAGCAAACACAGAAGTAACTCTTTAATGTTTACTGCTGTCCCCAAGAGTTTGGGAAACTTGTGACTTCTTTCAGTTGGTGTTTGAGGAATGAATGCATTATCAGTTTCTGTTATCAGTGCCTTTTCTGTGATCCACAGCCTCTGCAGTCACTGTCCCTCGCAGATTCCAAGCTGAAGACTGAGGTCACCATCATTATTAATGCCTTGGGCAGCAATACTTCTCTCACAAAAGTGGATATTAGTGGAAATGCCATGGGAGATATGGGAGCAAAGATGCTGGCAAAAGCCCTACAGATAAACACCAAACTCAGGTAAGGGAAATGTGTTTGGAGTAAACAGTAGAATGACTTCGTAATGCTGAAGTTTTTGGCTTATTCTCAATCTGTTTCTCTTCAGAACCTTTCTATGTACAGCCACTTAAGAGTGTCTCTATTTAGAAGGATTCTCATCTGTTTTTCTTAAGAGAAAGGAAAATAACAACAGAGAAACGAGAGAAGCAAGTTGTCCCTTCATAAGCATTTCCTTAACTGAAACTGGGGAAAATTTTCTGCATTTAAACAGAAAGGCCCCTCGTTGGAATCAAGACTTTTAAAATATGTAGAATGGCAGAAAAAAATTTCATTGTTACGGAGGTCTCTATTAATTAAATCCAATGTTCTTCTCAAGGATGGGCCAACTTTAGAGCTATGTGAGGTTGCTCAGGGACTTGTCCAGGCTGGTTTTGAAGATCTGCAAGTACCAAGATTTCACAGTGTCTCTGAGAACTCAGTTCTAGTGCTTAGCTACTCTCTTCTGTTCTGCTCTCTCTTTCTTACTGGAGGCTTTCCCAGCAGAGAAAATTCTGATACTTGGGTAGGAAACTGAAGTAAATTATTCTTTGTCTTCTGAAGTGTCAATTTGTAGAATTAAGAGCATGTGGAATTCAGAATGGGGAGCAGCATGGACCATCCATCCTTTTTTTTCCCTTCCTACCATGTTGATGGACCTTGGCATATCTTCTCTGCAACTTCATCTGCCCAACAACTTCACTGCTTTTCAGCATGTCTGGCACTGATGGCTTGAGAGTATCACTTTTTTTCTATCCAGCATGTGTTTCACAAACAGTAAAACCTTCAATCAGCATAAATCTGGATGGAGACCTCTAAATACGCCACCCTCATCAGGAAAGTTAATCCTCCCTACTCCTCATCAGACTGTGCAGATGAACCTTCCTCAGTGTATTGTCAGTGTAAAAACACCATTTATAAATGGTCTCCAAGTATTTGTTCCGTGGAGGATGAGAAATTCCCCCAGTTTTGGCTGTTTTGTTCAGAGGCAAGGATCCTCTGGCCTCTGTGTTGCTATGCCCAAACTGAATATTAAAAATGTCAAGAAAACACTGGAGGGATGGTTTAGGTTTATTGAATGTATTAACCTGAAATGACCACAATATCTGAAGAAAGTCTTGATACATTTCAGGGTGGCAGACTGAAACATTTCACAGTATGCTGAATGTCGCAGTTGACGTAACGTCACCACAGTCTGTGGTGTGATTACAGACTGAATAATGCAATGGTAACTGGCTCTGCCAAAAGTGTTACAAAATGACACCCAGGTAGAAATATAAACATGCTTTCCAGTGGCAAAAATAGTCAAGATTTGACGCTTAGCCTATCTGATGTTTGCAGAGTGAGGGTAGAATCTCTCTTCCTCTCTTTCTTAACTTTCATCTAAAAAACAGAGGGATAATTCTGCAACAGAAGGATGTCAATACTTGTGAAAGCATGCCATCTATCTTTTCTTTTTCTCTTTTAAATACCAGAAATCTTTGTTTGGTTTTGTGCCTTTTTTTTTTTAAATTATTTTTTTAAGAACAGCTACAACTGGTGCTCTAGCAGAAGCAAGATTTATTTGCTTGTCTGTCTCTTCTGCCTACTAATGAGATCTTTGAACATGTGTTTGCAAATTGCCAGGCAGTCTGCTTGAGTGGTCTGAACTGGGGGAGGAGGGGAAGGCTTGATCACTCTTATCATTATTGTGTATTCAAAAAAGCTATAATTTATGCACCTAACCTAATGATTTATATTGGCAGCTACTTTTGTTGCATGTGGAATCATATGAAGAGTGTGATGAGCCTAGTGCAGGGTTGAATGTGTAATAGCTTGCAAATTTTGACTTCCGATCATCATGAATTTTAAAATACATGTAGCCTATTTGGAACAGAGATTGACCAGTTACTGCAATTTTCTGGTTTTTCAGTCTGGCCTTGCAAAGCAGACATTTGAACTTTGATTTTGATGCTATTCCTTAAAAAGCAGGAATTTATGTCCAAATCTTTTTATTAATTGTGTTTTGGAAAAGTAAGGTATTATGTTAGTGATGGAAAATACAGTAGAGTCCCCTTTAAAGTAAGGGGAATTGGATTTTGGGCATTTGTCCATAACTTCGGTCATTTCAAGGATTTAGCGTATAAGTAAAGACAAGTTTTTAAAGTGCTGTCTTCTGCAATTTTGAATATTCAGCAGTGTGTTATTTCAATATGCAAAGTTTCATTATAGATTTACTTGGTGGTTCTTGTTTAACTTGTACTTTTCTTTCCTCTTCCCACCACCTCTCAGAACTGTAATATGGGACAAGAATAACATCACTGCACAGGGCTTCCAGGACATAGCTGTGGCACTGGAAAAGTAAGTCTCAAGTAATTGAATGTCTGATGAAGAGGCCAGAGATTCTGAATGATCTGAGCAGCTGCAGTTCTCACCGCAGTCAATATGATCTTGAAGATGCTGAGTGCTCTCAATTTTAAGCATCAGGATGTTTAATCCAAAGGAAAATTCATGACTTCACATCCTTCAAAAGCATGGGAAGAGGCTCTGTGGCTCTTTCATCCATACTCTACTGTCAGCATTAAGGTCCTTGAGTTCTGTTCTTAGTGTTAAACTTCTGAATTTGGTAATATTTTCCCTTTTCTTCATTCTCTTCTGTTGATAGTGTGCAGAAATTCTATTCTAGTGAATGAAGCTGTACACAATAACAGAAAATTTCTGAAGTGGGCCTTTGTGGTCTGACTTTCTTCTTTCCCCTAGCAAGTTGAAACAAATAGTGATGATATCAGGAACTGCTGTCTTCCTTTGTAATTGCTGTGGTCTGTGTCATTTTGCTTCTGTGAGTTTACTCACAGATGCAGCCATTACCAGTGATAGATGTTAAATTGCTTTCGTGTCTCTCCATCCCCATCACATTTCTTTATATGTTATTATTACTTTTCTTTAGAGAGAAGAATTACAGATTTAAATTAAGCAGCATTGAAGTTCTCTCACATCATCAAATCTCTCAGACAGGAGCAAAGGCTCCCTTTTAGAAAGTGAATGTCACCTACAGTTGCTAGGTTATAGACAAGATATCTTGTAAAACTGTATAACTACTTAAGGGAGCATCTTAACCCTTGTAGGGGTCATGAGGCTAGAGCTTATAAAGTTACTTGTTTTATGAAACTATTGTAGTTTATATACTCAGTTTTGAAATTAATTCAGTTGCACTGATTTGGGAAGTTAGATAAATTATGTATAATTAAGCAAATCATCTTGCAGTGATTCCGTTGATAGTAGTGAATAATAATTTGCAAAGGTTATTTGTCAACTTTCAGACATTTCTCTGTTAAAGGGCAATAACATGGGGAAGTCTGATAGAAAGAGAAATACATTTGTTTTCTGGTTAGCATCAGCTTTATTTCTCTGTTCTGAAGTGTTTGGGTGAGTAGATAGAGAAGGGGGGGATGTCCTGAGGCAAAAGCAAGTAATCTAAACAAAACCACCTCTGGAATGCTGCAGTTAATTATGTGACACTGTACTTTTTCGGGGTGACATCTCATTTATTTAACTGGGAAACTGAGGTCATTTTGTGTTGCCTTAAACATTTTTAAATTGTCAACAACGTTGATAACATCACAAACTAAGCCACGAGCAACAAAGGTTTAAACAGCAAGAGAGAGACTGCCAGTACTGGCTGCAAACAATTAGGCTGTAAACAATCCATCTTGAAGACATTTTGAGAACATTCTTCACCATATGTTTCCTAAAAATACCTGAAACCATCAATATTCTGTAGAAAAGAGCCGTTGTTCAAAATGGAATGAAATATACTGAAGATGCTTGGGGATGTGGGTTCCAAGTGTTATTTCAGTCTTAAGAAAAGTAGTCAGCTACCAAACCACAAAACAAAGAAGAAAGGTGGACTTTAGTAGTATGGGCCAGGAGGATTAGGGGATTTGTAACAGACTTTAAAACCAGCTGAAGTAATTGGAAGATTTTTTCTTTCCCCTTCTTCCAGCTTTTCTTTATCTGCTTAGTGCTGGTGTGAAATGTTATTCCTGCAGGGGAATTCCAGAAGCATAGCTGTTGGCAGATTTTGCCCCAGAGGTGTCCCAGACAGGTGGTTTGAAGTGCTAAAAAGATTTTCTGCAGAGCTCCTTACAGATGTCAATTCAGGAGAGCATTTGAGAGCAGTGGGCATCCAACTCAGCTTGGCCATTAAGCAGAGTCTTGTATCTCTGTAATTTTAATATGAAGATAAACATGTGATTTGCAGCCTAGAGCCCCCTCTGTCACAGGACTATTTTTTTTGATGTGGAGAAGACTGAAGAAATAGCTGAAGTTCTAATATCTGAGGAGAAATGCTGCAGTTTGTTAGAGGGCTATGAATTCTTCCCTTAGCAGTGATGTGAAATTCATACAGCCTGACCTGAAAAACAGATGATCTTATTCCTGGTTTTAAAAAACTAGTAAGTAAAACCTCCACTGCAGCAGGGAGCATATGTAGTGTGTAGATCAGAAGTTACTACAGGGGAAATAATGTGATGAATTTAGGAGGGCTGTCACACATACTGTATGTAGAAGAGGTTTTTGAGACCTCTTTTGGAACATCCTTTACAGTCTTTGAGTACCTCTGAAATTTAGCATCTTTTAAATATATGTATTTTGCTGAGTATATTGGTGTGTTAGGAAATTACTGGATTATTGAGTTTGTAGCAAAATGTAGTCCTTTACAAGAGACAAACGGAGTGTTAACAAAAAGAGGAATATGGGAGTATTTTAAACTTCAAGAAAACAGAGAAAAACAAAGTGTAACAATAAAGTTGAAATGTGAGCTCTAAATTCTTGATATTTTCCCCTAAGGGCTGGAAAATCTTTAGATGAAAATAACATTGTATGTCTGAAAGCAACCCAAGTGCAGAGGATTTCCTTCCTTCCTTAGGGTAGTGGTCTTCTAAGTTTTTGCCTCTGTAATGGTGTGTCCATGAGATCTCCTTACCATTCATTTGCCCTCCTCCACTCTGTGTGTCCATGTGTGAGGGAGGATGCACTAAATAATAACTAACTTTGAATAAATTGAATTTAGCATATAACTACTAGCATGAAACCAATTACAGATTTCAATGAATGGGATGTATTAAATGTCAAACAGCTGCACAGATCCTTTGAAATCTACCTTCTTTTTTCTTTCTTTTTTTTTTTTAACTAAATAAATACCCCACCTGTCAGGCAATCAGCAAGTTCTGTAATTATCTGTCTTTGAGCTCAGTATCTTTGACATTTAAATTCTCCCCATGGTGGTAGACAGCATTTTTGCACAGGTTAATATTACTTGAGGACTCATAACAGGGTCTTTATAGTTTGCAATGTTCTTTTGAAGGACAAGGCAGCTAGAAAGAAGAGTTAACTTTTTGACTGATGAAGTAGATGGTTGGACACTGTGTGAGGACAGGGACCTTGACTGCCTGCCACTGACAGCTATACAGCACTATGTTTGCATTAGGGAAGAAACATAAAATTCTTCCATTATCATTTCAAGTAAAATGTTGGGTAATATCAATGAGGAATCAGTGTGTTTGCAGTTCAGGAGGACACTGCCCTTCAGAGAATGGTGTTGCATGTGTCCAAGCACCTGGTGGGAGGAGGAGTGAAAGAAGCTCAGAATTTCACACTGTATAAGGTGTCTTCCCTTGGGAGTTAGTGCATTTAGTGAGGAGTGGTCTACTGTCATCAGTGGTGGTGACTCAGTTGAAATTGCCATCTTAAAAGTGCTCAATAATAGAGGGTTCCAAAATATCTGTGTAGGTCTGGATGGAATAGGAACAGATGGTTAGTGGGATGTTTGCAGAAGGAGGAGAAAGAGATATTTGCAGGAAATAAAAGATTAATTGAAAATAGGAAGAATAATTTCCTTTCCAGGTTCTAAGCACTTCCTGATCTTTTTTTTCCCCCATTTATTCAAGTCTGAAGTTGTGTGGACATACCACTGTAGGTAGCATTTTAAGTATAACTGTGTCATAGTAGTCAGTTGATGTTCTCAGAGTTCAAATGTGATTTTGACTCGAGACCAAAGTCCTGTCTTAAATCTCTTATTACAGCAGATGGATGAAGCTGCAGAAATATTTTGCATCCCGTAAGTAAAATGCAGGGAACAATTGTTTGCATAAAGCATTGTGGAGATGCTATGCTTGTTTTGTCAGGTTTTTATTAGAAATTGAGCAAGTGTCTTCAAATTGTTGTAAACACACAAAGTTATTAAATAATAAATTTCTAAAACTCAGTCTCTTAGTTGCTATCTGTCTATTACTGAGTATTTCCATTTAGTCTTAGATTTGATACAGTGGCCAGCAGGCACAGATGCTCCCTGTTCTGTTTAGGTACAGGAACATAATCTAACCTTGTGCACAGAGGGCAGCTAGGCTTTTAGTCAGCAGCCATTGGGCATCGACCATGTAACTGCATTTCAAAATCTACCTCTCTGTCTAGTAGCAAAGAAGAATTAGCAGCAAAAAAAGAGCATGCATGCTTCCAGCTATTCCACTTAAAAGTGTGAAAAATACATTCTTAGTACCTTCCACACACAAGCTGGATGCACTTTATTTCTCCCTTCTGGGTTATTCTTCATAAAGAAGTACAGTGATTATAAAGAGATACAGTAATTAGATTAAATTTCACCATCTTTTTTTTTTTCCTTTAGGAATTATACATTGAGATTCATGCCTATACCAATGAATGATGCTTCCCAAGCACTCAAAACAAACCCTGAGAAAACAGAAGAGGCACTGCAAAAGGTATTGCATATGCCACCAATGAAAGAAATAAAACCAGCAAAAATACAGTAATTTATAGTGACTGAGACTTCATGCTTGGCTGAATAAGAATTTTATGTTGGATTCAAGGATTGTTTGGTTTGCAGAGACATATATGTGGTAATCAAGTGCTGCAAGAGCTTTTTTGTTCCACAGAGTGCTAGGAGAGAAGGCTGATGGAATGCAATGGTGTAGTGTCAGAATGTCATAACTAAAAAAAATGCAGGCTAGACCTGGTCTTGCTGTGTGCCTGACTATGAAAGGGAGAGTTAGAAACTGCATGTTTGTTACATATGTGCCTGTGGGTATTACCAAATGTTTAGAATTACTGGTGCACGCTTTTTATATTGGCATAAAAAGTGCAGTCAGCTCTGTACAAGACAAAGGGTGCTCTTTAATTTGAGGGAGGATGAAAACATTTACTGCCTGTTTTATATTGTACATATAAAATTCACACACTGTGTTGCCCTAAGTAAGAAACTGCACCAGCATGTTCTTTTGGATGAAAAGGTGTTGACAGTATCTGTAGCTGTTCCACTTGCATGAGTTATAAAACTCCCAGCTGAGTTTTAATATGGTAAATCTTGTGAGCTCCAAACAAGCCTCCTGCTCAATCAGGAAGCATACATTTCACATCTCTTTGATGAGTAGTTTTCTTTCAGCCAAGGTAAGGCCATAAAAACCTTTTAAATAGTTCTTACAGATAACTGTGATTAAAAGCAAATGTCTATGATCCTTATTTTCAGTAATTTGAGTGTCACGGAGAGAAGTGCTGGCAGTTAGTATCTTTTTTTTTGATGCATGAAAAATGGTCTAAATTCTACTTTTAAAAATGTGATTCATGGGGGATGGACATACTTCTTACATCTCATTTAATTTAATTGGTCAGGTTCATATCTAGACTGGTAGGTGCATTTCTGAAAAAAAAAATACTGGGAAGCTTCTGGCCATGGGGATTTAAATTCTGTCTGTTAATTAGGTGCTATGTACAAAGTGCATTTCCTTTTATTCTTATCAAAGCTGCTAACACTGTTAGACCCTGAGTTTGTTTTAATGTGTGGTTCAGGGTTTCTTTAATCAACACAAGGAAGTTCCCTCCTGGAAAATGTATCAATGTCAGGAGTGGTGCTGTGAACACAGCACAGGTGATTCCCTGCAGGTGGGGGTGCAAGCCTCCCTGCATGGACTGATCCTGGTGCCAGGACAGTGCACTGACCTGATGGACACAGCAGCCAACCTCCCGAGCTCCGGTGTGTGTGTAGCACTCTTGATTTGGGGTGGGCAAACTGGATAAACGCAGGGATTTGCTGTGGGGCATGATCAGATGTAGCAGTTCTTGCTGCTGCTGTGTTAGAGGTGACCATCCCCACTGATCTCAGCCTCACCCCCTGCTGGCCTCTCCACTCATCCTTTCCTTCCCTCGCTCTTTCAGACCAGATCCATCACCTTTGATGAACTTTGAACAGTTTGCTAATAGGTGTTTTTGGCTTCCCTAAGTTTGATAGAGCAGGGTTAGGAGGTTCTCTGTGTGCTGTGAAGCTGGCTGGTGGTGAGTGCTTACTCCTCGTAACAATTGTGGTGGCCTGTGAGTAGGAATCACTTGTCTCTAAAGAGCACTTCTGTACTGCTTAGCTTTAATTAGCCAACATGTAAACTGAGGCTGCACTATCACTTAGACACTTTTAGAGAGTTTATTTTCTCATAGAGACATACTGCCATTCAAATCTGCATCTTTGCAGCAGGCCAAAGGCATCTAAAAAAAATGAACCAAATGTCTTGAGTCATCATGATCTCTACGACACCTAACAGTTAAGAGACCTTCAAATATTTCTCAAACAGGATCTAATCCTTTGTCAGCACAACTTGCTAAATAGTTCAATATGAATACTCTTTGAGAAAATACTGGCAAAAGCACAATGTTTAACCATGTTTCACTAGTTTGTGAGTGAATTAGTATTTGCTTATGTGGTTATTAAAAACCAAGGTACACAAAATAAAGTTTGCATATGAAAATAATAAATAATTAGGCAATTTTTCCTGTCAGTCCCCAATTCTGACACTGAAAATTGGAAGCAAATTACAGTGTGAAGAATCAAATCAGTTTTCTAGTCTGACTTTTCTTTTGCCTTTTTCTTTATTTTTTTTTTTTAGATAGAAAACTACTTGCTTCGTAACCATGAGACCAGGAAGTACCTACAGGAGCAAGCTTATCGGCTGCAGCAAGGCATTGTCACTAGCACCACTCAGCAGGTGAGAATTTGTTACTTAATGGACATCTCAGTGCCTAAAATCTGCCTGGGAAGGGAATTCTCTCTCATTCTGAGAGAGGTGTGACTCATGGGTTGTACTGTTTCCCAAGAAATAATAATTATCAATGACTATACATTTGGAAGCGAAGCATTTGTGAGAGGAGGGTCTTCTATACAGCAGTACCATGTAGAGAAAGACTCAAGATCTTACGAAGTAAACTACTGTTGAAACCAGGAACAGTTTGGTTTTCTTGTGCTCTACCTGTGTTATTAAAATTCAATGGAACAGTATTTAGTCACTGGAACCTGAAATGGTACTCTAACCCCTTGAGAGAGAATATGATATATGGAGATATACTGGCACTATAAACTGCGAGAGCACTTGTTTTATTCTAGTAATTTTTCTGTTCCAATGCCACTTTTTCCCTCCAAGTTAATAATCTCTATATGAAATAAGTTCAGATTTTTTTTACAGCTTTAGTTGTGCTTTTCTCCAACACCACATCAAGTTTCAGGAAATGTAATTTATTGTTATTTTGAAATAAAGTTACTAATTTCTTTATTAAATTTTGTACAATAAGGATGAATTTTAAAAACAATTTTAAAAGAGAGATGAAAAAGACTCTCTAGTATGAATTGCATTATTATTCTCAGGGTGTCTTTTTTTCTGTCCAGATGTCCCAATGCGACTTTCTACTGTCTAATAATTAATTAGCTTTTTGTACTTGTAAAAAAATTACCCACCCAAAACCCTTTGAAGAGAAAGAGTCGTGTGGATCTGAAAAGGAGCATGCTGTGAAATGATTTCAGTTCTCATTGCTAATGATATAAGATGCTAGAACTGTAGTCTTTATATGGTGGTGCGTGCACTCAGATGTTGCTTCAAAATGTCAAATAGCCAGTTCTAATGTATGCTAAGTGGGCTGATAAAGACTTTTAACTGTTATATCTCCCTGCCTCATATATCTTAATCAAAGCTGACTGTGTGTCAGGCATTCTTAGTGGTTTGTCTTGTAAGATACAGATATACCACCTGCCCTGCATTTGCAGCATGTTCAATGAATTGTCTTGCGGGTACAGATTAAGTTCAATTTATCCCACTGTGAAATGTCTGATGGAAACTTCTGCTTTGATAGCTTTAATTCCCTTGCAACTAGGAATATTTGCATTTTGAAAGATGACTGCAGAAGCCTGTGCAGTTGCATTTTGCTTAGACTGGAGAAATCGCTGTTAGTGTTTGTTGAATGGGTAGCGACAGAGCTTTCTTTTACTGTCTGAACTTCTCAACAATTCAGAGACCTTTGGACCTTAGTCTTAGGTATTTTCAGCATTAAATTTGATCCAAAAACCAGAGTAACGCTTAAATAGGATAACTTATTGATTATTTGCAGTTATCCTGGAGATTACTGTGGGGAAAATATTCCACAGCATTTTTTTTTTTCCTGATGGTAAAGTTTTGTATATTTTGGCAATCCTTAGGGGTGTCTTTATGAGATGTAGTTCTTTCCTTCAATAGTACTGACATACTTCCAAGGTCTCATCATGCCTTTCCTGGTTGTTATATTGTCACTGCAAATCTCATCATGCTACTGTCGATTGTCTACCTGGACTGGAGTGAGGTTGTGTTTGACCAATGTTCTGATGTTTTTATCTTTTGTATTTCTTTTGTTCAAGTAGATGATTGACAGAATATGTGTAAAAGTGCAAGATCATCTCAACTCTTTAAGAAACTGTGGTGTGGATGCTGTACAGGAGGATGTCAAATGTGCAGAGCGGCTGATGCGGGATGCTAAGAACTCCAAAACAGTAAGCCTTTCCCAGCACACTGGCAATGCTGAGAGCAGTTCTGTGTATGTGTGCTTGCAGCTTTTCCCTTTTTGGGCAGTGAACATAATGACATGTGTCACAAAAGAGTGTTTTCTTCAGATGACTGGCTGTAGACATTAGTATTTACAGTGATAAGATAATTGTAATTTATGGATTTATTGATTTAGCCTAAGACATTTCCTGCTGTTTGTCCTGGTTTGAAGACAGTGATGAGCCTATTTTCTGAAAATATTCTTCTGGTCTTACAGCTCTTACCAAATCTGTATCACCTTGGTGGAGCTTCTTGGGCAGGAGCAAATGGTTCACTCTCCAATCCAATCCAAGAGACGCTTGAATCCATGGCTGGAGAAGTTACAAGGGTGGTGGACGAGCAACTTAAGGTCTGTGGATAGATGTCTTGCCATCTCTCACATGCAGAAATATCTAAATATGAGATTTTCTGTTGCCAGATGCAAATGTGCCACACTTCATTTTTCTTCTCAGTAGATTTATATGTAAGCTATCTTTCCATTATTAGGTTCTTATAACTGTTAGTGTTGTTACTTGTATTTTTTTCCCAGTTGGAATAAAATAAAAAGTTGCTTTAGTGTTTTCAGAACAGGCAGAAGGAGCATATACTGTTTTTATCATCTTTTTCCACCTTCTAGAAGGGTGGAAAACTAGTCAGTTGCTCCTTCAGCATTTAATAAAGGCATTTTCAAGCACCCTAAGGAGCCTCATGCCCTGCAGAAAACTGCTCCATAGTTAATGAGTCCTAGTAGAGTGAAAGCTCCTTTTTTATAGACTCCATTGCAATTTTTTTTCTCAGTGGTCACTTTTGAACCTGATGCAGGATTTCCACTTTACTGTTTGATTTGGGTAACTTGTAGATATTAATAGTGCCCAAAGAGTTGGTACGGGCAGCTTTACAGGAAATCTTCTCACAAGTTGCCCATCAAACCTCAGTTCTTGAAACAGATGTCACTGATCTGTAAGTGTTCTCACCTGTGTGCTCAGCCAGCTCCTGCTCAGAAACTTGAACCTTCAGTTATGTTGCTCTTCCTGTGTAAGAAGCAAAGAAGAGCCATCCATACAGCATGTGCAAAGGTATCAGTCCAGGAAGAAGACAAGGTGGAGAAATTTTTACAACAGTTGAGATCTGTATGGAAGCTGATGAATTTAAAAATATGGCAGCTCAGATCAACTTCTGTTTATGACTAAGCTGCTTTGCCTCTATTCTGCAGTATTTAAACACTTTACAACCTTCATCTTCAGATTCTTTGATCTTTCAATTGAAACATGAAAATGCTTCAGTCAGTGGGAATGTAATGAAGAACAATAATAATGCCATATTACTAATTACTTTTTTGAAATTAAAAAGTTAATGAGGAGGAAAATCATGCTCTATTTTTAGTATGTTTCTCCCTTTCCCCATTATATGAAATAAGGTGAAGATTTCTGCAGACATGAAAGTGATTTATCCATAAGATTCTTCCCAGTGGAACTTCTGGGGTATTACTGGGACAGGAGTAATGAAGTCAGTCCTTTGTGCTGGGCTTAAGCACTTAAATAAGTTCATCTTGGAGAGTCTTATAGAGGACGAAAAAAAAAGGCTCTTCAGCATTTGGAATGTTCCTGAATTATTGTGTCTTCCATTTATACTTTACCCATTTACAACAAAAAGCTCTTAAGCTCAACTATTACAACTTTTACATTTACTTTTGATCTGTGGGGTACGATGCTAACTATATGACATATAAACTTACATGCCACTATGTAAGTTTAAGTGGCTTACAAAATATAAATTCATAATGCTTTTTGTATACTCAAACACTCATTTTTATTAATTTTCACTTAAGGTGGAAAGGTTTTCCTTTAAGTTCTATGTGTGGGGGAGGAAGTGTTGAATGTGGATTTTTTTTCCCCTGTTGTTTAGGTCAATTCAAAACATCATAAACAATTTATTATTTGTAAAGATAGATAAAGGAGCTCACATAAGGACAGTTCTTTTTGTAATTGTTGGGGTAGAAAAATCCTGTGTGCTATAAGAGGAGCTTTTACTTTTAGTTTCCGTAGCAACCAGAATGTGATTCTAAAAAGAAATTTGGAAATTGGTTAATGAATATATTTTAGGTAAATAAGAGATTTTTAACTTTTTTTTTTAACTCAAGAAAAGGAAGAGGGGGTGAAGAAAGGAGTTAGAGTAAGGAAAAACAATATATTGGAATGAGTTGAGTAGACCAGAGGTGAAATTATAGCAAGACCCTTGCCTTTTTCTTCTCCTGCTGGTGTCACTGTGGACACACAGAACCTGGAGATGCTTTATTCAATAAGCAAAGCCCAAGGGAAAATTAGCAAGACAAGTGGAACCTACAAAAACATGATTTTTTTTGTAACAACTGGAGTACTCAAAATATTCTTCCTAAATTTTGTCCTAGAGCAGAGGGTTTGTTGGCTCCGTTGCCTGTTCCATTTTTTATTTTGATATCATCACTCTTCAGTCCTTTTCCTCACTTTATCTTCCTCCTGAGTGTTAAGATTCTTTAACTGTGGGTAGTACTTTGTTCTTTTCTTTCACCTTTTGGTGACTGGTACTTGCAACCCAGTAACTGAAATGTGAGCCCTTTTGAGGGTGAGTCAATATTGTGTGTCAATATTGGGAGCTATGGTTTTCCATCAGTGAAAGGTTTGGGCTTGGAATTAGGAGGCAAGGAAAGGTTTCTGTAGAAACCTTCTGCAGATAATAGTCATGTGAAATCAACAGCTAAAACCCACCACTAAAGAAATTATGTTCAGCTGTACAATTAAAGATAAGATCCAAACTCTATTTGACTTTTAAATTGCACATTCGCTCAGTTTTTTGAGTAAAAACTGATTGTGGAAATTTCAGGAAAGGTCTAGTTTTTCCTGCTAATTCCCAGTGATGCCTTCACAGGGCATTTTTTCACACGATCCATTTTGAAAGACCCTGCTTAGATGGCAATTGTAATTCAGCATAGCAAGTCTGTCACTTTTATGATTGTGATTCATCAGTAACTCTTGAGAGGCCAGGGAAATTTTTTCACAATAAACTACAGAATTGCACCAGCAAATAAATGCTATGGAAAAAAATTGAAGTGTCAGGAACTCTCGTTAGTAGTTTACTTGGCTCAGTTTTCTCTAACATTTAAGTTCTTTCTCCCCCATGGGGATATGACCATAGAAGCTTGAAAGTCTCTTCATTAGTCATGCTGCCCCAGAATCTGCTTGAGGATTGAAGGAGGGAGTGTGGGAAGAGTTCTTAAAGGGCATCTTGAGAACCCAGCAACAAGATATATTATTAGCTATAATGGCAGTTGTCCCTTATAACTCTAAATCAAATGTTGTAAAGATTGGACTTTCCTGTACACTGTGGTTACTTCATGTTGCTTTTTTGGGTTTTTTTCAGACTGGGAAAACTACAGACTGAAACATGCTGCTTTGAATCATTGAAATTTTTATTCTGCATCCATGTTTTTTTCTTGCTCATTGTCTGTATAAGGAAATTACTAGTTAGGGTAGGGCTGTGCAAAGAGAAGAAAGCTCTGATACAATGGAGTTGAATCTGCGGTCAATTACCAGTGGCATGGGATTGAGAAGAAAAAGGAAATCAGTAGAGTTTTCAAGGGGTGCAGTTCTTAGTTTTGTACAATTTACAAATACCTAGGTAAGATCTAAGCTTACCTAGTACATCATTTCAAGGAAATGTTGTTTGTTTTTTTATATTATTTGTAAGTACTTTTTTCTGTTTGGTTATCAACTCTCAGGCACAAGTTATTGGCCCATTTCAGTAAACTGGGCTCTGGCCTGTTCCTTTTTTCTTTTTCCACTCTCCTTTGATTTTTCCTGTGTGAGTGACAAACCACTAGAACAGGCTGGCTGAAGAGGGTGTGGAGTCTCCCTCACTGGAGATACTGGAAAATTGTCTGCACACAATTCTCTGTGCCAGATGCTCTAGGGAAACCTGGAGCAGGGAGGTTGAACTAGATGACCTTCAGTGGTTCCTCCCAACCTTTCACCTATTGTGTGGTTATGTGTGAATAAAAATTGTTGACTGCACCTAAAGTTTGCTGTTGATTTACATGTACATAAAGAAATCCATATATTAAAGGTTTATATGCCAAGTGCAGTAGCTTGTAGCTACTTCTTAATATTCAGCTGGTATATTCCAGCCATGTACAGTGTGTTGAGTTCTCAGGAGTCTCCCTTCCTCATTTAGTGATGTTTCTTACAAATTGGCAGGTCTGGAGCACTGATGAAAATTGGTGATTCAGGGCACAGTTTAGAGGGAAGGCAGCTGCAGCAGAGCATCCACTGCAGTGGGTGCACAAGGGAAGCTAATTTGTTCTGACAGTTCAACACAAAGAGATGTAAATGTTTCATATTTGAAAAAGCAAACAAGTGCAGTTGCGGGTCATTTTCAGAACAAGTGTGTTGATTCTCAAAGCTATACTTTGTAAAATGTCTTATATTGCAGCTGGATGCAAAATGGAAAGCAGGAAGAAGAATTGTAAAAACTACAAGTCTAAAAGTGTCGTAGTGCTATTCACCAGAATAATGCTGTCACCTCCCAACCAGAGTAAATCCCAGTGTCTAATTTTTTTTTTTTTGCTTACTGTGCTGCAGACACTCCTTGAGTCTATGGTGGATGCAGCAGAAAACCTTTGCCCAAATGTAATGAAGAAGGCTCACATCCGTGAAGACCTCATTGAGGCCAGCACTGAGAAGATTTCCATCCCACGCACCTTTGTGAAAAATGTCCTCTTGGAGCAATCTGGAATTGATATCCTCAATAAAATTAGGTACTTTAAGAGACTAATCTTACAAAATTGGCATTTGGGTTTTGGATTGTGTGTATGTGTGTTTGTGTAGTAGAAGAATTTAGGAATGCTTTTGTGACTCACAAGAAAGTATTATGGCATTCAAAGAGCAGGAAATTGTCCTACAGGTCCAGGGAACTTAGTTCAGGTGATTCATATATTTGGAATCTCTAGGAATGTTAACTTAGGCCATTAATGCATGTGCTCTCCTTACTTAGTGAAAGATTCAGTTTGTAGTACACAAATGTTTACATGACTGGTACTTTTTTTTAAAAGTTTTATTTTCTCACATAACACTGGATTAATGTAATAGAAGGAAATTGCACTATTTGCTTTGAGTGGCAGCACTGCTTTGTCTGTTGTTACATTTGCTCTTGTCCTGTAGCTGTAGCAATCACTTTAAGACTTTGTGTGGGAGCTGTGCACAGCAGACAGACGTACTTAAAAAATGGAAACTTGGATATTCAAACCACAAACCTGGAGCAGAAATCATAACTCTAAATAACTCAGCTTGTCCTGTAAAAAAAAAAAGAAAAAAAAAAGAAAAAAGAGGCTTTTACCTGACCTTTTACTGCTTTTTTTTAGTATTGAATGTATACCAGAGAATATATTTACACAGTATAATGTGGTTGACCTGTACTTAAACCTTTTCAGTTCCTTTCAGGCTGTTGCTTGAAAAGCATGACATTTTGCATTGAGATGCTAATATCTTTGAGGAGGAAGGAAACAGTAAGACTTGGGAATTAGTTTTGCAGAGTACAGCAAAAAAGGCAGAAAAAGATGTTTAAGACTTTAGCTATCCCTTCAGAGTGTTTAAAATGGTTCAGGGAGTAAGTTTTCTGCACTTTGAGTAAACTATTGATAAATCTTGGTCCCAAGACAATAATATTGCCTATTCTACTTGTTCCTCACTGGAACTATCAGCGAGGTGAGGGTACCACACTGTGATCTTCTCTGTTTTATATTATTTTAAATTAATGTTTGTAGCTGAGGGAGATTCCTTCACTCCCATTCTCTTTCTACTGTGGCTTTGCCACCATTCTACCTCCCTATGAATTGCACTGCCTTTCCAAGGAGTTCCTTACCTTTTTCTCCAGGCTCTCTGCAGCAGTGGTGCTAGCCCCAGACAGAAATAGCTTTGTTAATCCAATACAGCTCAGTCCACATATAAAAACCACAAACCAAAATCACATCACTTGCTGGCACGTGTCAGTTGGAAGAGTTGGCATTGAAAGCAAGAGGTGGCAGAGGTGGAGCTTTGGGCTGCAGCTCAGGCAGCTTTTGGCTCCACATCAGCTACTCTCCACAGGCAGAGCATGAGGTGCTGTCACCAAAGATGGGACCCTAAGGGAGAAATTCAAGATACACATTTCCTTGAGAGGGGTTGCTGGAGAAACCAAATCTCTGTGTGCAGGTGTGATGGTGTTCCACATATGTCTGTGCAGTGGAAAAATGGCTGATGTGAAGTTCTTTAGACAGACAGTGGTTACCTAGAGCAAAAGAGGAAGCAAAGTTGTGATGGCATTGACTGAAGAACCAGCATTGTACACTTGTCCTTACCAGCTGATCAACACAAAAAGGAATTGAGGAAATGAATGGATTGTAGTTGTTCAGTGAAGTAGTGTTATATATGCAGCACTGTCCTAATCCCTTTTTCTGAGATTCATGTTTGTCTGATTTTAGTGGTGGTTTATTCCTCTCTGAGTTTCACTTCTTATTCAGCTCTTACCCAGATGTTTTCATTTCATCTCATGGAAAACTGTTAGAAGCAGGTTAAATATGGTACAGAGGCTCCTGTGTTTATTGTGTGATTCATGAGTTTATTTCTGAAACCTGCAGTCATGTATCCTGACACCCTCTAATGTTTTACTTCAAATAAAATGACAGCACTGTGGATAATGGTCACACTGTTGAATGTGTAATAAAGACGAAAATCTCCTGCATGAATTAAGAAGTCCTCTCATTTTTAATCCTCACGCAGTGAAGTAAAGCTGACAGTGGCTTCTTTCCTGTCTGACCGAATTGTAGATGAAATCCTGGATGCACTTTCCCATTGCCATCACAAACTGGTGAGTTTTTTCTTGGTTGATATCTAATATGCCAGATCTCAACAATGCCATTTATATTCATAAGTTGTTCAGTTTCTCCTTTGACAGCTCTGTGTTGAAATTGGTCTTATTTTTGTTGACATCCTGACATCTTTTAAATACAGTTTTGGGTCTCTTGCCTCTTTGCTATAAGAAAGATGCAACCTTGGAACAGACTGTGTTATATGCTTGTCCTGTTATCTTTTGAGCTGTTGTCAGATCTAGAACTAAAAATGCCATCAGGATGCAGCATTGAGTCATTAGTTAAGAACAGTCCTAGTATTTATCAAGGTGAGACTATAAGGCTTGGTTTCTCATTAAAGGAGAGGTAAGATTTCATTCTTTAGAATTCTTTAGGTACTGCTGAGACCTTGTTCCCTGAATGAGTATGTTTTTTGAGGTTACCTCAGAAATGTAGAAATGTATCAAATCTGAAGAGAAATGAGTAGGAATATAGGAAAGAAAGCACTGTTACTTGAAGGTTCTGAGCTGTTGAGAGACACAGATATTTATTATGGAGGTACTTGTCTCATCAAGATTAGAAGAAATAAACAACTGTGTATCCACAGAAAATTTTTGCTTCTAATACGATGGGGCTTTGTAAGGACAATCCAGTACTCTTTTTTCAAAGAACTTGGTGGTCATTCTGATTAAAGTTGCTCTTCGTTTGTAATTGAATTTTCTCTGGCTTCAGCTTGCAGTCATGATTTTCTTTCAGAGATAAGGGAATAATATATATTTCTCTGTATTTTCTCTCTTTGAAAGTCCTTACACACATAAAACAAATTGCTCTTTCTGCCCCCCCTTCCCCCTTTTTTTGTGGAAGACTGAGTTATTTGAGCCTGCATCTTTGTAATACAGAGCAGCATTGTGTAAAGGTACCACCTCTGATCTTTAGAGCTATGCAGCAGCAACAGCCTCCTGTGGGAGAGACCACAGGAATGAGCTCCAGTTTGTCCTGGAGGAGGCTCAGCTGGAATGAGTGGTGACTGGGCTGTTTCTGTCCAGTGGTATTGCACAACCTGGACATACCCTGGTTCCTGCACATTACGTCATTTTCTCCAGCCTTTGAGTCACTTCACTGAAAATCCTCTGCAATTTTCCTAGCTGTTGAAGAAGTCGCTTTCAAAATCGTGCTTTCCAGAACCAGACAGACTATTTAAGTGTTTTAACCAACATAATACACAGGAGTGAAATTGTTTTTCTCCTGATATTCCTTATTCCTTGTGTTTACATAGCCAAGAATATAAAAATTCTTTTCTTTTGGCAGAGTTCCAGTAGTAGCTCATTTTTAGGACTAGGTTTGCTAGACCTCCCTCCCACTAAAGGCTTCTGGACACTTTCTGCTTTTCAGGATTGGCTAATTGCCAGTGCTCTTGGTTTCTAAGGAATGATTGTACATTTTGGGTTGGGTTGATTTGCTTTGTGATCCACTTTGGCCTACATGACTAACATGTCCCTTTCACCATTTAACTCTGCCATGTTTCTGTTAGCTGCAGGTTCTTTGAGATGGTATAGCACTGATGCAAACCTTGAGGGGAACTGCTCTCAAAAGCACTGCTAGAGAAACTCCTGTCTAATTAACTCCTGTTAATCCTCAACTGACAGCTGCAATCTGAGAGCTGAGTTCTTAGTACAGCAAAGATTAAATAAATGCACTGATGCAGTTCTCAGCCAGCTCCTTAAATTGGAGTGTCATGTTCTACTAATTCAACCACCCACAAATGTCTGTGTTTGTTGCATTGGCACAAAGTAGTGTTTGAGGCAACTTTGAAAAATAAACCTTGTTTGACAAGACCTCAGTTTGCCTAATGAGATGACAATTAGTATTAATTATTATTGCAGCTATTTTAGTGTGCTTGAAGATAAATTCATAGCAGCTTTTCGGTTGCTTTTCCTGAGTAGACACCAGACTAAATGAGCTGTAATTGTCTCAGGTCATCTGTTCACTTTTTTTGATTGTTAACAAAACAGCAATGCACTGGTTGTCCTGAGTTGTGCTGATGGGGTGCAGTGGACTACAGCTCTCCCTAGCTGCCTCTTTGAAGACTTCTGTGACCAGCTGATTTGGGACAGCTAATCTTCAAATATTTGCTGTTAGCAGATGTTTGTTTAATATTCTCTTCAGTTATCAAAAGAGCTTGAAAATATTTCATCGTTTTTATGACATCATGAGCCCACTCCATTCTAATACAATCCAGGGTAGTTTATATAACATTCTCTGTGGTCCTTGTAGAAGTTTTTGCTATGCAAGTCTAAAATACTGTCATTATAGCTTTTCCCTATCTATTTCTTTATTGAAACAGAACTGAGGTATTTAAAACTGTGTTGTTTTTGTGAATAGTAGATGATAACATTTTGGCCATTGAATAATTATGAAAATTATATTGGCTGATATTGTACATATCTTTGTTAGTTAAAAAAAATAAAAAAGGCTCAAGAAAAAGCTTCCCTTACACACTTTTATTTTCTTTGTTAGACAAACCCAGTGTGAGGACTAACCAACATAACTGAGCTTTCCTTTTGTACTTGATCTTCCAGGATTTCTGATTACTGAAATTCTGTAAACTTTCTGGTTGGGTTCTCTTTGTCTTTTTAAAGTTTAACTGATGTGTTCCTATCTTTATTTCCAGGCTGACCATCTGACCAGACGTGGCAAACCACTTCCACAGCAAGAATCACTGGAGATTGAGTTGGCTGAAGAAAAACCCGCTAAACGCTCCATGATCACAGTGGAGGAGTTGACAGAGATAGAACGTTTGGAGGACCTGGACACTTGTATGGTAAGACACATTCCACAGCTTGTGTGGTTAAGCATACAGGTAATGAGGAAAGATGCTTTTCAGAATATCATTTAGCAAATTCGTGGTATCAGGAAACTGAAGTTAGGAATTGGCTTCTAGAAGAAGTAAATGTTAGCTTGGAAGATTTTGCCTGAACTGCGTCTTGTTGTTCAGCAGAGGAAAAGATTTTCCCTTTTCTTCACTTCTTTCCTTGTGCCTGTTCAAGGGCCTTTCCCTTGCATACACTGCTAGTACAGTAAACACCTCTTCCACTGGGCAGTTTCACAGAGGCTCAGCTGAGGTAATAAATTGGACCACACTATCCTTTGACAACATGCTGCTTTCTGAAAGCCTTTGTCTTCCTTCTACTTGGATTCCTTTCACCCGTGACAAAAAATATTTCTGCCCGAAGGTTGTGTTACACACCGTCAACAGAAGTTGATTTATGTGTGACTTTATTACAAAGACGGCTCTGTGCCATATCATCATCCTTACAAGATGTGAACCCACATGATTGCAAATATAACTGTTCTTAATCTCAGATTCCCCTTCACCCAGCTCAGTCTGTTGGGGAACTTTACTGTGGACAGGAACTTTAGGAAGTTCTTCTCTATTAGAAAATAGTCAGTCTAATAGGTGGTCACTCCTGCAAGGAATGAGCTTTCTGATCTACCTTCCTACCTGATTCCTTGGCCATGTGCTTTCACCAGAAGCTAAAATAGCAGAAAAACTTACTGCAGCTTTTTGTAAAAGGTTTGTTGATTCAGCTCCCTGAATACAATAAATGTACTGCAGAGCCAGACAGCACAGGAGATGGAGCAGCAGGGCTGCTGCTATCTCCAGCAGCAATCTGTTGGTCTCATTCATCTGTTAAACCAAAGCACACCTTCATTGCAAATACCAGGTTAAAATGGGTTCTCTCTCCCTTCCAAATCTTCTCTTTCACGGAGAACTGATTTGATGCAATATTTGTCTGAGCATCACAAATCCCTGTGAGGCTTGTGGTGTTGATTACATCATCTAGTTCATCACTGGTACTATCATTTTCCAGAAGTTTTCTGTGGCCAACATTCAGTAATCATTTTGAGCCCTAGCTCCTATGGGAGACTCCCAGTAAAATATGTGGCATCTGAACACTGTACCTGTAAGTTAGTTTTGCATGCTGGTTTCATATATAGAGAACTGAGCTAACAGCTCGTTTTGACACCCCACGCTCTGCCTTTAAATTTATTCTTGCAGCCTGTTAAGGATAGTAATACTGGAAATGTAAAACATAGTTCCTGTCTTTATCTCGTATCACCATGGTTATATGAAAGCATCTTATCATTCTGCTGTTATCTTTCACTTTTAAAATAATGGAATATTAAAATAATGGAAATGTGATGCGGCTTACACTCTCTAAAAAATGCATTAGATGCTAACTGTACTTATCTTCAGAAGTGTTTGTATGTCTTCATTCTCTTCATTCACCCTCATCTTGCACAGAGATTCAAATACCTTTGTGTGACCTAGGTTCTCATCAATATCTAATTTCTGAAGAGAATGAAGCATCAAATAAACATGAGACAGTAATCTTAGCCAGTGCTAAAGCATCCACTTATTAAAAACTGTAATCCATACTTGGGAGCTGCTTTTTGCATCCTGACTGCAAATTATGTTTGTTGCTGCTTGCGGTAAAAATTTAGAGTTAAGTAGATGAATTCATAGAATAGTTTGGGTTGGAAGGGACATGAAAGATCATGTTCTGTGGACAGGGGCATCTTCTATTAGACCAGGTTGCTCAGAGCACAATCCAGTTTGGCCTTGGACGTTTCCAGGGACAGGGCATCCACAACTTCTCTGGGCAACCTGTTCCAGTGCCTCATCACCCTCACAGTAAAGAATTTCTTCCTAATATTCTTATCAAAATCCACCCTCTTTCTGTTGAAGCCATTTCTTCTTTTTTTCTATCACCACATGCCCATGTAAAAAGACCTGCTTTTCATAGGTCCCCTTTAGGTACTGTTGTAAGGTCTCCCTGGAGCCTTCTCTTCTCCAGGCTGAGCAACCCCCCAGCCCATTCATCCTGTCTTCTTAGGAGAGGTGCTCCAGCCCTCTAACCATCCTCATGGCCTCATCTGGACTCATTCTAGCAGGTCCATGTCCTTAAATTGGGGGCCTCAGAGCAGGCACACAGTGCTTCAGGTGGGTTCTCACAAGATAGGAGTGGAGGGGCTGAGTCCCCTCCCTCACCCTGCTGACTGTGCTGCTTTTGATGCAGCCCAGGGTACAATTGGCTTTCTGGGATGTGACTGCATGTTGTCAGGTCTTGTTGAGCTTCCCATCCACAAACACCCCCAAGTCCTTCTCCCCAGGCTGCTCTTGGTCTAATGTCTGTGTTTGTGCTGAGGATTTCCCCAGCCCAGGTGCAGGACTTGGCACTTGGCCTTGTTGAACTTTAACATTGACACAATGGCACAGTTCCAAAAGGCTGAATGATGCATGGATTTTTACTGAGCTCCTGTTCTCACTGAGTTTTTTGCAACTAAAAGCACTTTAAGAATGTATCTTCTATGTGGAGTTAGTAACTTCAAAAAGAACACTTTTCAAATGCTGTATTTAAGCTATAGGAAAATTCTAGAGTTCAGATATTCTCTTGATAAACATAACATGATTTGTCGCAGCTTTTTGGTGTCACACAGGTATTTGTGTGGAAATAATTGTCTCTGAAAGGGGCATCAGCAAATGCTTTATGAGCTGGTCATTGCATGACACAGATATATTGCTGAGAGATTTTACTAGAAAGAGAAGCATATGGTTTTATGAACTATAGTTAAGATCCTAATTTCTTTTGATTATTTTTAATCTTAAATGAGAAATAGATATTTTGATATTACTTTCAAAGTGGCATTAGTCCAGGACACTGCCTTGCTTAGTCATTGGAAATCCTTCAGCAGATTTTAGCCTTTTGATTAGACGCACCTGGCTGTGTGTTGTGCAAACCTTAAACCTGAAACCTTGAATTGCATCTTTGTATTGTGCTTGTTTGGGAGCCCAATCTCCTGTGGCCAAAAGCATTTGGAATGTAGGATGAAGCTGATTGTGTTGCTGGGGTGCCAGAGAAAACTCACCTATTCTAAGCCCAGCCTTGCTCCAGTTGGCTATCAAGATGTTTTGGGAAGAAATTTTGGTCATGAGGGAGAGGCACTGAGCTTGGATCACCATTTGGGGGAAGCTGTCTCCTATTTGCAAAACAGGATTTGTTTTGCAAACCCCCATTATCTTCATAAATTCTTTGTTCTTCTTTTCTTCAGCAAGCCTATTTATGATCAGTATTTCAGCTGGGGTAAACCATACAGCCTCATGTTGTTATTTGCCAGCTTCTCTTGAAGCTGTATTTGACCAGTGTGGGGGAAAACTGGATCTGGATTCACATTTGGCTATTGCATTTGGTAGGTAGACTGTATAACACTGAAGCCATATGAATGTCTGGGAGTGAGATGGATGTATTGGTAATAAAATGTTTATGAGCTATTTGTTTTTCTTTGTGAATTGAAAGCCATATACAGAAAAGTTTGGAACACTTGGAGTGGCAGCTAAGGGATCTGAAACCTCCATTGCTGGTTATAGAGGGAACAAACAGGCATTATTTCAGAGCCTGCCCACCTATTCTCAAGAAGAGTGGCTGTGGCTAGGAGGATTTCCCTGACAGAGTAGAAATTTAGATATATATGGACAACACAGATAAGACAGAATGAAATATCACACATGGGCTCACAAAATGCATCACTGAAAGACAGATGCTTACGTGTTGTTTCCAGTATTTTCTGTTGTGGAAATTAGGACTTCCTAAATACCAGAGTCTGTAGCTAACTCTTATTAGCTTCAGCTAAGGGTCAGTTTCTCATCCAGCCTTTAACAATGGCCTGAGAGCCCATAATGTGAAAGACTTGTCAGTCATACCAGAATTTGCCAGTCTCTTAAATGAGTTGTGAGGAACACTGGGAGCAATTGAGTGGTCCAGTGTAGGACAGGATTGCTGGAACATTACACATCCGAGAGTTTCTGATCTCCCTGAGCTGCACTACAGTAAATTGATGCTTCCCTAATCTACAGCTGTCTTAGTTGTCTGCATTTAATTAGAGCTGCATTGATAGTAATAAGTCATTAGATAAAAGTTGCGTGCAACTAAGATGGAAAGAAAAATCTTTATACAGAAAATGACTTGCTCTTCTCAGATGAAAGGAAAAATCATGGCCTGCTTTTCAGAGCTTAGCCTCAATCATGAATTAACTTCATAAAATTGTATGGTTTGTCTGAATTTTTCTGTGTGTGTATGATGAACGTGACACATACTCAACTCACACATCCATTTTAAAACTAATTTTAAATAATGCACCCTCTTTTACTGAGGCTGAATATCGTGTGTCTTGGTGTGTGTAATCATGTAGGTGGATACTATCTGATTTTAATTTGCATAATGCTTCTAGTTGTCATGTGAATTAATACTTTGCAGAAGTAAGAAATACTAAATAATGCTAAATTCCCCACCAAAAGATAGTGGGGCATCTTTTTTAGATTGTGTTTAACAGTTATTTTCCAAAGTCTTTTTTCTTTAGCTATTTGAATGTTAGTTTGGCTTCTAGAGTGCTAAATAGAGCTCAATAGAGTTGAGACACTATTTAAAGATGTTTTGAGAGAAATAGCTTTTCTTTTACTAACTATCCATGTAGCCATTTTTTTCAAATATCTCTTTCAGCAATATAACTTCATTACTGTAGGTAGTAACAAGCATACAGCCAGGATAAGTATTGCTTTTAGAGCAAAGTAGAGGTTATTTGTTTTATGAAGAGGTATATTGGTAGGAAGTTGTTTGAAACATGTAAAGGAATTGTAGGTTGTAATACAGATGTTTACCTATAACTCTTCTTTAAAGCATTTCAGTGTAAGATTGAAACACTTGGATGGTAAATTGTGTTTGAAAAAATGCTACTGGCTAATAGGAAAGGACTGCCTGTGATGAATATTGAGTGTTAGCCATTTTTCATTTATTTCTAATTTTAACCACAGAAATTGTTCTGTAGAGGAAAGTTAAAAAAAATCTCATAAGCAGTATATTAAAGTTCTTTATTGAACTATAGATTTCACCTTTAGAGTAGAGAAGAAAATTTGCAGAAATAGCAAAACACTTGTAGATTGGTGATGTATGTTTTTCCTGGCTAGCCATTGTCAAAGATTTAGCAGATGGATCCTGTAATCAGTTGAAAACTTGACCTTGTGTGTTCTGAAGGACAAGGAGTGTATGGACCTCAGTGTTTTCAGAGAAAAGGAAGAAATGGAACTCACCAAAAATAAAATTATTGAAGCAAACAAATACACAAAATAAACACTCCAAACTCATAAAGCACCACTTGTAAGTTTTTCTCCCCTGACGCACCCCCAACCCTTGCCCCCTTCCCATCGACAGCAAGTCTGAATTAAAACAGCAGGAACCTCTTCAGTTGCTTTCACGGGCAGAAGGAGGAGATCATGGTGCACGCTCAGGAACATGTGCACTGATGCTGTAGGAAGAAAAACCGAAGCACAGATTCTCTGGTATGCTCTTGCTACCACATCTGATTCTTGCTGCTCTTTATTTACCTGCCGCGGAATTGTCTCAGGCATACACACTCAGCTTTTTGGATGAAAGACTGAACACCTTCTGCAATAAAATCCCATTTCCTCTTGGACTCTGTATGTTCTCCTGTGCTATAAATTAAGCTCCAGCTCTGTGACTGATTTAATCCAGCAAAAAATCTTTATTTTGCTGAAATGAGCATTTCCACCTTCCCCATACTCAATTTGCGCTTTCCTGCCCACAGCCTCACAACAAACTGGGTGTGGGAATTGATTCGACTGACAATTCAGCTTTTCATGGAGGATTTCTTTCCCGGGTTACTTTACAGACCAACTAGTCCCCTGGTTGAGTCCACAAAACGAATCCTGAGTGGCAGAGACAAGCAGACAGGGATGAGGGCAAAGGCAGCAGCCTGGATGAATGCTGGATTAAATTGATTGTGACACTTGAGTTTCTCTCTTGTATGCATTAGCAGAAATGGGCCTTTGATGTGCAGTAAATACAGCACTCTGTGGGAAGCTAGAAACTGGCATTATGGTATGAGAGTGTTCTTGGCTTCTGAAATGGCTCACAGGCATGTGGGCAAATCTGCTTCAGTGGGAGTCCAGTCATATTTCTGACTCACCCCGAGCTAGGACAGTTTATGGAAATATCACCAGGAGGAGCAAAGCACAGTGCCAGAGTCCTCCTTATGCCTTTCCCTGCACATGCAGTGCTGTGGCTGAGAAAGTGCCATACCAAGGGAATCAGTGTGATCATTCTGCAGAAAGTCTTGTTTATTTGCAATTTATGTTATCCTCATTAGAATTACAAATATATTAATAGTGAATATTTATTACCTATCTTTTCCTGGTTTCCTCTATATATAGTTTTGCAGCATCCTCACTGCCCTTACCCATGTTTATTCAATACTTGTTACATGTATAGACTACAGAGTACAGGCTTATGAGGGGTTACATGTTCCCAGCTGAAACACTCTGAAAGAAACCTGGCTTTCAATGTCTTTTCTTGTGTCTCTAAATGGAAGGAGATTATGGATAATTTATAGATGGTTTGTTTTTCTTAAAACAGCTGAGATTTCTCAGAGTTCAAAGCTGTTTCTCACAATCTAGGGTACATTATTGGCACAATATGAAGTAAATGAAGAATGTGATAAACTGCTTAACAGCACTGCACACTGCATGCTTGCTTAAGGAAAAAATGCAGTATAAATTTGGAGATTGCTTTCTGCTTAGGTTATAGGAAGAACTGTGGAATGCAGCTAGTGGGTATTCTGTTTGGGTGGTGACGCCTGTACCAGGTACTTGTCTTCCTGTAGTATTGGTACCTTAGCAGACCCAGATTTGTGTTGGGGGTGGAGAGGAGGGTATTGGTACCTTAGCAGACCCAGATTTGTGTTGGGGGTGGAGAGGAGGGTGTGTAGCTGTTGTGTTTTAATCTGGCAGGCAGCTGAACACCAACCTTACTCCCCTGCAGTGGGATGTGTGAGAGAATCAGGGAAAAAAAAAGTAAAACTCATGGTTTGAGAGAAAAACCCAGTTTAATAGAGCAGAAAAGGAAGGCATATAGTAATGATGATGAAAGAATGTATAAAACAAGTGATACATGATGCAGTTGTTCAGCACCTGCTGACTGATGCCCAGCTAGTCCCTGAGGAGCAGCCACCAGCCCCTGGCCAACCCCCAGTTTTATAAGCTGAGCATGATGCTGTGAGGCATGGAATGTCCCTTTGGTCAGCTGGGGTCAGCTCTCCTGGCTGTGCCTCCCCACAGCTTCTTGTGCACCCCCCACTCTCCCTGCTGGCAGGGCTGCATGAGAAGCTGCAAAGTCCTTGATTTAGTGTGAGCACTGCTCAGCAATGTTTAAAAGCACCAGCATGCTATCCACACTATTCTCATGCTAAATCCAAAACACAGCTCTGTACTGGATACTAGGAAGAAAACTAACTTGTTCCCAGCTGGAAACAAGAAGGCAGGTACATCCTTTGTGGCAGTAATTGTCTTACTGATGCTGAGTTTCCATTGGTTTACTTCATGAAAAAGCCACATTGAGAGGAGACTTCAGTAACAAACCACTCACTCAAACATTGGACTTGAGAGCTGAATTTCCCTACAGGGATTTTAAGAGGGAGTTACTACTAAGAAGTTTGTCTGTGGTGGACAGAAAGGTCTTGAAAGTGCAAATGTGCAGTCTGTGGGTAGTGCCAGCCCTGGCTGCTCAATCCAACCATTTGCCACTCTCATGGCAAGAATTTGAATGCCCAGGCTGCCAGCACTGGCATCTCAGCAGGCACCAGCTGGCTGTCACAGGCTGTCACAGCCTGCTGATAGACACCCATCCACTGTTTGGTGGAGAGGTGACTGTCCCTACTTGTGTTTGCTTGGCCATTCAGCCAGCAGCTGAATCACCCAAGAGCTCACCTGCCTGCCTCAGGTAAAGTCAACAGGTTATGAGGGCAAAGCCCTTTCACACAGGTTAAGACAGGGAGCACTCTTGAGATCCCTTTTGGCACCAGAGCCTTGGAGTCAGCTGATATTCAGCAAAAACAGACACAGAATCATCTTCCCACACCCTCTGCTTATAAGAAGCTTCTTCTTATTTCCCGTGGTAGATCAGCAGGAGCTCCTTTAGAGTAGTTCTTGCCAAAATCTCTGCCTTTGGCAGAGGCACAACAGCAAGCAGCATGAGAATAAACTGAGATAATGCTATTTCTGTAGCACACGTCCCTCTGCAGCCATGATGTATCACAATTCAATTAGCATCTGGCAAGCTGACCTCCTCAAATGGTTGAGGACTTCTCTATATAGGTTGTGTGGTCCTTTCTACTGCTTTTTGATTCTTCCAGCATCTCAGATGAACAACTTGGCATGAGGTACTTAATCTGTGTTGTCTGGGGAAATCTTGTTTACTCTGAAATCTGGAGAGCCTACTGAAAATAGCACAAGCATGAGTCTATCTCACTAAGAGTGCTTCATGGTTCTTGCTTCACCCAGAAGAACAGGAGGCTTGCCACTTTCTGCTTTGCAACACTGATACTTCATATTGCAGGGATAAAGAATAGTGAATCTGTGTTAGGGCAAGCAGTTACAGAGTACCATTAGGCTTTGCTATATTTTGTCAAGGAAAAGTAGGTTAGGATGAGCTGGGTTACCAGAATAGGAACTTCAAAATAAATAAATAAACAAATAAATAAAAATCATATATACATACTGCCAAAAGGCTGTAAGACAGCTTCCAAATCATCAAGTCTCATCATTGACAACTACATCACACAGCCTTATTCATAAATCTATCAGGCTTCCTCTCAAAACATCTTTCTGTTAGACTGGAGAACTTAGAGATAAGCCTACTTTCTTTGGATGTTATTCAGGTCAGCTAAAGCCTCATTACAAAGTTGTGGATGTATCTGTGCAGTGAGATATTATCTAATGTGAGATCAAGTTACTGTGAATTGTTGAAGTCAGTAGTGGCAGGATTGGAATACTAATCTCAAACCAAAAGCACTTAAACAGGTGAAAGACTCTTCAAGTATGCAGGTATTAAAAAAATTGAAAGAAACAAGAGAGAAGAACAAAGTGATAGAAAAGTCAGGTTAGTTTCACACAAAGCTAATCAGAACCTCATTTTATTTTGTACAGTTTAGCTATGAGTTGTTTCTAATACCATGGCATTTAGATACTCCTGAGAAGTTTGTGTCCATACAATCAGCACTTAATTCCATGCTTGTGGGTGAGCAGCCCTACTTTGCATCTTCCAATCCTTTCACTGTGTTTCTGTCCCTCCTAGGCACATGTGCTGCCCTGTGACTGTCTGACCAAGCAGCATTATTTAAATCATGTGTCACATTTTAGTGTCATCACTGCATAGGTCAGCTTTTGAGTTTTGCCATCTTCTCTTGGGTAAATAATGATCGACGTTTTCTGTCAGTTTGTTTTAGAGAAGAAACTGAAATACTCAAGTATTTCAGTTTCTCATACAGGGTCTTAGAATATTTGCGAGTTGGCTGTCAAGATATTTCCAGTTTTCAGAAGGAAAATACCTTGATATAGTATAGACAGGACTTAAAATTCAGAAAGTTGAGAGATTTTTTTAATATTTTAGTTCAGAAAGTATATTTCAAAGTGTCTAAGGAGTATAAAGATTTATTGTGCATGCTGGAGAGATGTCTGAAAAATAACAACAGCTCAAGTGTGCCTTTCAAGAGTAAAACTTTCCATCATAATTCTGAGCAGAGAGTCCACTTGCCCTCCCGGGGTAAGTTCATTGTGATAATGCTGCTCCCTGTAGCATTTCCTCAAGGAATGCATCATCTGCCCACAAAGGGTCTGACAATGGTGGGAAGATGACTGACTGTTTTGTCTGGATGGCTGCTTATCCTTTTGGTAGCTGTTCTGTTCAGGTTGTTAGATGGAAGGAGTGATGCTGAAGTTGTGTTGGTTCTCAGTCCTGGGAAGCTCTAGGGTGGGCAGGTACAACAGTTCTTTAAATAAAATCATCAAATGATTTAGGTTGGAATAAACCTTTAATGATTCACTAGTTCCAGGTTCCTGACATGGGCAGGAGCACCCTTTGCTAGATCAAGTTGCCCTAAGCCCCATTTTTCCTGGCTTGAACACCCATTCAGGACATTGCCTCTGAGTTGCTTTAATGATGTTCTTGCCTAGGGCACCTGATACATATGGTAGCTGTTAAAGAACTGCCTAAGGCTATCTTGAATAGCTGTCCACTCTTGCGTGTTTGCCAATTTTAAGAGCTTTTTATTCTTGCTGCATGGAAGATTAGGACATGAACAAAGTAATTTTTGGGTCAACATTTAGCAGCTGAAGGTAATAAACAATGACAAGCAAGCAGGTTGTGGTAACTAAAAGATAGAGATTGTGCTAGCTGACCCGCAGCAGCTCTCTGTTCTGCACTTAGTTTTTAACTAAAATAACTATAAAAGCAAAAGTAATGTAATTGGAGCTATCATCTTGAAGCCCAGGTATTGTAAAAGATGTTAACCTCTTCATGAGCAAATAGAAAGCAGAACTGATGCTATGGAGAATTGCTTTTTCTTTTGCAGGTGGAAGTTGCAGGCATGAATTCCTTGCAGTATACTAACTCAGAACATGAAGTGAACATTTGATTTAATAGTATTAGGAATGAATCCATTTAATTCATGTGTCTGATTTTTCACTCTTCATAGTGAAAGCTTTGGTTGTTTTTATGCAGGAGTGTTTACTAGCAGGAATTTTACATGACTTGAAAGATGCAAGTGCAGAATTATTAATGAAAAGAAAATACTGAAATGCTTGATGAAATATCAGAGTACATGCACCACATGTCAGCAAGCAGAAAAGCAAAGGTTTCTTGGCTAGTAAAATATAACAAGCTCATGGGCAAATCTACTGAGCTTATCTTACTGCAGTGCTACTCCTTTTCTTTTGGAAAATGTTTCTTTACAAAGTCTTTCTAAAGGTCAGGGTGGTTTATATGAGACTAATGGAATTAATACTGAACCATAGCTCCTTCTCTAGAAATTCAGCTCTTAAGGGAGCGAAGAAAGTAAACAAACATACTCCTGAAAGTCACATATAGATTATTTGTATGCCATATTTATTTAAACTATTTACTCTATCTGTCTATCTATCTATCCATCTTGGTATTTGTCATATGTCCATATAGAGTACAGAACTCTGAAATATGAAGGTAAGGACTGGATCTCTGCTAAGAAAAAGCATAGCCCCAACAGGCCTGTGAGGGGCCTTGCCCTCCTGTCTACTGAAAAATACTCCATTAGCAGTCATAGATTTTAGCATTGCATTTAACTTTCCAAGGACAATGGCTCTCGAGGGGCAGAGCCTAAGGACAGTGGCTCAGGTTACTGTCACTGCCAGTGGGAGGTGCATTGCTGATTTTCGGAAGCCATGTGGGAGGTTCCACCTGGAAATCACATCATAAAATAGTCTGTATAGCAATAGCAATAGCAACTTTCTAGTTTCTAAGGTTTTCTATACAGATAGTGAGATATCTGCATGTCCAAAAATTTCATGTGCAAAAACCAGAACTGGTCAATTTGCTGCTCTGCTTTGTAAGATATACTTGAAATTTTTGTCTTTTTTATTTTTTTAATGAGACAACAGATGTGTGACACTGTCAGAGGTAGTTAGGAGTCCAAAAGAAGTGGGAAACATTGATTGACTGAACTGGTATCATGACAGCTTTACAGGTCAGAATTCCTTACAGCAAAAGAAAACAGCAGGACTTATGATAAAATGCCTTGTTTTCTTACGCCTCTTTCTTAAGAAGTCATACCCCACAAAATGCATACAGCTGAAATGCTATAACACTGGATAAACATTCCTTTGAAATGTTTTTATGACATCTCAAACCTGGTTGGCACATCGTTAGAATTCCCCAATGCAATTTCTGATTTTGTTTGGGTTTAATTTTCTTGGGATTTTTGCTTGTGGGTTGGTATTTCTTCTTCAGGGATGGTCTGTGTGCACCAGGAGGCAGATCACTTCATATTGTAATTATGCTGAGACCAAACAAAGAGGGCAAAGGTTGAGAGGCCTCGTGGTCTGTAGCACTTCAGGGGTCTGGAGGCTGGCATTAGGTTCCCTGCAGAGCAGCCACATTCCTTGGTGGCTTCAGGCAAGTCCCTTGGTCTTTGCTTTGCTTAATGGTGCATCCTTGTCTAACCTGTTGCCTGCTGCCTGTCCCTTTCTCCCTCCTTACTCCCCACCCACAAGGTGTTTGGCACCTTTTAAGTGCCTCAGTAGTCAGGAGGTCACTGAAGTGTGGAAGGTAGGAGTTTCCATAAGCCCTTGTTGGATCAGGACCATAGACTATAAACTCCCTCAAATTTAGGATTGCTTCTGTTTATGTGTGTTACTTTGCACTTTGGTCCTAATGACATTTCCAGCTGCATATTTAATATAAATAACTCTCATGCCTATGCATTAAATACAGACAAAACACTGGAGTACTGCCACAAATGCTGTCTGAAAGAGAATCAGTGCAGATTTATTTTTTGAAGTGTGCAGGAGCACTTCTTTTAAGATTATTTCAGTTTTTGGGATGTTTGTCAGTGAATTCTGCAATCTCTCCAGGAGTCTCAGAGCAGCTGTAGTATTGGTAGTGTAGAAGGTGGGCAAGAGAAGAGGGAACATAGATTCTGACAGAGAAATTGAGTGAGAGTCTATGAGTGTATGGATAGCATACAAAAATGAGAGTAATAAGATGGTTTGCCTGAATCACTGCTAGCTGAGAACTCCTGCATAAATCCAAAGTTTCTGAGGTTAGAAGAGGATTGAGACAAAAAAAACCCAAAACCCTGAGGCAAAACCTCAACAAACAAGCAACTGCCCCTGAGGACAGCAGGAAAATAAAGGAGAGGAGCTGGGTGCAAGAACATGCAGCACTTTCTTGACAAGATGTTTAATCCAGGCCGTGACTACTTCTGCCACATTCTGCTAACACCTGCAGTGTTGTTATAGCAGCAGTTCCCATTTAACTAGAGAACAAAACCACACTTCTAATAATTGTTTTTTCTAACCCTAAATTCTGGAGGAGCATGGTTGGTCATGAGCCATGGAAGAGATGGGATATGGCATTTGGCATTGCTTCATTTCCTGTGACGGCTGCTCTGCTTCCTTTTTTTGCCTATAATTTTTGAAGGGAAGAGAAAAGGTTGTGCTTCAGTCACGAAACAGCATCCTTCTCATGTGCCACAAGTGCTTGAAAGTCTGTGCCTCTAAACTTCCTTATGGAAAGGAGAAATACTGTTGCTTAGTTTAGGTTTCTTTAAACCTCAGGAGAACAGACTTCCATCCTTTTTCATTCCCTCAAGAGGAGCTTTGTTTTATTTTCCTTGCTTGCTTGCACACCACAACAAACTGGCAATTTTTAATTCAGAATCTTCCTTCAGACTAGGAAATAATAAAATTACTTTTTTTTCCTAGCTACTGGTGCCAGCAGAATAGAAAAACACAGTACATTGGGACTGCAGTTGGCAGGTTGGCACCATTGTTGAATGCCATATACTGGAAACAAATGTCAGAAAACCTTAATTTGTCCCAATATAGATCAAATGAGAGAGCGCATACTTCTCTGGTTATCCTCTGGAAATACAAAATGTATAGCACTTCCAAGTACAAGGGATTTTTACCTCATTCTTGCATGTCACCTTTCCTGCTAACACTTCCAAATGTTTTGGCTTTAGTTTTCTTTATTTTGGTGATTCCTGGTTTTGCCTCCTTTCCTGAGAACTGCTATTGCTTTGTCTTCCCCATTCATATTCTTTTTTCTTTCTTTTTTGCTGCATGGAGACTCTCTGCTGTACAAGTGTAAGTATTTTTTTAGCTCTGCTGTTTCTGGCCTACTTGTTTATGTTTTTGTGCTCCATTTGCCTCTGCCTTGAGAGTCTCCTGGGAGACTGTAGTGCCATCCATCTGCACCTACAAATGAAACAGGCAGTGGTTCAGGAATGAGACAGGATTTACAAAAAGGTTCAGCTAATGTAGCATCTGAGTTTAAAGGATCCCTTGCTTTTAAGACCAAACCAAAGCAGAGTGCTGATGTTGGAGGTATAAGCACAAATATTACTGCTCAGAAGGAAAATCTGTTGATTTGGTTTTATATTCAAGCATCATACAGCTTAATGAAAGAATAGTCCTTAGCGTGTTCTCAAAGCTGAAAACCCATATGTTGAAGGGAAACTGATTGGGGAGATAAATTTCAAGAGGGAGCAGCAAATTCTTCATTAGTTTGTTTGAAATATTTTGAAAGGGAAGTGATAGGAGGGTCACAGAGCATCTCTGTATCTAATAGGATTGAATATAAATTACTTTGAAGTAGGAGGAGAAAAACATGGAAATAAGCATATCCCTTGGCACTGAGAGTAGTTTTAATTATTTGTATAAACAAGAGAGTATCTGAGATCCTATTTCTGAAAGTACATTGTTTTCTAGCATTCAAAACAGAATGATTTCAGTTGTTTTTAATTCCCAAGGTACTAGTGTTCTTCCACAGCTGGTAATACAATTTCAGAAAACTCCAGAGAGCTCAGATAATTTTGTGAGGAAGGCAGTCAGAAGGGAGGAATCTGGAAATGTGATCATGGGAAGAGATCCTGGGAGCTAAAAGTTAGCAAGGATGTATGACTGTGTAAATAAGCCCTTTTTTGGAAGTGTGATTTGCTGTCTCATATCTACTGCAGAGGGGTACATTCATGGAGCCATCTCCTAAGATCCCAGTGAAATTAGGTGCAAGAGGTCCTCTCAGATTAACTGCAGAGGTGCAGTTAATATTTCTGTCTGTTCTGCCAAACAGCCAAAATGTGCTCATGGAAAAGTAGGCAAAACAAGGAAGAATTCAGGAGGTGGTGTGCTAGAATGGAAAGTCTGTGGAAGATGTGTATGAGAGGAGGTGATACTAACAGCTATTCCTCTGTAAAGGCCACAAGGGAAGCATAAGGCCAGAGAGCCACCTTGTGCTTGTGGGGCCAGAGGTGGTGAAAAGGCAGAAGATATGCTTCTGCCAAAGCTGAACTGCTTCCATGAAATGTAGGAAATGGGGCTCAGGCTGGGGAGTTCAGATATCTCCTCTAGCAATGACATGTGCACTGCTGCTCTAGCAGACTGTGTGGTGGCTGAGATGTTAAGCAGAGATTAAGCCTAATATTTTGTAAAAGAGCACACTGGCCTATTTAAATTAATGCTTTGACCCATTTTGCTCTGCATGTGATCTAGAAAGTTCACTTGGCAAGAAGCCTTTCATCTGTGCACTTCCTAAACAGGCTAGAAAACAGAAGGTTTTCAAATAAAAGTGTATGTGGAGCTGTTATTCATGCTGTTAAAGCAAATGGGAAGCATCGCTATCCCTCTGCCTTTATCCCCAGTAACCAAGCTGCTGATGGATCATGCCAAGCTGACAGTAAGTTATAGCAGAGACTGGCTTATGGTCGTCAGTACAAGCTCTGCAGGGTCATCTGGGGGCATTTTCTTGTCTGGGAAGAAAAATGAAATCATTCTGTTCCTGGCTGTTGTGGAAGCATTTGGAGCATTCCAGTCCTTGCACAGGAACCTCAAAACTTGCCCTGTGCTGTTTTGCATTGGTGCCCTGGGCCGAGGCAGCTCTCAGCTTGTCTGTGTTCATCCACTCAGAACACTGGCTGTGACTGTGCAGCTGCTGAGTGACCAGAGGTCTTCCCTCAGCCGTGTTTTCTGTCCTCCTTTCTGATCTTCTTTAGCACAAGATTTGCTGTATATACTAAATGTGACTTCCAGTCACACCACCCCAAAAAATCAGGAAACAGACCAAAATGTATGTGAATATACCTTAACAAGAGAAGGTATATTCAGTATGAAATACCTGGAAATTAAACCAGGACTACTGATAGTGACTTCTAAGTGTTGTCCCCCAAATGCTCAGCAGCTTCAACTCTTTCTTACATGAGGTGCAAATGCTTTTGGTTGTTTCAGGCTTGGGGGATGGATGGGCAGCTGTTGAGGTGTGCAGTTCAGAGGCTGCCCAGCTGCCTACCTCTTGCACAGTCCACTGCAGTTTTGGCTGAAAAAGTTCAGCACCTCTCCAGCCACTCACCATCAAATCCATTTAATTTATTGGTAACTTGGAATGTAGTGTCTGATCTTTTGATGCAGCAACACTTTGCCTGCTCGTTAGTGTCAGCATAAGTCTGCTCAGGTGGCAAACTACTTCCTGACTGGTCTTGAAACAATTGTGTCATTTACTGATGGTTGTCAAATGTGGAAGTGGAAACCTGCAAGAGCTGAAGATATTTTTTTTTTTTTCCCAACAATGTACATGTCAATAAAACCAGAGCACTGTTGCCCAGGCAGTGCTATCACTGCCCACTCTGTAGTCTTCAAGTCCTTCTCTGGTCCTGAGAAAATTAGTAATAGCTGTCCTGTCACAAAAATCTGTCAAAACCCTGAGCATGTGAGTGGTGGCATAATGATTCTCGTGACTGCTTTGGGAATATGAATTCAGCACGTGCTGAAAGTTCAGTCTGTGCACTGAACTTTCTATGCATAAAAACTAGCAAATGTTTGCCTTAAACAGTTCATGATTTATCTGACATGTTAATGCCAACTATGTCTTTTCCGGCTGATATAAAATTGATATAGTAAACTTTATTAATGATTCTGTTAATGAGTGGCAGGCCATAACAGCTTGCTGACTGATACTCCAGAATTTGAAGCCACTAGATTTGAAGTCACTAGGCTTCAAAACTAGCAAGTTAATGGTAGTATATGGGTATCATTAAAGCCAGCATGGACAACTCTACCACAAAAGACATCTTTATAGAAGCTGAGTGATTTTAAATTAACTCTTTAAAAAACCCGCAGGTCAACTTTTAAACAAAATGTCTGACAATGCTGAACTGTGTTAAAAGGTTTGGAATCAGTGATGCATCTGTTTCCTGTAGCAAAACTGTCTTTCTTGCCATGCAAACTTTCAGAAGGCTTCAGTCAAGACAAAAAGACAACTTTCTTCCAAAAAGAACAAAATTAAGCCTGGGTATTTACGCTCTTAAGGCAACATACTCCTTTCTTTTTGGCAACGTGAAGATCAGAAGGCTAATAGCACATAATTCAGTAATTGTGTTGAATGTATGCTGAACTTTCCACCTCTTCTCAATGTGTCTGAAGTCCAGGGAAGTTATGTGTTTGCTACAGATGCTGCCAACACTGACATGGTGGTTTTGTTTTTTGAAGAAGGGCTGTATTCTCCAAAGCTCATTTTCCTAGGGAAGTTCAGTGAGCTGTGTGGTGATGTCCAGAAGCATAGATTCCCACTAACAAATGAACTGAGGAAGTGTGTTTTGTATCAAAATAAAAGCCAGAACAAGGAGTAGACTATTCCTGGTATTGTCATTAACTGTGCAATATTGGACAAAGTAATTAAGTCTTAAATGAGTCCCTCCTGATCTCTGCAGAGGTGAGATTTTAATAGTTCCCTTGTTTTACAATTGGGGATCAAAGAGTTAATGCTTGGGCAATTTCAACAATCATCCTCTGTGTAGCCTGCAGGTTTAGTGGGAAAAATTAATTACTTCCCTGGTTCTGTTCAAAGTCAGTTGAACAAAATATAAATTTAGAAAAAGTTCTGAATGTATGAGAGAGGCAGGAAAAAACACATTCCCATCTGGGTGTTATTTCAAATCAGATCTTTAAATGGTTCATAGGCTTGAAAAACTGTTTTGTTGTAATTTCTTTTGTCCCCTAAAGTAATTTTTGTCTTGTTTTGTGTTGATAGATGACTCCTAAATCAAAAAGGAAAAGCATCCACAGTAGAATGCTCCGGCCAGTGTCCAGAGCTTTTGGTAAGTGAGAATTTCTTAAAACCATTTTGGTTCTTTGCATGCCTGAGGTGGTTCTAGGTGGTTCTTGATTGAAAAGCGCAGGTGATTCTCCCTCTCTCTGGATTGCATCTATGGCCCACACTGGCTGCTTTGTTTTGGGGCTCTGCTAATGTGTTTGATTGTAAACGCTCACAGTGCTCTGTCTGCTCACAGAGATGTTGTAGCTAATGTGCTGAATGTGCTTATAATTATTTGTCACCAAAAAGAGGAATGGCATTGTCTTTTGTTTTAAATATCATGTTAAATCTAATTAGAAAGTTTTGATTTCTCTTAGAAATGGAATTTGATCTAGATAAAGCACTGGAAGAAGTACCTATCCATATAGAAGACCCACCATTTCCTTCCAGCAGGCCAGACAAACGAACTTCTGGATTCATTTCAGAGCTGCCTTCAGAAGAAGGAAGGAAACTGGAACATTTTACAAAATTAAGGCCCAAAAGGAATAAAAAGCAGCAACCCAGCCAAGCAGCAGTGAGTCTACATTAAAATATTGCTGGCAATGTCATGTGTTGATTGCTTTTTGCCATGAGTCAGGTCTTGCAGTATAATGAGGGTAATGGTTGAAGGTGTAAAAGCCATAAGCAGCTACTTAATTTTTCTTCTGGTATTCATGTCTTTCAATGTACTGTCCCCATTACAAGCTTTTTGTCTTGTTTGACACAGCTTAAATCCAGGCTATGTTTTATCCTTTTTTATTTTGCTTTTGTTTGTTTTTTTTTTTCATGGAAGCAGTTTCTGGAGGTGCTTGGAGCTTTCACAGGAAATGCACAAAATATCATGAGACTTTTCAATTGTATTGCAAGGGTTTATTAAGTCTTAATCCTTTTTCTCTGCCTGCATTAAGATGTGGTAACTTGGCATGAATTCTTCTTTCTATCAGCTCTCAGAGGAGCTGCTCTGTGACACCCAGCTTTCCACAGCTCCTAAACTGAAGATGGTGTCTGGGCCAGCAAATCTGCATAGTCACAGATCTGCTTTTCATGCTGGAGCCTGCCTTAGAAAGGCAAAACAGAAGAGCACTGTCTGCTCACGAAAGGCATTGGTGTGATCTCAATATACGTGCGTGGAGTTCCCACAGTTCCGTTTCCTTGGCACACGCATCAGTAAAGATTTATTTCTGTGATGGTGTGTCCTGGGGGTATGTAAGGACAGATCTGGAGGAGTTAGAGTTATCTCACAGCACCAGAGCACAGCTGATACGATAAGTAGCCCTATCAAGCAGTCATTGCCTCTCTGTGTTAGGCTGCCTCATAATATTAATGCCTGTGGTCTCTTCTGCTTCCTGAGGATTTCCAATTGAGAAATTCCTTGAAAATTTCCCCAATACTGGAAAACATATCAGGCAGTGGAGTGCTTTTTGTACCACTTGGAAAGGGAGAAACATTCAAGCAAAGGGAATATTCAAGCCAGCTTTCCATTCCCTTGTGCTTCACTGGGAAGGTTAGAGGTAGCAGAAGTATGAATTTCTCTCCATGTAGTGAAAACACATCTGTGTTTACTTCTCCCAGTTCCCCTGCTGCAGAACACACATGTTTTCCCAGTTGCTTCCAAACTGAGCACATCCTGTGCCATCAGCACTGGGAGGTGGAAGGAGTGGGGGCGTGGGAGGGGCAAGTGCTGCTACCAGGCATGGAACCAGGACATACAGTGCCTTCTTCAAGAGCAACAGAAAGGTCACTCCTTGTAGAGGAGAAGTCTTACTTCCCATGCTAGTGCAATGTTGTAGGAATGCTCAACCATACTGAATTAATTAGGAAATTGGGAGTTTATTTAGTTGCAGAAATTGAAAGGAGCTTTTTTTAGTTGTTGTCTTGTTTTTATGAACCATTTTGATCCTTACTAGTTCTGACCTCAGAATGGGTCCAAACAAACTTTTGAAAGACTTAAGATGTTTGTTTTGATGCTTCTGAAAATGAAACAGCCAGACTTTGGAGGTCAGAGTCATGGGTGGACTGTGACGTTGCTTGCAGAGTTGATTTGCTGCTGGTTTTGCCACTTCAAGAATTCAGAAAGCAGTGCTTAGGGAAAGCACTTGAAATGTGAGAGGCAGAATCTTGACCTTTTCTGATGCCTAAAGCAGCTCTGTTGGGTTGTTTGCTATTCCCATTATTTGTATTTAGTGATTCAAGGGGTCTCAGATGATCTCTGGTTTTGCTGGAAAACAGATTTGTTCTTTGGAAGCTGAAAAATGTAAGAAGAGAAAGGAGAAAATGCAGACTCTTAAATTGAGTTGGGTGGGCAGGCAGAAGACAGATTTATAGTTTTGTCAGAGTTTCTACTGGAATGAGTATTTAAAGAGGGTGAGAATGAGAGGGGGAGAAAAAAGAAAAACTCAAAACCATCCACTCCCAAGTAGCTTTAACTTTGAAGCAAAATGATAAAATAGTTGTTTGTAATTTAGATTTTTTGTGAGATCTTAACCTCATGAGCTCTTCCCTCATGTGTGAAGATTTTGTACAGCAAAAGAGATGAATGTCTAAAGTATGAGAGATTGTGATTCATCTTATTTATTTCTACTTCAAAGCCAGATTTTTTCTTTAACAAAGAAACATGCTTGCTTTTAAACTTAAGCTAAAAAAGAGATAAAAAAGGATAAATGAAGACTTAACACTATTTTTTTTAGAGTTAGGAAGGTAGAACACAAAATAAACCAGAGCTCAGTCTTACAGTAAATGCTGATACTAAAAAGTGTTGCAACAAACAGCTATAAGAATATCCTGTGCCTTAAGGACTTTATTAAACCCTCAACATTTCTGTATATCTTTTGTTATTTTTTGGGAACTTGCTGCTGCTTCAGATGCAAATTGTTTTCTCTTTCTCATTTGCTGTAGATCATTTGATCCTGGAATTAGTTTCCCTTCAGGAGATGCTCTTGCTTTTGATACTTTCATGTCTGTCTTTACTGTCTGGAGGACTCTGCTATCAATATGAAGTGGTTTCTTATTTCTATTAAAATGCATCATCCACTTTTATTTTGTGCTTCGGTTGAGACGCCAGTGATAAGGGGTTTGTGACCAAGACCAACCCAGATGAAGGCATGGGCACTCCTGCCACTGTGCGATGTTCCAGCTAAACAAGTTCTCTACAGAACATACCAAAGGTGGCAGAGTTGGAAATCTGTTAAATCATTGTGCTAATTTAGAATAGAACTGTTCTTTATAGAAAATCTGTTGCCAGTTTGTCTGGCAACAAAGCAGTCATTACCAGGTGGGCTTCTTTCAGATCAGTATTAGATTGCTACAGCAAATATCAATAAAATATTAACTATTATCTGTGATAACAAATATAGCAGGGTTCAGGAATGAAAAGTAAAAAGTTCCATGACTCTGTCAAAGCATTGGTTCATGTAAAGCCCATCTTCCTGGCTTAATGAGACTGGGTTTGATATTAATAGCAGCTTTTAAGAGTATTGAAGCATAGAAAAGAGTTAGCATTCCACATCAGAAGAGAAGTTGGGATTACTCTTGAGTTATGGGGGAAACTAGGAGATGCCTTCATTTGAATTGTTTCAAATTTCAAGCCCTGTTATTTTGTGTTCTTGTCCCTAGCACTACCAAGAATACAACTGGGTTGGGGCTTGGGGAGTCCTTTGCCATCATCTAAAAGGTTTCCATGTGGCATTTAAATTAAAGGCAGTCTCTTTACTGGTAATAGAGCTCTTCCACATCAAAGCCACGTACAGGAGCTAGACCACATGAGAAATCCTCCCAGGAGACCACTTGTTTCATCTTCAGGAGGCTGCAGAGTCACCAGCTAATCTTCACAGGGCCTTTGTGGTTGGCAGGTATTTCAAAGCCAGCCTAGTTTATATGCCTGAGGTCACAATGCTCAAAATGCTGGCATTGAAATCAAAGATGGGAGTGCAAGTTTGCTGTTTTCAGACATTGAGCAAAAGTGTGTGTTTGGTTCCTGAAGTGGAACACCTGATTCTGTATTTAGAGTCTCTGCTTTTGGAAGTGCTAGACTGAATTAATTATAAAAGGATCTGTTAGCCTGTTGGAGCTCTGTTTCTAAATTTATTAAGTCCAAAATCCAGAACACAGATTTTTCTCCAAATAGGGAAACAACTGGCTGTTGAAAATACCTTCTCTTCAGGTCACCACCTGATCAGGATTTATTTTTTTCTGAGTTTTGTTGCTTGTCTGACTGACCTAATGGTCTATTCTCTCAAGCCCAAGGCATTTGATTCCTGGCCTTATGCAGTGCAGCATCCAGTTGGTCACTGGTGTTTTGGGTTACTTTGCATTTGATGACATGCATCAGCAGGCCTGCCTAGAGGGGGAATTCCAGTGGTGATTCTGTTGTCTGCACTGAGTTTTGGTTGGCACACATAATTTTTATAATGTCTTAACTCTTAATTATTATCACTGGAACAAACACACTTAGATTATTTTATAACAGAGAGAGTTTTTTCTTCTGTCAGGTGTCTGCTGGAGTACCACCAGAAGGGGATCAGAATGGCCTCATGGGGAGAGTTGATGAAGGTGTGGATGAATTCTTCACTAAGAAAGTGACAAAAATGGATTCAAAGTAAGTTTAAAAAAAAAATTTTAAACGTTATTTTTTTTAAAAAGTCCATCTTGATTGCTGGGCAAGCATCACTTTCAAGCTGTGTATGATTCCTATTCCTATTATCCAGGGTTGCTGTTGTCAAAGTCAGAAAATACCTTAGTAGTCAAGACATTGTGAATTTAATTACCTGCCCTTAAAAGTGGCTGCTTTGAAATAAATTGCTTTACTATACCATGCTGGGGGGATGAATGAATTGTAAACATGAGTGTTTCTCTCTAGTGCAGAGTGCTATTGGGTACAGTGTTTTCATAGATGATGGTAGATTTATGCTGGTTTTGAAATATGTTAAAGACATGTTTCACCCATTTGTAATACTCCAGGTTTAAGCAAAATATTAATCTGAAAGATGTCTCCTTTTTATATAAGGGTTATAGAGCTTATGCAATTGCTTTGGAGCTGGCTGTATATTTACAGAACCATGCATGTAGATGTTCTTGAATTCATGCATGTTTGTGCACACAAAGAGCATTCCCATAACTAAATGAGAAAGCAAGGGGGATTTCCAGGCAACTTGGAACGACCCTTTGTGTGCAGTATGTGTCATCCATTAAGGAAAACAGCAAGTGTTGACTGGTAGATAGCTGTGCCAGGAAAAGCAAATTATCTAAAGTCACTCTGAGTTATAGGTATCTGTAGTGACATGAGAAGCTTTGTGTGATATACTATGTGCAGGCATGAAATTATGGTAGTTTTGAAAATGTCATAGGCAGGTTAAGTTCAGGGTGCTCACAGGCATGCATCCTCCTGTGATTCCCTTGGGTGCCTGCCAGCTGCTCATTTCAGATGTCCCTGATGGTGAACTTTCACCACCCCTGTTTACCCATCCATGGCCATGCTCTTTCCTGAGGATCTTTATTTAGGACACCAGTGGCTCTCTTTCCAGTATGGGTGCTTTTGTGCAGAAAGTATATGTGTTTAGCTTCACCCTTAAGTGTGAATAGTCTGCTCAGAAGATGCCTCTAGAGAATCTTAGTGGAAGGTGGGTTCTTTAGGTTTTGCTTGTTTGTTCTTTTGGATTTCGTGGCTTTTTTTTTTTTTTTTTTTTTTTTTTTTTTTGAGAATGAGCATCTGCACTATAAAAGTGACCTCTGTATTCTTTACTGAAAGTGGCTGTGCCAGCTAGTTCCTATTTTCAGCAGAGCCCTTAAGGAGCAAGATCTCCCAAAAGCTGTGTTAAACATGTCCTAGATTGCTTCTTCTCCTTTTACTAATGGGCAGGTGCAAACCACAGGCAGTGTGCTCTGGAAACAGAGCAGAGTGAAATTGTATGTTGTGGTAAGTTGACGCTGTAGCCCACCATAGCTGCTCTATCACTCCCTTCCTGTTGGATAGAGGAGAGAAAATGCAATGAGAGGCTTTTGGGTTGAGATAAGGGAAGGGAGAAATGCCTTTCCAGTTACCATCATGAGCAAAACAGACTCAGCTTGGGGGAAAATGAGTTTAATATATTACCAATCAAATCAGACTGTGATAATGAGAAATAAACCAAATCTTTAAAATACTTCTCCCCACCACTCCCTCTTTTCACAGCTCACCTTCACTCCTGATTTTCTCTACCCTCTCCTCCCCAGTGGCACAAGGGACAGGGAATGGTGGCTGCAATCATCCCACATTCTTTGCTGCTCCTTCCTCTTTAGCAGGAGGACTCCTTACACAGAAGCCACTCCTGTAGACTCCCTGCTATCAAAACCTGACCATGCAAACCCAATATATAAGTGCATAGACAGCTTGGTTAGAGCTGTCTGGTGTTAGAAATTGCTGGATTCCCCAGTGCAGATGAAACAACTGCACAAAGTAGCACAGGAATCCTCAAAATTATATGATCAAGGCTAGTTGTCCCGTTTTTAATGTAGAGACAGCAGGTAATGATTGGGCCTAGGGCAATACATGGGTCATGTAGAAGATTAGCTTTGCCTAGAAGAAGTCATTTGATCGTATTTAAAAAAGGGAAGAAGAGAGTGGAGAAAAATTTGAAATGTCTGTGTCTTTTTTAGGAGACCATCAACTAAAAGTTCAGATGGCAGCGAGCACAGTGAAGCAGGTGATGAGAAGAAGAAAAGGGACTCGAGGAAGAGTGGTTTCCTTAACTTAATCAAATCAAGAGGCTCCAAATCCGAACGCCCCCAGACTGTGTCGGTGGCAGAGGAGCCCTCCTCACCCAAGGTGGCTGCAAAAAGCCCAGCTTTAGACACAAGCAAGAAGGAGGCAAAGCCTGCAGAGCAGAACGGTGGCACAGAGCGATCCGAGGAGCTGAAGACACCAGACTCACTGGAGGAGGTGCAGACAGATGATGTGACAAAAACTGAGAGGGGTGACAGCAAGGGAAGCCCCCAGGGAGGCCGGAGGTACGGAGTGCAAGTGATGGGCAGTGGACTTCTCGCAGAAATGAAAGCCAAGCAGGAGAAGAGAGCAGCCTCTGCTCAAAAGGTGAAGGCAATTTGATTTCTTTTGAGATGTTAAAAATAAGAGCAAAGTCGTGTATCTTAAGGAGAGATAAGTTGGGGATGCAGGGGTTGGTTGCTGGGGCTCGACACACCAGTCCTGCTTTCCAACAGGGATTGTGCTGCTCCTGCAAGAGCTCTCTGCTGTGGTGGTTGAACACAAACAGCCTGGCCAAGGCACAGGCTGCACGTGTGGAGCAGGAAGTGCACCTCCCCTTGCACTTGATGTCAGACCATCACAAACACAGAAGAGGACATGGAATTGTTTGCACATATTGATGCCTTAAGTTTTAGCTTTTATATATTTCAGATTCTATGCTGTTTTAGTGTGTAGTTCCAGGTTTCATATTAGGTCCTGGTAAACTCTCTGCACATTTTGATTTGTATGTTCTTTTGTGTCACTCATAATTATTTTTGTGCCTTTGATTTATATATTTCAAATACCAACAATGAAAGAAAATAACCTGTTTAAAAAATATTTCCAGTTGTCTGTCCAGATTCCCTTTACTCTCTGTAATTTTCTTTTCTATGAAGTTCTGATCCTGGGGAGGAACTCTGTTTCACTCTGCAAATGTACAGAGTGGAATGTCCTTGTGTTACTCCAAAGCATTCTGTGCTGGCCTATTTTGCCTGATGCCCATTTGCCATTAGTCTTCCCCATTACTACCCTCTGCTTCCTGCCAGCTGCAATTGGCATATTTCACAAGTACCAGAGAATCAGCCTTTTTTCACTTCTCTCCACCTCTTCCATGTGCAGGGCACTCAGATGTTCTCCATTTGCCATCACTGTTCCCTGTAATTTAAAAGGTGTTACCTTACAGCAAAGCTCATCTCCTGCTTTGTTGTGTTTTCCTTCCTTCAACATGTACAGAGTTGTCTTGCTGCGGCCAAGCAAGGCACCCAAAGTCCATTTTTACCTTTTTTCAGTCTTACAGAGCTTGCCATGATGTGTGAGCTGCTCTGCAGACACCAGAGCCTTGTCATAAGCAGATTCGAATTAATGCAGTTGTCTATGGATCATTAAAGGGATTCTCAGTGCAAAATGGATTTTTCTAAAGAATGACCAATTCCCTCCTTTCTCATTGATATTAAGTAATGCCCATGGATAGTCTCATTGACTTCTAAAGCACCAAGTTTTCAAGTAAAATGCCATATGATTTTAAATAAGAATATTATGCCCTGCCTGTAGTTTATAAAATACCAAGCTATTCCAGAATATATGCATTTTTACAAGTGCATAATTATGTATGCTTCGTGCTCTTTGGGTTCTTAACACTTGTTATCTGTAGTGAATCAAATCTGGAAAGACATGACTGAGGTAAAATATTAGCATGTGTCATTTTTTTTAAAAGTGGGGGAGGTAAAAGTCCTCTTCAGTTGGTGAGCTTTCATAGCATTAATTGGAAACTTTAATTTCATCCATCAGAAGGAAAAATTGTTGTTGCGTATTCCAAGGTTTGGGGTTATTTTTTTTACCATGCTTAACTTATATACTGGCTGGAAGGGTTAGTCCTCTTAGTTCACATTTAAATTGCAAGAAAATAATATTTTTGGTCTTGATTTTTGTACAATTTTATATTTATGGAATGCAAAACTATGTCTTTATACATACATATACATATATACATATATACATATATACATATATACATATACATGAGTAACAATAAAACTGAACTGAAATAGGAATCTCTACATAGCAGAGTACTGAGTTATCTATCCTTAAAGTTGTTCAGAGGACACAAAATTGAACTGCTGTTCTAGAGCATTTTTCACATACTTCATCCATCACAATATCAAATAATTTAGGTTTGCACTTTTATTTGTGATACTCAGGAAGGTGGAAGTCATACAGTATCCTGACACTTGAGCTGCAGAAGACAGCATCCCACTGCTACATTGTTTAGGATGGTTATGATATCATGTTCTGTAGCATCTTCAAATTAATCAGAATTTCAGTATGATAGAAAATTCTATTTTCTTTTTAGGTACAGATGGCTGCTTATATTCTGAGCTATTTTATATGAAAACAAAGCCAGAAGGAATTTACTATTTCATTCATACCCTAACACAGTCTTGTTACAGATAAAAGTCATGAGCAGGTGCAGAGTAGATGGAAAGATGGTAAATGCATTTTTGTTTTCTTTTGCTTAGAATACAACGTGGGAATTGGCACTAATGGTAGAGTCAAGTATTTGCAGATCAGTGTTGCCTCAGGATGCACATAAATAGATCTTTTAGCTCCATCTAGTGTTACACACTGGATTTTTAAATACCTGGAGCAAAGCCCACAAGGAAACCATCATTCATAGCCTGTTTATTCCCTCTCAGTGGCACCCAGCTCTGCAGTGTTTCCCAGCCTTGCACAAATTCCTATTAAAAATACAACCTGGGCATTATTTATCTACAGGATGAATCCACCTGCATTGATCTGACTTCTCAGGGTAAATATTTGCAGCCAGGGTTGAGTGTTTTCTCAATAAGTTATTTGTAATGTGTGTGCAGTAGGTGGCCAAGTAGGTTGCTCACATCCCAATTGTATTTTTAAGTACTAATAGGTGCCAGCACTGGCTTTTCTACTTGTCATGGTACCTGTTCATATTTCCCCAGTAGTCCCATAGCTAAAGAGGGAGAAAGGAACTACAGTGAAATTAGTTTCATACAGTCATGCAGCTCTCCTAAGTTTTTTCAGTGTTTACATAAGAAAATTAGTTTTTCCGTGGAAGTTTATGAGAATTTGCATTCCATGAAAGGATTGTTGCAAAAAAAAAGATGTTTTTCCAAGGTACAGAAGAGAAAACCAGAAAAGGAGAGTGGTATTCCCTTTAAAAATATATAGCCAAGACAGTCTTATAGAAAAATGTTTAACTTCAGGAGGTGAACAGGTGAGAATTTAGCCAAAATATCAATGTCAGTCAAGAAATGGGAATAAAAACTGAGTTTCTGCCTAGTGGCACAAAGCTCTAATGTTTCTGCTATCTTTGGAGGTGACTTTATTTTGTCCATGTGGACACCATAGCTAAATATTCTGGCCCTACAAGTCACGGCATTTCTAGAGTTTATCTGTACAGAACATTTCATTGTATCAGGTTTTACAGAAGCTTAGTGATTATTCTAATAGCACCCCCCTTGATGCAGTGTGCCATTTTAAGTGTTCATCTGTTCTTAGAGGAGAGGTTGGGAGATAGCATCACCTTCCAGCTCTTACACAGGAATGGCAAACATCTCCATTCTCTGTGTTGTATTGAAGAGAGGCTTTGTTTTAGGAGCTGTGAAATCACATGAGCAAAGTGGAGGTATCAGTAAATCTGTAAGGCCAACTACAGCCTAGGGAAGGCACATGGCCAGCATGGATATTTAGAGATAATTTCTTTATGCTTGTATTTGAAATACTCTTTTCACTTTAAAAACATCTGTTTTTCTGTAATATGAATGTACTCTTGCTACTTGTAACCATTTTCTTCCTTCCTACGTTTCCTGTTGTCCCATTTTTAACTACATGCTATGCTTTGCAGTCTTTCAGATCATAGCCCCCAATGGGCAGGGATCGTGTTTGTACACTGTGTGGCACTTGGTAGAGATTTGTGAATGCTATGAGAGGGACAGAGGTGGTGTTGGAGCAGTAGCAGTGACCTGAACACATCAGCATGACTTATGCATGGATATTTAACCAAATGCAGTGGTCATCAGAACAAATCATTTGCTTTAAGTAATTTGCTACACTAAGTGTCTTGAAATATCAAATAAAGATCAAGATTGAAGCTGTCTGCCTGCAGAAATCTATCCCTACTTTTATAGTTGAAAAAAAAAATAAATCTCACTTTCATCCCTAGTTTTATCTTTATAAGGCTTTCTCTCTTAGTGTATCCTGCACCTACTTCTATGTGCATTTTTGGAATCCTCTCATTTGTCCTTCTGCCTAAGCTTTGGTAGCAGGTAAGACAGTAAAGGGAGGCTGGTTCTTTTACAAGTGCTGCTTGAATCTTGTATCTAAGCTTCTTCTGATGAATACACAGGTTTCAAGATCATTTATCTATGACATGACGAAAGTCTCTGCAGTTGGTTTTTTGTGGGGGGTTTTGAGGCCACAACGTTAGGAAACCTATTTTTGACAATAGAAGAGAGGCAAAATATCAGCACATAAATCAGAAGTTCTCTTTCTTTTGAGGTACTGAGCACCCAGAGGTGCTTGTTGTGGGTAGCATTAAATGCTTTTCAAATAAGTAAGGTCTGTTGGTTTTTAGAGGAATCCTGTGAATATGTGAGTGCTGCTACCTCTGTAGTTGCAGTTTTATCTGAAATAAGAAGTTACTCTTCTGTGTAGAAGAGCATAAGATCAATTCAGCAGTCATATTCAAAATCTAGATCTTCAGAAAAAGGTTTTTATTTCAAACAAGAAGATTTTAGAGGTAGAGCTATCTTTGGAGAAAAGGCTGTTTCCAGCTAGCACCTACTCCTGTGCAGTGGGACCTGTCACATAGGAGGCAGTGTGTCATTGCAGCTCTGATAGGCATGTGGCAGTGTCGGGTACAAATCAGGGTAGTTTCCTTCCCACTGAGCTCTCAAAGATCTGAAACAAGGACAGAGAATGCACCATTTCTTGCTATCACTGATTTCTCCACCTCATGGCTTCCAAATTAGAGGGTTTTTCTTAACAGGACTGCTGAGTTGTATTAATTGCAGGTATGTTACTAATCTGAGAGCTTTTCTCACTCTTTCAGAAACTTGGGAATGACACGACTCCCAGAGAGTCTTTTGACACAACAATGAGCTCAGAACGACTGGATGGAAGTGGTACAGGTACAGTATAAGTTTCCTGGTATAAACTTTCTGGAAAATTCAAAATGCCTCCCAAATCTCACTTCCTTCTTTGGATTGAATGTCTACAATTGGTGAAGCAAAGTAGGAGCTTACACTATGTGAAAAGAATTAGAAACAAGCTCAGTTTTTGTGCTATAGATGGCACTTTTCATGAACTCAGCTCTGGGACTGAGTTTACAGCTCACTTTTTACTCTACTTGCACAGAAAATACTTGGTGCAGGTGCCTGGACATACTTTGAAAGAAGGCTGGCTTTTAATGGGATCAGCAAAGCTGAAGCTCAACCAAAGAGCCAGCAGAAATATCTGTACACAAAGAAGTGGAAGTGCTCAATATATCTGAGGATGGGAATGTGACCAATTTTCAAGCTTTAAGTCTGCTCATACTAACTTGGGTAGTGCTGACTTTCAGCTGACTGTACTGCTGTTAATCTGTCAGCAGTCCTGACTCATAGTCAATGGCAGCTAGCTTTTCCCAAGATTTACCCACTTTGATCCAAGCCAGGGCTGTCTGCAGAGCTGTGGAGGCGCCTGGACACACTGCTCATGTGCACAAAGCAGCTCTCCATTGTGTACAAAATCTTGTTCAGCCTTGCAGTGCTTGCAGCACTGACTCCCTCTGCACCTCATCTTTCCATGCCCTTGTCAAGCCGCAGTCCTGGGCCTGACATGGCAGTGCCACACTGCAGCCACCTGAGGACAAGTTGACGGACTGGTTTCCATTCCATGTATACTTTGGTACTTTGGGGACTGGCCAGTGAATGCTTCAAAAGGGACTCAGCTGTGGTGGTTTGTGTTCGCTACATAAAAGGAGTGATCTGAACTAGGAAATCCAGGTCTGATTTCTCAGCAGTGGTGGTATCCTGCAAGCCTGGCACAGAATTGCTAAAACATACAGAAGGAATGCAGGAAAAACAGGCTAAAATCAAAATCCAAAAGCAGCCATCTTGACTGAGCACTTCAAATATCAATTTTGAAGTTTTGTGTCTTTCTAAAGCCCTTTTTAAAAGGTGTATTCAAAGCATGCCATAATCTATAAATCAGTGCTTTTAAAGCTTGCTTGTCTCTTGTGGACTGTGTGTGTCCCCTGATGACAGCATAATGAAGTCAGAGGAGCAAGGACAGTCTGCACTTTGGGCATTGGAATAGCTGAAGGAGTCTGACCTCCACTTTTCTCTGGTCATTGTGTCTGTATATGACACATTTCACCCCCACCACACTGCACTGTGCCTGCCCCCTCCTTTTGGCCTCCAACTTTCAGTTGTTTCCTTACCACTCTTGCTTGAGAGCTCCCCAAGGCTCTTTTTCATTGTTGCAGCTACAGTTAGTCTTTGGCTTGGGCTAATTTATTTTAAATTACTGTGTTCTAATAATATTAGAGGGCCTGAGGTCGGGAAGACAAGAAAGAAAGTTAATGGAAAATTGCTCAATATTGTTACAGGAGAGCTATAGCTAGTGGTGCAGAAGGAGAATAAGTTTTGGGGGGCTTTATTGCTTTATTCCAGGATATCACCTGCTTTTTTTGCCTGCACACACGCACAGGTCCTGCTGTTTCACTTGCAGCAGGGAAGTGTCTCACGTGTGCAGGCACAAACCCTGCCTGTCACGCACTCAGGCTCATCTGTCTGCACCACACAGCTGTCTGCTTTGCCAGAGTTTAACTCCAGCTGGGCTGGAAAACAGCTACGTAGGCTGGAAAAACATATTGGGGATTGGCTTGCAACAAACTATATAAACACTTCCCCTCCCTCCCACTGCCATTGAAATGCCTGTGCTCAGCACTTCCATGTTCAGTAGGCTTTCTGAATGGGAATAGCAGATAGGTAGGTCAGGTCAGCGTCTGGGAGCACACACTTGGTTTTGCCAAGTACCAAGGCTACCAGTCTGCATTTCAGTTTGCCTGCATTTCTTTTCTGAGAACAAAGATGTTGAAAATCCCAGGCTAACGTAGAAGTTCCAGGATTATAATTGAAACTGCTATATATGAGCCTTCAACCTCCTGAAAGCTGCAGAGTAGGAAAGTAGAGCTGGCTTTTTGCTTGTTAGCAACCTGGAGTCCAGCAGGCTTTCTAGCACAGCTAGATGGGACTGACTGCTTGTAAGTCACTGTAAACTGATCTCTAAATACCTTGGTCTTTGTTTGGGATAAACAACATGTTGGTAAACTTACTAATGTGTGGAAACTGTAAGCCATGTACAGTGTTATTAGACAAACCAAAATACTATATAAAGAATACTTTGACCTGGGCTGAGTTTCAAAATCTCATCTAGAGCTTGCTAAAACCAACAAATAAAAAGATGTAGCCTGCTGGTCACACACTTGGGATTTATTTTCTGGGCCAGGATTTCTCTGTTGATCTTGGAAAACCCGCCTTTTGTCTGTAGAGACACAAAACAGTCAAGAGCTGCTTTTTCCACTGATCCATCACTGTTTTCTCAGCAGGTAGGCTATGCCATCTGCTCTTAGAAATATGAAGAAGGAATAAGGTCCAGCCAGTCATCATCCCAAGTATATTAAAAAGGGGACATGCAATTGCTGTCTTAGGCAATTGAATCACAAATCTTAGCACGTGTCAAAATTAGCAGGTTTAGATGCTTTGCTTGAAGTGATTTTGAATGAGTTAAGGGATCCTCTTGCACATAGCAATGCATGCATTAGCTTGTGGTGGTATTTTCCACACAACTGCCTGTGCATGGAGCCTTCTGCGCTGCAGACTTTGTGTGTCTTTTTATTTCAGTGCCTAAACAACAGCAGACCCTTCCAGAGAGTCGGTTTGCATCGAATAAAGGCGACCCCATCTCAGCATCATCAGAAAAAAATTCGAAAGCTGAACCAAAGGCAGAAGCTGGTGCAAAGGCAAGAAGTTCTTCCAATACACCGACTAGTCCAAAGCCCCCACTGCAGTCAACAAAGCCCAGCCTGGCAGGACGACCCACGGTGCCACAGAAACCACGCTCTGCCTCTCGTACAGGTGAGAAGCTCTTCGGGGCAATTGTTATCCCCAGCCCTGGGTGCTGTTTGTGTGCACTGTGGAGGAAACACCCATTGCCACATCTTGAACAGAAGTTAAATAGAGAGAGACAGGTCCTTCATTGCCTTGTTCTAGATTCACATCCTTCTTTCCCACCTCCTTTTGCCCTAATTCAAATAAATTTATCAAAATGGTTTAATCTGTGATCCTCAACAGTCAGGTGTGAGAAGCAGTAGTGGCAGTGGCAGAGCTGTTTTGAGTTAGCCTGCTTTCACAGAAGAGGTGAGCATGGAAAGCAACTTCAGCATCAAAGCCCTATTGTAGTGGCACTGACAAAAATAAATGTGTTTCCTCTAAACACCTGGCTCTATATACTGAAGTCCTTGGTGTTTTGTGGCAGGCTGCTCTTAGCCCCTCAAGCAAGTGCCTGTTTTTCTTAATAACTCACACAAACTGTCTCTTACTTTTTCCTTGTTTAGCTTTTATTTTCTTATTGCTTTTGACTGAAAATAATTGTAACTGTGCTTTTTTAAACCTGCAAGACTGCCTCCTGCCCAGATATTATCTTAAGGTTTTCAATAGTGGGAAATGTTTCAGCAGATCTCCCATGCATTTGTCTGTCTGCTGTTTAACAGGCCTGTGTCACAAACCTTCTCTTCCCAAAGTACAGCCACTGCAATCGAGGAGAATTAAAAGCCAGTATCAGACTTCCCAAGTATCTACAGCAAATATAGCTCATTAACTGCCAGGGGGTGAAAAATATGAGCATGGCCATCTGTAAGATCTTGCAGCTGTCTTGACTTTTCCCATAATCACTGTTGACCTTAGAATGATGTAATTTCTGGTAAGGATGAGGAGTCAAAGAGATGTTACGACCTCTTCTCTGCTTTTGATGTGAAACCTGAGCATTCCTTAGTCTCTGCACTCTAGTTGAATGTTGTTCACTTACAAAGTCACCTTCAGATTTTAGGTGGATTTACTTTTATTTTATTGGCCATTTTAGAAATGGTCATCGAAGTGAGGGATATCAGGTAAGATGCTCATGAAAATGTATGCAACAGGAAAGCATGGATTATTTGGAATATTTTGTGGTGCTTAATCTGTAAATAAGCAGTCAGAAAGATCTGAGCTGTCAGTTTCTACCAGATCCTATTTCCTGCAGAGAGAGCATACTGTGGATTTAACACAAGGGAGTAATTAATACTTACCCATAATAAGCCAGCTCTTTGGTCAATAGTAAAAGCAACACAGCTCTGTTGCAGTCTAACTTCTGTCCTAGTACTCGTAGTAACCCACTGTTTAAGGATGCCCAGGCAACGTGATGAAGAAAACCAAGCAATCATCCTTTCTGTGCTCTTGCTCTCACTGTTGTTGCCAGCAGTGTGGCCACACAAATAGTAGCAAATTTTCTGCTAAGTAATCTGGATGCAAAGGAACACAGCTTGAGTGTCCACAAAGACTGAAAGTCCATATGTAGCTGTGTTTGCCAATCACTGTGCTCCTCCTTGTGTTGACATTGAGCTTCCCCAAGCAAGTGGCCTCACAGGTGTATCAAATGCATGGAGAATGTCCAAGAATTGTTGTATCTGTTCATAGCAAATTGCATTTGGGAAGCTCATCATTTTCCTGTGCTGAAAGTGAAACAGTTAGCTCTTGGTGGTGTCTCCTCAGAAGAGATAAATTTTGATTAATTTCTAGTGTACAACTGAATTAACTCTTTACAAATACACAATACAGATTATACTCTGAGTTCCTTTTGTTCTTCTGTCAATGCTAATGTATCTTCCTAGTTCCTCTTTTATGTACTCATGCCACTGTTTACTTCTTGAAAAGAAAACTTAAAAGCAGTTTAAGTAATTCACTGTGGCTGTACTCCCCTATTATCCAAATGAGGCCTGTCAAGTGTAACACTGAAAATGTCTTCCTGTAATGTCTGTCAAAATGGTAGTCAACTTGCCTTTCATAGTCCAAATCCAGCCTTTTACAGAAACAAGACATCCAGATGGTTTTAAACTATGAATTTGAATTTAAGTTTCAGATTTTCTCACAGTCCAGAAGATGGAAGTATTTTTCTTTATAGCAAGTCTTTATGGATGGCATTGTGTTATGCTCTGGGAAGTTATTCATGGAAGTACAGAGTTCTGTAATGCTTTTTATGTAATTTGTTTCCCTGGTTCACTTTTAGACCTTCTAATTGTGAAACAGGACATCTAAATTGATCAGTTCATTATGTTCCAGGACAATAAAAATATAGTTAGAACAAATATTTCCAAAAATCCATCCCAATTCTTTTTTCAGCTGTTCTTTACAAATTGCTGCTTATGTCTCACAGGTAAATCACTTGGTCACATCAGATTACTATTTGCACTACAGTAGCAGCACACATGAAAAATGCTGAAATTGGGATCTTCTCTTTGCTAAAAGTCTTTCATCTGTTCTCTTGTTGTAGTGTAAATTCCTGAATCCTACTTTTTCTGACACAGGTGTTCTGTCTGTTTCTTTTTTCTGTATTGTGTTGAAGTTTGGCCCATCATAAACAGCACTGTTTCTGTGAGCTTCAGTGTAAATATAATCTTTCCTTCTCACCCTTTTGTTTGTGGTACTCCACAGAGGATGCTCCAGAGTCTCCCTCTGGCCCCAGTTCCCCAAAAGTTGCACTGCTTCCACCAGTGCTGAAGAAAGTTCCTTCTGATAAAGAGAAGGATGGTCAGAGCAGCCCCTCAGTCAGATCATTTTCTCAAGAAGGTAGGAGTATTTGTGTAACCTGATGTCTTCTAGTGAAATTTGATGTGTCATTGTCTCCTGATTTGTTTTCACTTGGAAGGGAAGATATTTTTGCATTTGAAGGTGCAAAAAGTATCTGGTCTTCTATTCAGCATCTTACCTACCCATCTTCCTTTGATCAAATCAAATTACCAATTAATCCCTGGGTATTAATAATGTAACTGAACAATTAAGGGATTTGTGTGTTGTGCGCATTTATGGTTGTTTTAGTCTGAGCTAAGATGCCGGTTGATATTGGTCACGCAATAATGTGAAATGCAGCTCCATGGCTCAGCACATTTCCAAGGGAGCAGCCATAACTTTGTTCCTTGCAGCCAGCCCACTGCTCTCTTTGTTTTCCTTTCTTTGGGGTCTCTGCATGTGACTGAGTTTGCCTCCCCATCCTCGGGCAGTGAGTCTCTGTGTGCCAGGGCAAAGCTTGGTATCTTCTATCTTTTATGCACAACAGTAGGCTGCTCTCTTCTCTTTGCTGATTTCCTGTGTGCACTGGATTTCTGCTTTTGTTGATGCATTTTCGTGCCCTGAGTTGACTCTTAGAAGGGCTCAATCTTCCTCTGATAGCCTAGGATATGTGAAGAAGTAGTCACAGGAATGTTGCTCACCATGGTGTTAGCTGGCAGAAGTGATGATGTTTGAAATCTGGAGGTTAGATGTCTTCCTTCCTGGGTCTCTCCTCAAGGAAGACATCTAAGATGATTTCCACCACTTAAGCTGTGAAACAAAGGGGTGCCCCTTCACACTCTGACAGCAGATTTTCACGGTATAGAATGTGGGAAATTGAGTTGAGGCAGCTATGTAATTCTGGGTCGTGAAGACTGAGAGGTGCTGCCTGCAGAGCCCACTGTCACTATTCAGATGATCCATATTGCCAAAAGCAACAGGAGTCAGGCACTGTGCTTTCTTATTCCTTGCTTCCTTAAACCTTTCCAGTCAAATTAGCCAAACAGAGAATTTTCTATTCGTCTCTACATGGCACTGTACATATTTCACCAATAATAGTTTAGACTTGCCAGGTCCTTAAGGAGTTACTGGGCTTTGCATAAAGTTGTTTGGGAAAGAGTAAATTCTGTTTGTTTTATTTTTATTCATTTTCATGCTGTTTTTTTAATTTATTACTGTCCTACTTCCTCACTCAGCCATTCCTCTGTCCTTGCTTTCTGCCTCTCTTCAGGCTAGCAATTTATTTCTGCAACTGGTAAATCACTGCAAATCTGTCCAAGTTAGTAACAAAATCATATCTCCTGTGAAATAAAGCTACAGATTAGGTGATACTTGACTGTAAAATTGCTTTGTGTTGATGATTTTAACTGTACTTCATGGGACAATCTGAAAATACACCACTTTGCATTGTGCGGCTGTGAGATCGGGCTGCAGTTACCAACACCCCAAGATATCTGGACTACATTTAAACAACCAACTGGCATACTGATTACTGCTCTGAATAATTGATTAAATGGGTTGGATAAGTGAAATTTTTCATATTACCTTCTGTACATGGGCCTACAGAACATCTTAGGAGTATAAATGAATCCTTTTCCTTGCTAGAGCAAACAGGAGATTGTCAAAACAGAGACGCAGCTCTTGACTGTGCCAAGCCATGTGGCAGCGTGAAAACCACTCCGGGGCAGTATTCTACCAGTGCAGAAGAGGAAGCTAATGTGCTTGGGCAGAGGATGGCACAGCCAACTTCTGGTTAGAAGTTTTCATTTTTCATCAAGGTGGTGCTTGATAACTGGCACTAACAATTGATAATAAATGGTAATAGCAAAGAAGCCACAGAAGGGTGTGGGTTTGTCATTTGTCATTATGAGAAAGGTAAAAATCTCATGGGGTTCTAATCATATTTCTGTCCCCGTGGGATTTGAATGGCATGAAAAAATTCACAGATAAAACGTGTGTGCATTTTTCCTTTGTATCAACTCCTGTGACCAGTCCCATCTAGCATGTGCAGCCCCTCTGCAGAAGAGCACTCACTACAATCTGTGACTGCTCAGTGCAGCAACACTGGCACACTGCAGATAGGCTGGATGCTGCTTGCTGTGCTTGCACACCTGTCATTTCTAAGATCGTGAACCTTAGTGTTTCAAAAAACATTTCAGCTTGAATATTGTTAGTGCCAGTTTCAGTGCATCACTCACCAAACCATTTGAGAACTGGGTAAATCAGATTATTTATTGTTACTTTGATTTTCAGTTGCAAAAGCAAACAAAACTATCACCTAAAGAATCCAAACCCAACACTGTTAGTCAAAGGAGCAGCTTTGACTCACAGTGAGCTCATTCACCAGGCTATAAAAATGTTCATTTCCATTATGTGCTTTTAAAATATAAAGCTCCTGTTCTCAAATGGTGCATGTTTACATGTTTCTCTTTACATTTTTATTGTTGGTTTAAACAGTTGTTCAAAATTACATTTTTTCCGAAGTATTTTAATTGTGTATTTGAACATCGTAGGCAATTCCATTTACCCACAGTTTTTCTGTTTATAAGACATCATAAAACCCTTCCTTGGCCCAAAATTTATCTTTTTTATATTGCAGAATCAAACTTAGTCCATCCAAACTGTGAATCTTCTCTCTCTATCATAATCAAATTATTATATTTTAGTTCATTCTGAGATACCTCTCTGACAAAGTAAGTTTTGCAAGCTGAGATCCTGCCATAGGCTGCTGCAGGTCACCTGTGTATGGTTTCATTGAGGCAAGGGTAAGCTCTTCTGACAGAAGCCTGCTTTCACTGTGTGGATTTAAATGCCTGATACATCTTTCAGTCATTTATGAGGCAAACTACTTGCCTATATTTATTAGGCCATAAACAAAAATGGCTGCAGGATGTGTTTTGGATGTTGTTTGAAGAGTCACCAAAGGCCAGGTAATTATTAGGAGGTACTGGTGTCAAGGATGACTCAAAGAATTTCCAGGTATCTATTTCTTTAAAAAGCAGTGGTGTTCTGGAAGGTAGAAATGCTTGAATATTTTTTACAGGATAATCCTCTATAATTCTATGAAATGTCTTTAAAAACCTTTCTCAAAATCCCTTCCTGTTTCCCAACTTGCAACACCAGGATAAGAATGCAGTGAGTGTGTAACTGCTTGCCCTTATTTCCTCACATATTTAGCTAGCACAAATGAGGGAACAGGTATTTTGGACTCAGGAGAACTATTTGGCTGCCTTGGGATCCCTCTCTGCACTTTCCACATTGCTGGTAGTCTGTAACACAGCCTGCCACACTCAGAAATGGCTGCAGAGGTGGTCACAGGCAGGCTGCTGCTGGCTGGAGCTGCATGCTGGTGACAGGGCAGGCTGTCCCTTGCAGTGGTGAGGCTACAGGTGAGTGGTACATGGGGAAGGAGAGGTGGTGCTGCATGGCCATAGCAGCTCCTGGTGCCTCGTCAAGAGAGGGATTCACAACAATGGTCAGGAACAAGAATTGGTGTGAACCAAAGTCAACCATCCCTACCCTAAATGGTGGACCAAAGATCTTGTAATGGCAACCTTTCATTCTGTGGGAGTTGGGTGAGGTGACTTGCAGCAAGGTCACATTTAAGGGCCACTGTGCATTTGAAGTTTCACTTTAAGTGCAAGTATGAGATTTGTAGTGCTATCAGTCCTTGGGTAAGGTCACCCTGGTTGATGTGTATAACCATCTTGTTACCACAGCAGTTGTAGGCCACTGATTAGATCAGGAATCTCAAAAAGGTTTTACAACCTTCTTTTCCAATTTATTTTGAAGCTTAGAGGTTTGGAGAAAGCCCTGGATTTATGGAGATTTGAGAGTGCTGGGTGAACAAAATGGGTACTGTTAGCATTTAGATCGTGGGAAGTGGATATGGCCTCCTGCTTTCCCCATTGCCAAACACAGGGAGGTGCAGAGCCCATGGTCCCATCTGGGAGAGATGATGGTTGAGCTCAGAGCCATGGGTGTCCTTCCTGTCAGGAGACAGAGAGGACATTGGTGTAGTGGGGCAGGGAGAAGCAGTTTGGGTAACTTAGATGCTGAGGTGAATGTCTGTCCTGATCAAGGCTGCTGAGTCAAACAAGAGAACACAGATGTGTCCTGCCAGGGAGACAGGCCTGCCTGAGATGTGCATCACTGGTCTGAGGAATGCCCAGCAGGCACATCCACCTGAGCAGTCAGGAATGCACTGCCTGAGATCAATCCCTGCTGGAAAAAAAAATGCTGTTTTGGTTTGGAAGTGGTGTGATGAGAAGAAAATCTTCAGGCCATTTCTGACTGTAATATTTATCCATGTCACAGTGAAATACTAAGTGTTTCAAGTTTGTCTGCTTGCCAACCAACAGTGGAATAAATATTGCTCAGAATCTCTCCTCTCACCTTTTTCTGGCTTGAATGGACCTATGCTACTCCTACTAGTGCAAACTAATTCAATGGGATCAGGAGCGGCTCCTGTGTGCATTAATTACTTTTTTTAATTGTTATTTTTTTCTTCTTCCTTTCTCTTCTGCATCATTAGTAAGTCCTATTTCTGTTTTATGCAGCTGCAAAAAGAAGCCCTGGACAGCAGTCTCATGAGTTCCAGGAACTGAAGCAGAGGTCCTTAAGTAAAGATGGCCATCAGGGAAGCAAGTCCAGTGACTCTGGCGAAGAAGCAGATAAAGATTTTATTTTTGTTTAGCAATCAGTTATAAGTGCTTTGTAGCGCAAGAGCTTTTTATAACAATCGGGGTTCAGCAATCAACAGCCCTTTTAGTCAGCTGCTCTTTCACCACAGGTACATTTCCATGCAGAAAACCTGATCTTCCAATCATGATTTTCAGTACACCTGACATTGATTTGGTCCTTAATTTCTGGTCTGTGCAGTGCAGGCATTCCTTTCCATGCCTTTGCCTAGAGCCAGCTATTCCTTTATGTATTCTACTTGAATTTCTCTGAAGCAGCTACAAAGAGTGCCCTGCATTAGGGCATTTAGAAAGCAAAGCAAATTAACTGGACACTGTCTTACACTAAAACACTGTACAGCAGGTAATGTGTTGTACTGCTGAATGTAAATGTGTCAGATCTGCACGTGACTTACCTATAAATATATTCTTGCGGTATGCAATTGCACATTGTAATTATATTAAAAGAGCACACTAATAAAATAATTTGTATAGATTATATATATTAAATGCTTGAGTATGGTTTTTACATTCTCCCATAGGGAGCTTCTTTCTTCCTGTTCTCCTACTGTACATAAAGCTCCAACGCTTACATTTGTGTACTGTCAGAAAGCACAACAGAGAAGGATTTGGATTACGTATAACCATGGTATGCTTCCACATTCATATATTAATGTATATAGTTGATTGGAATGAGGGCAATTGAAATTTTATTAATATTGGTGTTTTCTGGAGGCCTTCCTCGGTTCTGTCTGCATATTAGCTTCCTTTCAATGTGTAATTCTATGAGAAACATAGTTCAACACCTGTAAAAACATTTCAGCTTTTGAGGGAGGGGATGCAAATTTCATGGCTACCCACTTACATTACAGGTTGAAGGGATTTTATTCATATGTATATTTGTAACAATAAAAAATGATTTTACAACTGAAATACTAGTCTTTGTTTTTACAGCACTGTTTGTGGTCCGATGGTCTCTGATCTTTGAATGCTGTCATTGGGTCAGATTGGCAAAGTGTGCAGTTAAGACAAAACCTGTATAATTTTTCTGCTTCTAGTAAAGTGCCTGTTCCAGCTGAAGGGGATACATACACATCATAAAAAAAACTACTGAAGGAAGAGCTCTTTACCATTCTCCTCCCTTGGAATCTTAAGCAAAGTAGCCTTTATGTGAGCCAGAAACGCCTGCTATCTAAATTCTCAATTTTGGTCCAATAGGACAGAGTAAAATTGGTTTGGTAACTCTCTCCAAAGAGCAATTTCTCTGGACCTTTTGGGGCTTCTTGACTGGACAAAAGTGCTCAGATACCTGCCTAACAACCTTCTGTCTGATCCCTGTGCATATGCCTGCTGTTGCCACTTCTCCTATTGCACTATAAAGGGCTGCTCAGTCAAAACATCTGAAAAGCACTTGGTAGAGGTTTACATCTCAAAAGTAGGCTACAAGGTGGTGGAAAGGAGGGCCTGAAGGCTGGGGATTCCTTCTTGGGGTTTGCCCTGATTTGAAATTATGCATTTATCTAAAATTATTAAGAAAGGGTCTTCACATATATACTTTTGATTTATTTGCCATCAGTAAGAACAAAAGACAAACTGCAAAGGAAAACTGAAATACCTGTATTATAAGTAAAAATTAATTTATTCATAAATAAACTGCAATTTTTTTATTCCTATAGAACATAGAAAAGACAACTGTCTGAGAAGTGAAAGTATGCAAGAAGGGTTGCTCTAATTATTTGTTTTGTGAATTTTAAGAAAATTAACAGCAAGGATTGTGGTATTAAGACAAAAATTTTAAATAGTCTCTAACTTCCAGAGCAGTGAGTTGCTGAGTATTACCTGCTTGTGCTTGATGTTCTTCTCATCAGTCATCTGAGATACTGTTCTGGTCCTGCTGTGAGAAACCACCCCAGTAGTGTGTGCTCATCACCCTGGTATCAGAAAATCAAAGAAAGAGGTGTCTCAAATGCTGTGAACAAAGCATGTGTTTGTTCTGTTAAGAAGAAGAAAAGCTTTAGTGCTGTAATATTTATTTGCTGGAGTATAAGGATTTCATTAGACATCAGTGGTTTTCCATATTAGTTATGGAAAGCCATTCCAGCCTATTCCAGCCATCAGTGTGTTGTGGGCAGGCTGAGTGATGGAGAAACTTCAAGGGAGTGCTAGTGAGAGTTCTTGAAGACCTGGAGTTTGGCTTTTTGTGTGTGTGGCTTTGGGGGTGGGGAGGAGTGATGGTTTTCATTTCTTTACTTTCTTTCTGCCTGGCACGCCCAGCACTATCAGCCTGACTGAAAAGAATTCATGTTGCATCCAGAGCACCCCTCTTTTACGTCTTTAAGAAATAATGACTTTTATTTTCAGTACCTTGAGCTCATAGAGGCCATGGGTAAGTGGCAGTGTGTTTCAGGAAAGGAAAAAGCACTGTCCCCTGGTGCCAAGCCAAGTTGGGAGGTTTGGGGGATCCTTGCAGAGGAGAGAAGGTGCTGCCTTTCCATGAGCTGCATGCCCTCCAAGCAGGTGCACAGCTGGCAGAACCCTCATGTCTGGTTTCCCCCCTGCTGCCTGAGCTGCTCTGTGGTGGCCTCCTGTGATCCCTGCCTATCCTGGCCCATGTGCTTCTCTGGGAGGGTGAGGGGCAGAGCCCAGAAGCTGCATTCAGCTGCTTTGGTGGGATGCCAGTGGCAAGGATCCCTGGAGTTCCTGGGAGACTGAACAGAGATCAGGTAGAGGTACCACTGAAGAAAAGGGTTGCTAACTTGTTCTCCTGGGGCACCCATAGTATCTTTGAGTACCACCAATGCTGTGTGTTCCTTCCTGTCACACACACTGGTGCTGCCTGAGCACTTCCAGCTGTGCTGGCAGTGGTGAGAGCAGAGTTTGGCATGGGAGAAGAGGTGGCCTGCATCCCAGGTGTGCTACTGGCATTCCCCTTGCAGCTGAGGGCATCTCCACAGTGCTGTGCTGTGCAGTCTGGCCACACAGAAAGGGCTCAGACTCCACCTGGGGTTACATGTGACACCACAGCTTGTTCCCTGGGCCATGACTGCTGCCAGACAAGAGAGCAGTTGCCTTCACCTTATTTAGGGGTGACAGCAAAAGGGTGGCAGTATCTGAGGTGACAGCAAGGCCCTCTGCTTCTCCCCATGCACATAGCATGGATACATTCTGTAGGAGCAAACAAGAGGGAAGGACCAGCAGCCCTGGTCACCCAGTTAGAAATGCTGCCCTGGAAGGAGTTTTACCACAAGCATCTCAGTTTAGAGCTGCACCTAACTGATCTGCCTTTAGGAAAAGGGGCAAAAAGCTCTCCTGGGGGAAGCTGCTCTGCTCTTTTCTGCTCTTAGATCAGGTTTTCAGGCTTTGCTGTCAAGGAATTTCACCCCTAATGTACACAGTGGGAGCACCTCCCCTTTGAGAAGCGCTGAAGAAGGGCTGTGGCTGCATGCCAGGCTCCAGCGTGAACTCAGCTCTGTACCACAGCTGCAGGACCTACTTCCCACTCCCTGCCAAAGGAGGTTAAAATCTGACTGATACATTTTGAGCTTTTTAAAGTATTCCCTGATGTGCAGTAACAACAGTAAATAGCTGCTTCCTAAGATGGGAATTGCAATCATCCTAAATCTTCTCCCTCTGCCAGAGCCAGCCATCCAGGCTGAGACAATTTGGGAATTAATGTGGCCCATTAGTCACAAATCTGTGCAACCCACCACATTTAGCTGAGAGCTGCTACCAGCACGAACTCTCACCACCAGTGCTTATTAATTGATTAATGTGGAGATTATTTTTCTCTCCTATTGAAAACAAAAAAAACAAATGGAGAATAATTTTTGGGGAAATAGCAGAAGGCTCTGCTCCTGTTTAAAATTCATGAAAGCTGTGCTGCTTTCCCTATGCCCAGGGATGCTAATACTGGATGGGTTGTGCCTGAACCCCAGCTCTGGACCTTATCCTCTGCTTGTGCTAAGGCTTAGGGAAGGTTTCAGGTAGAAACACTGTCCTCTGCTTCTCCTGGAGCCATGAGCCAGAGGAGTAACAAACAGCACAGGTTAAGTAATAGATCAATTAATGCCTGTCTCCTGCTGATCAGGCCTGGAAAGCAGAGCAGTCTTTCCCCATCCTAAGAAAACGAGGATGAAAATTGCAGTATAAACACATGGTACCAGCCTCCTCTTTCCTTCTAATGTAGGAGCTCCCCATCCCAGAAATAAGGGATCATAGGAAGATCTGCCAGTCACCTTCACAGCTTTCCTACTCATCTCTGTGTCTGCCCTCCTGCAGTTCCTCTTTCCTCCTCCCAACAGGGGCCTCTTGCCAGCAACACAGCAAGTACCTTTGGAGCCACCTGAGCCAACTCCCCACTAGTGTCCAATATTTCCAAAGCCTCCTGACCACAGGCAGGGCAAGACTTCACAGCAACTGGCGTGTCTTCCCCAGGGGGCAGAGAAGGGGTGCACTCATTTTTAGTTGAGAACAATCAGTTTCACCAGACAGTGCTCTGGAGCTCCTCAGGCCATGATGGCACCTTGTGTCAGCAGGCATTGCCCGTGACTGGCAGCTTAAAATGCTGCTCTTATCATTGCACTTGTTTTCCCTTCCTGAAACTCAGATTTCTCCAGCTCTGGAGGGCAGTTTTCCAGGGCTACACAGTTTGTGTATTCAGAGACCTGGGGAACAGGCATCTGAATGGGTGAAGAAATGCAGAAGGGAGACCTAAGGGTGATCTGCAGGGCCGGAAAACAAATCAAATAGTGTAAGAGCTGATGGCAAATTGCTAGAAAGCAGCCTAGTAGGAGGCTGCATCCAAGTGCCCCTTGGGATTGTGAGATGCCCTAGAGTTTCCAGGGTCTCATGTGGTAAGGAGAGGAGAAATCCCAGCTGAGGAGTAAGGCTGGTGCAGGGCAGTGGTTGAGCTCCTGATAAAACTCCTTTTTCCTCTGAATCCAGGAAAAAGCTGTCAGTTCTCAGTCAGCAGCCAGGGAGAAGGTGGTCCTCGGGATGAGGCAGGAACCAGGATGCCAGCTCACCCCCTCCCTGGGCCCTCTCATCTGTGGTTGCTCCTGCTGCATCAGTGAGATCCTGCAGGAGCAGGGGCTGCAACTGTCCTGGGGATGCAGATTCCCTCCATTCCAAGTACCAAATAGAAATCTCTGTGAGAGCAATGATGCTCATCAGCACCAAGAAGCTGAAGAGTGAGACTCTGAATTTTTGAGTAGAGAGAAAACAATCTGTGAGTCTCTGCACAGAAAATGGTGTCATTATGAAGGATCTGTTATTAGAGGACGTAATTTCTTATGCTGTATCCCACAGCAAACTGAAGAGGCTCCTGCAGATAGAGTCTCTTCCCAGTTAGAAAGCTTGCTCTGCTTCTGACACCCGTCTATCAGCTGTCCTAGAGATTTATTATTGCAGGTTCCAAGTGCCCATGTTTGGGAAGCCTGCATGGAAAAGCAGATATGTTGCCCTGGTCCTTCCCAGTTGTGTTGAGGTTTTTCCTCTGATGTTTCTGTGCTGATGCTGTTTTGGCAGTTAATGATGAATTTGCCAGCTAACTTCAAATCAAATCCTTCAGAGCCTGTTTTTTCTGCTTTTCCAGTAAGTTGAACTGAGAAGGAAAAAATTGCATGGGAGAAAGAGTATTTAATTAGATTGATACCAGGCAGGGAAGGCAGGAGAGGGGCTGCTAGCTTGACAAATGCAATTTGTTTTCACTGAATGGAGGAGTCGAGTTAACTGCAATTTCTGTTTAGCATCGTTCCAGAATGCCTCCTTCCCTTCCTGTTTGTTTAGGTGGGTAAGACCCAGAAGAGGGTAGAGGAGAGTGCTGTGGAGCTTGTGCAGCCCAGGCTTTATTTGGACAATATTAAATTCTAGCCAAAGACTGAAATAATGAAAGTCATGAACTGTAACTGAGACTGCAGTCCCTGGGTAGCAATGAGCAGCATGTATCTGGGGGAAATATCAGCTTTTCTTTTGGGAAATCTCAGATTTCTTACAATGGCCTGAGTCCTGACTACTCTTTTCAGTGGACTCCTTGTGGGAAGAGGTTGTCTGCTTCCTTATAACACTCGAGGGATCCCATTGCAGATCCAAAATGAAGAAGACAGCTGAGGACTGAAGCCTCACAGCTTGGAGGAAGGCTGGAGAAACTTGGCCTTGGTGGGAATCTGTGGATAGAAATGTCTGTGGTATGGTAGTCTTTGTGTCTTTGTGTACATCCATCAGTACCTGACCTGAACTATCATTGCACTTCTTTGCACCCTGAACCCACACACTCTGCACCATCTGAGCCAGAAAGATGGATCCAGGATCCAGCCCAGCACAGGAATGTGGGATGTGCTGGGCAGAGGGAAGGAGCAGGATGGAAGGAGGGGCAAGAGAAGGGCATCCTTGTTGGAAGGTGGGGGTCTATTGCTAATAAGCAGCTTGTGGGTGAGTTGGAAAGAAGAGTCTGTTTCTTTTCTGCAGCTTCATCTCTGACTTAATTTCCAAGAAATGGTAGGAATGATTGGGGGCTCCACTGACTGTATTATTTCCATTTTGATTTCCTTTCAATTTGCCATTCATTGCCTCTGCAGCATTTTCCTTTGCTGGGATGCTCAGACCCCAGCCAGGCAGGAGTGCATCATCCCTCCCAGCCAGGCAGGAGTGCATTATGGGCACCCCAAGGATCTGGGCTGGTGCACAGCAGCTCAGCCAGCACACCTGCCTCCCACTGCCCTGATACAAATCAGGGTTTGGGAAAAACAGGGCACCCCAAGGATCTGGGCTGGGGCTTTCTGCAGGACCTAAACCACCTGTGAAACACCTACTCAGTGAAGGATGAAACACTGATGGCTGGTGTTGGCTTCCTCACTGTCTCTGGTCAGTGCAAAGCTGAGGGAAGCTGAAGCCATTTGATGAGGAAAATTATTTCCTTTTAACTGTGTCTGCATGTATTTAGAATTTTCTACTGTAAAGGCAAGGAGCAAAGTCATACCACAAATCCAAATATTTGGTTTGGTTTTTTGTTCTCTAGTCTATTCGTGGGAACCCAAATGTTTCATTTCACATCAATACTTTGAGTCTGTCCCAAAGAATGAGGCATTTGTCAGCTGTCCCTTATTTTTTGCTTCCAGATCAGCAATCTGCACTTTTATCCTTGTGTTCCCATTTACAGTTGCCTTTCTACAAATTAAGATTTTCTATAAAACTAGCCAAGGCCAGGGTTTGGCCACAAGATCCTTATTTTGCTCTTTACTTGGCAATAATTGCCATTTATTAATTTATTATCAATATCAGTTAAATAAAACAGCATTGATGGTGTCCTCAGCTGGGAGTTCCTTGACCCACAGCAGAACCAGGGAATGGTTGTGCAAATGCTTCCAGTCTCAAGGGATCTACTGAAGCACATTCATTTAAGAGCCAGGTGTATCTGGTCAGGGTGAATGCTCTTGTTTTTGTTTTTTTTTTTAAGCTTTTCAAAACACAGATTTGAGCTCCTCTGATTTGGACTTTACTGCACAGTGCAAAGCGGAAGCCAAAGTCCTAATCAAAAATGTTAATTACTTTTTAGTTTGGTGCATGAGCTGCATACACGGCAACTATCTTCAGTGTGCTGCTTTAATACTAATGCCAATAAGTCCACAGTTCAGTATGCTCCTCAAATTTACAGTGTTCCACAGAAAGTCCAACTGGATGTGATGCCTTCCGGAGGTTGACCTGAACAGAGACTAGACAGAGGAAGAGGATAAAGTAGGTATTTATTAAAAGGCCTCAATGGGTACACCTGGGCCACACAAGAGTCCAGCCAGACCACACCCAAGATGCCCCAAAATGGTCACAAAATGGACACCTGATCACAAGGTCCCACACTTTTATAAGTTCTGGTCCATTAACATATTAGAATAAATTGTCCAATTAACCTGAATGTTATGAAGCTCCATCCCCTTTGTTTCTTCTTCTCACTTCACCATTGTTTTTGTTCTTGGGCCTGGAAGTTGTCCTTGGTATTGAGCTGGAGAAGGAATTGTTTTGTCTATCTACTCTGTGAAGAGAACTCAGTAACACTTCATATGAAACCTAAAACTACCCACTAAAACAGCACAAGATCTAAAAAATATAAAAGCTAAAACCTAAGGCATCAGATGAGTAAAAATTGTTCTAAAGATTTTTTTGTTTAGTTTGTATTTCTTCTCATTCAGGCTTTACTGAGTCACCTAAAGCAATTGGAGAAGCTGAACCCATTTTAGGCATGCAGCAGGATAGCCACATCCTCTCTGCAGGCTGGCACTTATTGGGTTCCAGTCACTTTGAGCTAAATTTTGCTATTCCACCCCTAAGGACCCTAAATCCATTTTGTGCAATACTTGAGGTGGGGCAGAGCAGCTAAGCTGTGCATCTATGGGGTGGCCCCTGTATCTATAGGGTATTTCAGTTGAGGGTTTTTTGGGGAGAGCAAAGGCACAGCTGGTTCAAAAAGAAGAGGAATCCATCATCTCTGCTCCTTCTTCCCCCTTTGAAGGTATGCTGCTGTGTGAAATCAAAATATCTCTCTGCCAGCACTGAGAGTGCCTAGGATGACAAGGATGCTCAGATGGATGGACACGTATCATCCACATCCTCTTGCACAGGTAACAATGAGCTCTTGTGAGAGCCCTTTCAGCTTGAAGGTCCTTTTTTCTCTCCAAACTGGACCTCGTTTCACTGGAGTTGTGTGAGATGCTGGATAAATACAGGTAGTTTAAACAAGGTGTCACTTCTTCCTGTGAGAGCATGGAGGAGAACTGGCTATGAGAATCTCTTCTCAATGTCCTGAGCTTTGCATCCAATCCCATAAAATCTCACTGTCTCCATCCCTGCCAAATGGCAGGGTGCTTTCACCTGCAAAATATTTCAAAACATGAGCAGTGTTTCCTCTTAAGTTAGTTTTGTTAAAGATATTTTTTAGTAAGAAATCCACTGTCATGATCATAATACCAGGGGGCCTTGTTGGTTATCAGCCATGGTGGTGGTTTGCAAAGCCAGGTTGCAAACCACGTTAGAAACTGATGAATATCTCTTTCCTAAAAACCTGGATCAGTATACTCCCTGTCTGGGGCAGATGGGAGAGAGATGGGGCCAAAAAGTGACCTTCATGCCATGGAGNTTGCTCCCTGTCTGGGGCAGATGGGCTTTGGGTCCTGGGGAGAGAGATGGGGCTGAAAAGTGACCTTCATGCCATGGAGCAGTGCCAGGTGACTTAATTCCACACAGGAGATTTGCCAGCTTCCATGGGGCACATGAGGCCCCCACTGCCAGGGAGCCATGGTGGGGAGCACTGGGAAGAAGAGACTGAAGGAGGGCTTCCATGAGGGAGCCCTCAGCCTAAGGTGAGGCCTGACTTTTGGTGATGAGGCAAGGACAGATGATAGACAAACCTGTGGAGTGACTCTGGTCTTGCCTGCAAGGGACTTGGGCAGGTGTCCTTCAAAAATTTAGACTTTTCCATGTCATTACTTAATGAGCTCCTCTCCTATGCTGAGGTTCCCTACCTGAGCAAGGTCACAGAGTGCTTGTGGCCATGCTGTTGTATTAAGATCTTGACAATAATTTTTCTGAGGTCCAAAGGTGATCCCAAGGCTGCTGTCCAGGGAATCGCTGTACTGAGGTGCTCCCATGCTGCTGCTTAAACACGTCAGCTTTACAGGATCTCCTTTATCTTTGCACACCGGAAAAGTTGGACATTGCTGTGTGATCTCCCTGAAAGAATTTCCCAAGTAAAACAATTCAGTTCTTCAGGAGTTTTTTACCCCATCAGATCAAACAGGAACCTTCACAGGGCGAACATTAAATACTTTTTAAAAGCCTTTTCTGCTGCTTCTGAGAGCCTCTCTAAAGCAATCATTATGTGAATAATATTGAAATAAGTATATATTGAATCAAAGGCAACCTAGAAAAAAGCTGTCTGTAAGGGTCTCAAAGGAGATAATAATGATTCTGGGAGCACACATGGAGACCAGCTCAGTCCCAGGTGCCTGAAATCACTGCAGGTGAATACACAGGTGACTTTCAAATCCAATCTCCTCCTAAGGAGGGCTATCATGAATACAACGCTCTATCAGCACAGAGACCTTAAACCCCACGGTGTCTCCGTGTGATTAGTGTCATAGGAGGAGGACGATGCAGGTTTGTCTGTCCTTATCCTCCGGCTTTTCATTCCCGTGAGGGATACAATGCCGATTGTTGCGAGGACTGAGGAGGTGTGAGAGCTTTGTCTGCTTCTCATAAATGCCCGGTTTATGCTTTAATAATCCGAGGAGCAGAGTTACAAGCTTTAGAAAACTCCTTTTTCTCCCCTTAAACTCCACTATTTCTCTAAAGCCTCATGTGTCCCTCCAGCACTTCTGCCTTCGTTCGGAGAGGTCTGAAACTTTAAAGGTCGTTTGCAAGCGGCGCTCGGCTCCTCCGAAGCGGGGGCTGTGCGGCCGGGCGGCTCCAGCCCGCCTCGACGGCTGAGCTCCGTCCTGCCACAGCCCACACCCGAGAGGGATCCGGGGGAGGAGGAAGGCCGGCGGGACGAGCCCCGGGAAGGGGGAGACTTCCCCCCGCACCCCCCNCCCTGCGCCGCCGGCTGAGGGCGAGGGCGCGGGCCCGGCCGGCAGCAGCACCATGGAGAGCGGCACCGACGGGCGCCTGGACGCCGCCGCCTTCCTCGGGGCCTGGCGGCGCTTCGACGCCGACGGCAAGTGGGGACACGAGTGGGGGGAGCCGGCTGAGGGGTGCCGGAGCCGTGGGTGCCATGCAGGGGGAGGTGGGACCGCCGGGGTGGGTGCGATGTGAGTGCCTGGGATGCTACACCTGGGGCCGACATGTCCAAGCTTTGCCTCCATAAGGTCCTGCAGGTGTTTCTGAGCCCCTCTCTTTCTTGCCACCATGAATATCGAAGCTATAAATTCCCCTTTTCACCCCGAAAGTTTTGCCTTTTCATTACTATTTCATCTGCTGCTCTCTGTTTGGATCCCAGTTTGGGGGTTTATTTTGGTTTCTGAAAAGTTTTCTGTAAAAAAAACTCCGAAGGCAGCACCAAGCTGTGCCGAGCCCTGACACAGAAGTGAATGGGTGAGATTGAAAAGGACATGGGGCAGGCAGGGTTCCAGCTGGGATCCTGACCCTGAAGCCTTGGGCTACCTGCATGCAGTTCTGTTCCAGTGGCTCCTGGAACTCGGGCAGTGCCCCTGACCATTAATATATTTGCTTTTTATTTAGACAATGGTTACATAGAAGGGAAGGAGCTTGACGATTTTTTTCATCATCTCCTGGAGAAACTGGGACCAGAAGTAAGTATTGTGCCACTTTAGATCCAAGCAAAGCTGTTATGCTGAGAGATGGTTTGTGTTTGTTGTTCCCTGATTGCTGACTTCCTTAGCAATCCCGAGCTAGAGAGCTTTTCTCTTGGCAACAAGGTGGCATCTAAGCACTTGCAACAAGTGCAGTCAGCTGAGCAGTTTGTTCAGATGTTTCCAGCCTAGCAGCTGCTGGTCAGAGGGAGATCACAGCTGGCACCAGCTGAAGGGGCTGGTTGGCAGTGTGGAGAGAAAGTCATCTACTGTTGTTGAGTAGAAACAAGTGAAAAAGCACTGGCACACAGCCTGGCTGGCTGAGCGGGAGGGCAATGTTCGTAGTTTATCTCTTCAAGCCTATGCTGATTAGTTTTGTTAATATAGGTTTCTTTCCCTGGTCAATTTTTAACAAATACATGTCATTAATTTTAAATGTTGCTAAGGAAGAAGGCTGATGTTTGTATTGCCACAAATGGCTAAAAACCAAATGAAAGTCAACTCTGTTGCTTCTAAGATCCAGACCATTTTTTCTGGGCTTCTCTCCTGGTTTCCTTTCCTGGTTTTGGCAGCATTTCCCCTCTCTCATTTTCTGCATCTCCGTACAAACAGAAGTTGCACTATAATTTACAGGAGCTGCTTTCCTTTGCTCCAGGTCATACCTTGCTTATGAGTGTCACCATCAGTGAAGGAAAAATGCTGCCACTCAGAAGCATAGAAAGAATATAGTAATATTTTCACTCCAGGGAGTCTGCCCAGATAGGAAAAGGAGGAAACATCTTCTAAATGGAAGGAGAGGGTGGCCAAAAAGCAGAGATGAAACAATTCCTTTAAGCAAAAGGAAATTAACAAAGACAGAAAAGGTAGCTGATAAAAGGCATAAATTTATGAGTATCAAGTGTAAAATCAGAATTGTACTTACAAGCCAATTAGTATTCTTGGATCTTTAGGGCTACAATTTAAAAAATAGAAGCTGTGCATAATCTTTTCAAGCATATTTTTATTTAATTTGCGAGTAAATTTGGATTGAAATATTGGCAGTTTTTGCAGAAATGTCTTTCAGAGCATGGATGGTTAGATGAACAGATAGGTGTGTAAAAAGGCTTCAAACTAATCTAAAAAGATTCAGGAGCAGGAATATTTATGGACACAGAAAAGCTGATTTAAAAAGAAATCAGAAAGCTCATGATTGTTTACATAGGAACAACAGATGAAATTGGGAGCTGCTGATCTTGGGGTATTGACACAACAACACAAAGCATGCTCAAACAAACTCAGTGACAGCAAACATGAGATGTTGAAGGAGATGCTTAAAATGAGGCTGCAGAGCTCTGCTGCAGTGGGACCTCCAAGTAGAGCTCTCCAGAGTGAGTTGATGGTGATAAAATCCTGGGTTAACCAGAGAGCTCATGCTGAAGGCAGCTTCCCAAGGATGTGAGTCAAGAGAAACTCCAAACCCCACTCTAGCCCACAGCTGCCCTTGTGAATCCCTCACATGAGGTCCTGGGACATTGTGTCATTTATCAGCACACAGAACTTGCAAAATGAGGGTGTACTAGCAATGAACTTTCTGCTTTAAGAAATCAATAATAGTTTTGTTGCTTGTTAGAAGACCCTGCTTGGATAACTCCAGCTTAATGCAACACCCTGATCCAGTTTGCATCTCCTTTGCTTCTACTATCTGAGTTTTGCTATTAAAAAAAAAAAAGTTTAACACAAGTGGAATGGGGAAAGGACCAACTCCCTCTCCTGCTATTAAACAGAAGAAATCGCCTAATTCTGGAGGACTGTGCTCACTAACCTTCAGGGTGCTCAGACAGGCTCTCAAGTGCTTTTGGGTTTTTCTCTCTAGTTTTCTTGCCTATTTTTGGTAGTATTTCCACTCTGGTACTATTAGGGATAAAAGTACATGGCAGGTTGCAGGCAGAGCAGGCTGTCTTTGTGGCAGAAAAAGGGGAGCTTTGCCCTGGGAGGCTGAGAGCAAGTCCTCTGCCCACTCCCCTGGGTGTGAGGGTCACTTGAGCACCAACTTAAACAGAGATCTTTACTACCTGTGTACAATGAGTTTGTCTAACAACATTGAGCCATTTTTCTCTTTTTCACATTATTTGTGTTGTACAGGCTTGTGATTGTGGCAGGAGGGGTAAAGGGTCCCCTCTGCATTGGTATTACCATCCTACAGAAAGTGTCCTCTGTGATAAAAGCAGTGAGCTGGGTCTGAGCATCTCTCTGCTGTACCACTCATCTTGACCTTTACTCTGGGTCTTTGTTTCCTTGTACAGTAAAGGGGGGAGACAGCAATACACTGGCACAACTTAGAGATGTGTCACAAGGATTAATTAGTGACTGTATCTGAAGTGCTACACAAGTGATAAATAATGTTATCAGCACTGGAAGTTGTCTCTGCTTGAATAGAGAATGGCTTCATAATTATGTTTTTTCAGCCTGTGTTCTCTAAGCTGTTATTTTTCTTAATGACTGCTGTGGTCCTTCAGCTCTGTTTTTCTTCCCAGTTACTCTGCAGCATCTGCAGCTGACACTAAATGCCAGGGGATGGGAGCAGCTGGGAAAACAATGCAAAAATGAGCCTGTTGGGAACCTGAGAGACACAGCTCTTCCTGACATCTCTGAGCAAGGAAAGAAATTTGAAATAGCATCCAGTGATGGAGGCCAATTCATTGTCCTTTATTGGACCATCACCAATTGTGGGGAAAAAGGGAAAACTTTGCAACAAAGGTAGACCTGTAGTAAACCAACCAAATCCCAGATGCTGCTTCCTGTCCTTTCTCCTCCAGCAGTGTGTGATTGCTGGAGACATTTGGACAATGCACTTAAAAATACACTTTAACTTTTGTCCAGCCCCAAAATGGTCAGACAATTGGACTAGATGGTTGTTGTAGGTCCCTTCCAACTAGAATATTCTATTATATTCCTGGGAAAATCCCTTCAGTTTCCAGGTGTGTGTAATTCATCCTCATGTTAGCATTACATTTTCTAGCTGCTGGCATTATCCACCTCTTTCTCTTATCATTGCTGTGACTTCTCTCCAACCATTTGAGCCTCCAGCTTCCAAACTGCTGCTACATAACTGCCATGAGCTACCTGGGCTCCCTTCTGCTCTTCCATAAATCCTTCTTCTACATTATGGCACCTCTTTCCATGCATTTTCTAAAAGTTTTTATACTGAGGTAAGAGCCCAGTGGAAAGGACAGTTTCTTCTAGAATCAAAGAAGTAATTTTATTAGAACAGGAACTATAGCTGCTGCATTTCTGTCTTATATTCCTGTACATCTTTTTTTCTGTATCAGGATTGCTAAGGATCTTCCATGCTTGCTTTTCTCTATGGTTTTAATGAAGCCCTATGTATATTCTCATAATAATTAGGTAAGAGTCTTATAGAGGAATGGCTATAAATTTTGGTGTTGGATTGCTGAAAGTTTCCATAAAACCAATGATGTCTGGGCAGATATGGAGAGAAATGTACATTGCCATTGGGCTTTCTCAGAAAGATGTTTCAGTTTGCTTAAATTATACTCAAATTAGATAGAAAACTTTCAGATAAAAGATGGTTGCCTTCACTTAACTGTGCGTAGGAGACCACAACAATTGTTGGAGTATAAAATTGATCAGACAAGACAAGTATTAGCTTTGTTTAAATCCCTCCTGCCTGAAAAACCACATGGATGGCTATGACTGGAAGAGACTGAAGTTAATCCTCTGGAGCTCACTCTGAGCAGCCTTTAAGGATTTGTCTTTGCTTTTTACTTCCAAAGAATAGAAACACCCTCCAGCTACTCTTGTACTTCATCTTTGCCTTGCACACTGCATTGTCTGTCTAAATAATGTGTATAATTCAGCATTAAGCACAGGTCAGGAATGCAACAGCTTGTCAAAGAAAGTTTATTGGCCAAAATATCAGCCAGCCTCAAAGCCATCTAAGACAGACTTCCCCTGTGCTTTACCACCCCAAGAAGCCTAAGGTCAGTAGTGACCAGCAGGGGAATCACAAGGAGACCCCTAGCAGAAAGCAATCAGCTTGCATCCACATCCAGAATAGTTCAGAATTCTAACCCCCAGACAATCCTGGCTCTTTAAATATTAGGAAGGAATTCTTTCCTGTCAGGGTGGAGAGGCCCTGGAACACGTTGCCCAAAGAAGCTGTGGGTGCCCCATCCCTGGAAGTGTACAGGTTGGATGGGACTTTGGGCAGCCTGGTCTAGGGGAAGGATGATCTGTGAGGTTCCTTTCAACCCAAACTATTCTATCATTCTGATTATTGCCAAATAGAGTCATTTCTTTAGGTGTGGCTTCCATCAGCCTGGATTACCCTGGTCAGCTCCTAATCCTGTTCCTCCACATTAAGGCATGGAAATGCCTTGAGGTATTTCTTAGTGCAAACTCAACATCCCCATGGTAAAAACAACACAATGTGTTTTCATCACCCAAATGCACAAAAGTCAAACAACTTTTAGCCTAGCAGAGAGGACAGAACAAAGAACCTGTCCAAAACCATGATGACATAGGAAGGCTGCAGTAGCCTTTGTTGGATGCTGGTGTCTACTACAAGAAAAAGTCTTTCCCACATTTGTGCTGATGAGAGGTGTAAAAGGAACCAAAAATGCGATGCAGGATGACAGGGTGACTGCTCATCTATTGTCACATACAGGAGTACAGTAAATCCTAATCAAAAATCCTAACAAAAGTACAGGGGCAAATTCTCAAGTGATAGCACTGAAGTTAAAAGACCAAGATTGACCCAAAGGAGAAATTGGCCCTGGAGATGTAGGATGATATCCCACAATTATGCAGACAATCTAACCTACAACTGCATGGGGGTAACAAAGTCATTCATGAGATTAGTTTTTACAATGAAGAAATGTCAGGCTCAAAAATGAAAGGTTCTTCTTCTAAAGTCAAAGTGCACATTACTTATGTCTCTCATCTGGTCTTGCTGGCCTCATATCTGTACTGTGTAGCTTTTGGCATGATAATAGTTGTTGATTTTGTTTTCCAACTCTCCTTCTTGGCAGACACAATTTATTTTCATAGATCTTGTAGGAACTCAATATCTGTGGGACCCTTGGCCTTTCTATCATATTTGGCTGAAACACTAGAAGACACATATTCGAGCCAGCATTTTCAGAAAATTCTCTAGTTTTTTTGAAAAAACAGGCTATAAGAGTCCCTTGAATTTAGTTTCATCTTTTTTATACCCTAACCAATATAGTGGCTTGCTTCTCAAATCATGTCAAGAAGAAAAATAAGTGAATTTATTATTGAATTTTCTTGACCAGCAGGAATTAAATGAGACATCCCATTTCATCAAGTAGGAAAGGCTCTGCAGTACTCCATACATTTACTTTTTGCCCCTCAAACCAAGTGACTCATAGCTGTGTGTTCATCAAGGCAAATTGTGCCAAGCACTTGAATCCCTTAAGGAGCAAAAATTTAATTAGTCAGCATGAGGCAAAGAGTGTAACAATATAAAAGGAATGGATTAACAAAGAAGGCAGATTACAGCCAGGTTTCTGAACAATCATAACCAGCTCTTACAAAGAAATTAAATGCTGCAGAAATTTCAAAAATATGTGATCATACCCTTTCTGTGATTATTAACACTATTAAAAAAACAGATTACCTTTGTGATACTACAAATACTTCTAAAGGGACTTCACAAAAGGGAGGACAGAGACTGGGCATGGAAAGGAGAAAGCAGAAAATTCATTTGTTGTGGCAACTTGAAGCACAGAAGCTTTTCTCTGTAAAACTCTAGAAGAACATCTATAGTAAAAAATTTACTTGTTAACTTTGAAAAATATATGAACAAAGTCACAGCAATATTTTAAGCTATGTTCTTTTATGAGAATAAAAAGGACGTGGCTTCTCCTCGTGATAAGTAGTAAAGATTTCTTTTCCTGACTGCAGTGAGGACATGCAGCAGCCCTCATCATCCACAAACTCAGAGAAGTGCATGCACCAGGGAAAACAAGGAATTACGATGAAGGGTTCTCTGTATTGTGTGACTGGAAAGGATGCAACAGCATTCACCCAAACCCTCACAAAAGGGAAAGCTTTGCAAACCTTTGAAACTGGTTAAGGATCTGCTGCTTGGGGCAGACAACATATTCAAGACAGCATTTTCTGGTAAAAAAAGATGTGCTGAGCTGCAAACATTTACTTGCTTCCAAGCCATTTCCTCCTGTTCCATCTTATGAGACAAGAGGCACATTTTGATATGCTGCTATTTATCATGATTTAACCCAGCAGGCAGCCCCACACAGCTACTCACTCACTCACTCACTCCTCAGTGAAATGGGACAGGGAATCAGAAGAGTAAAGTGAGAAAACTCGTGGGCTGAGATAAAGATGTTTTAATAGATAAAGCAAAACCCAAGGGCACAAGCCAAGGCAAAACAAAGAATTCATTCACCACTTCTCATGGGCAGGCAGCTGTTCAGCCATGTCCAAGGAAGCAAAGCCCCATCATGCTGACTCCAGAAGACTAACAGCTCACTCCAAACATCTTCCTTTTCTCCTTGTTTCCCCAGCTCTATATGCTGAGCACCTTGCCTTATGGTATGGTGTAACTTTTGGGTCAGCTGGGGTCAGCTGTCCTGGCTGTGACCCCTCCCAGCCTCCTTGCTGATGGGGTGACATGAGTCTTCAAATCGTGTCCTTGCTTGGACAAGGGGAACAGATCAGGTAGATTATGGGATTTCTTTTCAGCCTTTTAAATGTTTTTGGAATAGAAAGGAAAGTAGAGCAAGCTACTTGTTTGCACCACCAGTAGGTCAATCTTGAAAACCAGGTCTCCCAACCGTAGTTTCTGTTTGTAATGTCTTATTCAATCTATTGGGTTTTTTTTTCAGTCTTCTGGAATTTTTTTTGGTAAAGAGAAAGGTCCCCTTTGAAACCTAATGGTCATATCATGAGGTGTATTGTTCTTAGTGTAAAAACTTTTAATATAGAAATAATTTTGTCTTGAACATGCATCTTGGGAAGGCTGGTTGGTGTTTTATTATTTTATTCTTTGTGAGTAAAGATTTGGTTTTGGTAGCACTATTACCAGTTGTGTTTCATAAGTAGAATATTGATGAAGAGAGACTGTCCAAACTGAAAAATCCACTGTAGTGTAACCCCTCAGACTAAAAGCTTTTGGAGCTCTGTAAATATTGTAAGTATTCCAGGCATTTACTTGATGCATCCCATAGTTTAAATCAGTTTATAAAAAGAAGGAGGCTGTCCTGCTTTTACGCAGGTAACAGTGTCCCTGCCACACAAAGCTCAGTGTAGTGGTGGACAATAGCTGGCACCAAGTTGAGCAATAAGCATTTTAACAAATGACTGGTTTGAGATGCACAGCACACTTTCCAAATATTGTGATTATCATTTTGGTAATAACTCATCCTACTGGGATGAGTTATTGGGGGAGGATCATTTCAGGGCACTCTGCAAGCCTATTGAAGCTGGCAACTGATAGGTTCACCTGACTCCTGAGAGCTGCCTCAAAGTGTCAAGGTGCTGCCAGAAGGCAATTTAAATAGCATGAGGGTGAGTTATAATGCCAAGGGGAAAGAAAATCTAAGTGTGTGTTCAGTGATGTGCTGTGCCCTCAATATCCACGCCCACAGGACTTTCTGGACACCACCATGGGAAAAGAGGATCCTGCAGCCATGCCCTGGGACCCACTCAGCCACTCCTCCTGGGGTCTGCCACCTTGGGTGCATCCCAGTGGGATCACTTCTTGGTGTTTTCATCCCCAAATTGGGAGTTGCCATCCTTGCTGTTACACAGCAAGGATGCACCCCAAGGGCCACACTGCATGGAGCTGGGCAAATTTGGGAAGGTCACTCATGGTCTTGTGTCACAGTAATAAAAAAGGGAGTGTACAACCTAATGGAGCTTCAATAGCAGCTGGAAAGAATGAGAAACTGGGTTAGAAGACCCAGGAAGAAATAGCTGTAGTCCCACATTCACCTGGATGTAGAGATGATGAAAATTTTGAAGGACTTATACCTAGGGATTGTGAAGATGTTAATTAATTGTCTTGTAAACATTTCTACAAAGGTGTGCCACAATCCAGTGTGGGTTATCCTTCTCCCTTCCTTCCCTCCCCTCCCAGAGAAGGCCACCCCCCACACAACTGGGAGAGAAGCCAGGACCTGCTCAGTGTGGGTGCTGAGGGTAATATAGGACTTAATTTCTTGGAAAAGATTAACTAGGTGAATTTCCCGGCACAGCCACAAAACTCATATGACCAGAAGCCTTTTCACATGGTGAGGAAATTTCATTTTGTGTGGCCCAGTCAGAGTGGGTACCTTCATGGTTTCTGCTAAAGAAACAGCTCTTGATGAACCTGAGCATTGTATTTCACCTGTCACAGTGTTGCCTGTCAAAACACATAACCTGACAAGTCTGGAGAACTCCTCACTCTGTATGAATCGATTATGGGCTTGAGCAGATACAAAGAGGATGTTGATTGCTTGAAAATCTGTGCTATTAACCCAGAAACACTGACAGGACTTGGTGCCAGGTCTTAAATCAGCTGACAGGCAATAATAAGCAACAATCTAGCTCCACTGACACCTTTCAAGGCTGATGATCTAATGAACTGCTGAGATGTCATTCAAGGATAAGGATATCTTCCTGAAAAGCAGAAGCTGAAAACAAGCAGGGTGGAAACTGCTGTAACACACACTTGAGCAAAACCAAACCCTGGTAATATAATGGGAACAGTTGGCTAAAGAGGCAGGTGACACTGAAATATTTTGGGGTTTCCAAACACTGATCTTCTAACTGAAAGCTTAGTATCTGTAAAGATATGCATGGGACTAATTTCCAAAAACTCATCCACAATGAGTGTGTCTGTGGGCTTTTAAAACTATTACCCCCAACTGTAAGGATGAAATTATCCTGGTGATTATCTGTGAGTGAGGAGAGATATCTTCCAGGAGGGTTTTCTGGTGCCCTCAGAAATTTTCACACACTTGTTGTTTTCCTCATGGCAGAGCACCATCACAGAAGAAGAAGTTCAGAGGATGAAGGAGCAATTCATGTCTGTCTACGATGTCACTGCTGATGGACGCTTGCAAATCCAGGAGGTATCTCTGCCCAGCCCCAGCCCAGGATTTGTTCTATAGAAAGATGGAGAATTAGAACAGACTTTTTATAAGGTCTGTAGGAATAAGACAAGGGATAATGGTTTTAAACTGAAAGGAGGTAGACTAAGAGTAGATTAAGGGACTTTTTTTTAACGAGGGTGGTGAAGAACTGGAAGGGGTTGCCCAGGGACTTGGTTGATGCCCCATCCCTAGAAACATCAAAGGTCAGGTTGGACAGGGCTCTGAACAACCTGATCTAGTTGAAGATGTGCCTTCCCATTGCAGGGGAGTTGGATTGGATGACCTTTAAAGGTCTCTTCCAACCCAAACCATTCTGTGATTAAGACCTGTATCAGGCTTGGGAGATCTGGAAGATAGAGCCTGGGTGCAGAGGTGGTGAGTCATGGAGTATTACATTGGCCAGATCCTTTGGTCTGGAGTTTATTCCAAGGGAGAAATATGCCAAAGCTATATTTCACATACTGAGTCAGCAGCTACCCAAGTTCTTTCTTTTCTTTACTTTCATGGTATGGGTTTGTTTTTTGTTGTGGGGATTTTTTTTAATTAAAAAAAATTTTTATGCAGCTTGCAAATATGATCTTGCCGGATGATGAGAACTTCCTACTTCTTTTCCGACGGGAAACTCCCTTGGACAACAGTGTGGAATTCATGCGGGTCTGTATCTCCACACTGTCTCCTCCCCCTTGCACACCACCAGCTTTTTCAACACCAACCCTTCCATTCTCTGTAAAACACAGCTTAGAAATAAATGAGTATTGTAGAAGCAAAACTCGTTCTGACCTGTTCAGGTAGAGAAGGCTTCACATTATTTACACCATCAAAATGGAGGTGTGTATCTAGGTCTTGACCGAGGGTACCCGGAGAACTCATTGCATTTCACAAACACTCAGCTACCTATCAGTCATGCCACTACAGACAAAATGTCCCCACTCATCAATTCACCCCTGCCCCTCACCTGCAATACAGTATAGACCAAGACAGCAAAGCAGACATATTTTAAGCACCATTTTATCCTGAAATGTTAGACTGTTAGGGCATGGAGAGGAAACCTCCATAAGTTGGGTCAACAAGCCCACAGAACGTTACCCAGTCTTCCTCTGATCTCTGCCCCTAAGTATCCCAACATGGACTTTCAATTTTTCCAAGACCACATGCAGTTACTTTTATTTCACATTCAAGCTGGGGGCTTCTGCAGATCAATGGCCTGTTGTGTGTGGCCTTGACTCAGAGCAGTAAAATAAGCTGTCTGTACAAATTAGGTAATAAATGCAAAACAGTTTATTAGTATTGTCTTCCTTCTATAGACAGTGTGTCTGCGTTAAACATGTGATAGCAGCATGTAGCATGTACAGCATCCAAGTGTGAGTAAGAGCTATTGTGTGAAAAGTTTATTTTATTTCATCTACAATTAATTAAATGTTGGCTAACGCAACAAGTTGCTCATCATGGAAGTTCTGCTTTGAATTTTTACAATCTATCACTGAGCAGATGAGTAACTGCAATATTTATGTGCTCTCATCAATCTATCCCCATTCAGATCTGGCGCAGTTACGATGCTGACAGCAGTGGATTTATTTCAGCTGGTGAACTCAAAGTAAGTTATTCTAACAAATCTCTTTGGGCTTGACCTACAGGTCACTGATGTCAATGGGAGCCCTTCCATCAGCTTTACCAATTTGCTGTCTTTTTGTGTGATTTATAAATGGCATTTCTGGATTGTTCACTGTGAGTTTAAGGACTTGTGCCTTCTGGCATGGTCTCAGGGGCCCTGCAGGAGGGAGGATAGTTTGCTGTTGCACTTGATGTCCTGCTTCCCCCTAATCTTGTCCCATGACCCCAGCTGTCTTGGTGACCTGAGGCATCCAGTAAGCCCCACAAACACTGCCTCACCTTGATTTTGCACATGTGCTTCTCCTAGCTAAACAGGGCCAAAGCAGTTGTGTTTTATTAAGGGGATTTCTTCACAATCTCCTCCTGAACCTGCAGGTTTTCCAAACACTGATTTCTCATTAAAGCTCAGAGTATTGAAGCAAGAACCTGTTCAGAAACCATAACTCAAACACTTTGAGCCAGCAATCACAGAAGTCCATCCCTGGGCTACGCATCATGTGCTGAAGCCTCAATGTGTGGTTTCAGCCTTTGTCCCAGCAAAGATAGAAGAAGAGGCTTGAGTATTTAACTGAATGGCAAATATTTTGATTGGAGAGCATTTGGCAAGTATTGCAGGACTTATGTTGTCTTCTGCTTATTTCATGAGTCTATTAGGACTCACTCCAGTATGCTTATTCTGGGGAAATTTAGTTACTTTCTAATTTCTTAAAAAACCCCGCTTTTAAGCTAAAAAACCTGAACTTTGTCAAACTGAACAGGAATGTGAAACTCAATTTGTGTAACCTGGCTGAACTTGAATTTAATTTCCTACTGTTATTTCTTGAATTTACTTAGAGAGTAAAATTTCTCTCTTTTCATACTACAGGATTTCCTGCGAGATCTCTTTTTGCAGCATGACAAGATGGTTGCTGAAGTAAAGCTGGAAGAATATACTGATACTATGGTAAGAAAAGATAGAATTAATGTGGTTTAGATCAGAGTTCAGCCTAAAATCTCCTTTAGGGTTAATGTCTGCAGGGTCATAAAAGCCCTCACAAAAGGTGTGTCCGAGATCCCTTGGGGGAGTTAGCACACACTGATGGTAACAGCTCTTTGCACTGGATATCAGCTGTGAATGCATTTCAAATAGTTTTGCTGAGAGTTTGACTGTTTCCCTTGAGAAAAGAGCTCAAATTTACACCAAAGCAGGCTGAGCTCTAAACCCTTTTAAATATATGTGAGGTGCATCCTTCTTCAGAGTATGTTCAGCCTCAGCCAGATGTCCAGCTCATTCACTTTGTCCTTCCCTCTCTTCCTCCTAGCAAATCTTTTTGCTCCCAAGACATGCAAGTATCTGACTTTTCTGCTCTGCAAATCCCATCAAGCCTTGCTGGCTTCCCGCTGCTTCCCTGAAAGACTGAGAGGTTGAAAGTTTCAATTCTCTGCCTGACTTATCACAATATAGCTTTCATCAACAACATAGTATTTGGTGTGGGTTTAGCTTCAGTCACCTGGATTTCAGAGCAACATATTACATCTAAACATCTAAAAACAAGAAAAGAAGGGGAAAAAAAGCTCATTTATGGATGCCATTCTCAAGGGTATAATTTGAATTCTACTAGCAGACATCTATCACTGCAATTTTCTAAATAGTTTTCAGATGGAACTGCCTTGTTTCTTGGCACAAAATCTCTGTTGTACCTAAAATCCAGTTTGGTATGCAAGCAAACAAGGAGCTTCCCACATATTTTGCAATACCATGTTATGTATGTGTGATGTGTATGTGCCTAGAAATATGACCCTTTAGAGGAATGTGAGAAACTGGACTGTTACAGAAGAGTGTATATTTTGTTTTTCATATTTATAAGACAGTGAAGAGAGAGGAATGCCAGCTGCAGAAATTATTTTCCAGCTGGCAGAGTTTGAAAACAAAAAAAGCCCAGAAGTTACATTTAAGATAAGAATCTTTCTGGTAGCATTTGCTGCTAGAAAATATCTTTCATTCTGCTCCATTAAGGTTTCCATCCCCAGTGCTAAATCTCTGGTCAGGTGCTGGGGAATTGGCAGTCTGAGGCTTGTAGACAGTGGGTGGTTCATTTCCTCCAACTCCTTTCCCTTCCCTTTAATTTCCCAAGAAAGATTTGTGATTCCAGTACCCCAAAACAGCTAGGTACTAGTGCAGCCCAGGGCTGAGAGCCAGGAGGTCTGGTTTCTATTCCCATGGTTTCTTGTGGAAGGGCTTTGTATCTCCAGAGAGGCAGATTAATCTCTATGTTAAAAGATAAGATTTGATCTGGGAAAAGGGATGTTTTGTATATCTAGGGAAATCTGAAAGGCAAATCTGGCTCCTGAGGACAAAGTTTTCCCAAGCTGAAATGCCAAAAGGATCAGGGTTATTAGAAAATGAGAATAGGACAGATGATTATTTTTTCCCCTGCAATTCTTTTCTCTAAGCTAAAGATCAAGGATGTTTATAAACACACCTGATCCCAAAAACTAAAGCAGGGTGTGAAATTACCACAGGCATAGTCGTACCCTATGATATCCTAGAATAAAATAAAATATATGAATTCTGTACATAACAGCATTTTACCACATGGGCAGTATCTTACAGCATCAGATACACTCCACAAATGATTGCATAGGAAGTTAGAAGACAAAAATCCAGGGAGGGAAGAAAGATTCAGCCTTGGCATTTGCAGAGCTGGATTAAAGAGGGAAAACTGACTCAAAGGTTTGATGCCAAGGCCCAAACCTTCCATCTGGGAAAGGAGAGAGGGCAACCCTTTGCTTCCCCTCTCTCCTTTCCCAGATGGAGTGAGGAGCTGCTGGAGTGCAGAGTTCCACTGCCACTGAGCTCTGCCACCATCACCACTGTTGAGGATAAATGGGTCAATGGCCCATCCATTTTTTCCTGACAACAGACTTTCTGTTATATCTTTGACAACCAGCAACAGAGATTCCTATTCTGCAGATTGGACATACTTCAATTTCTCTCCTCTGTTGTTTTTCTCCCACCCTTTTATCTTTTTAGAGCACAAAGTCCTTGAGAGCAGGACCTGTTTCTGCTGTACACAACTACAGGGTCTCACAGGGGTAGCCCATCTATCCAGCTCAGGGCTTTCAAGGGCCAGTGTAATTATTATTCAGTGGAAATAAGCTGTGTCTCAAGGAGCTGTAAACCCATCTGTCTCCACAGGAATATACAAATCTCTGCCCTTTTTTCTGTACATGCACAGCTGGCTGCACACATCTGAAGCAGCTATTGATATCCTGAGTAGACCCTAGGGCCTTCTGGAGATAAAGGGGAAAAGGCAAAAACTATAATTTAAAAAAAGCTAGCCCAGGCTTGAGGAAAATAAAAGGCATAATTTTATAGGTCTGTGCTGGGTATTTGCAGTTTGTGAGCATTGTGAGCCAATATCATATCAACCAATGAGGGCATGCTAAATTCTTGCCCCTTGTCCTGCTATGAATGATCTCATAACACATTAAAAAAAAATGCTTAGAAGAAAGAGAGTACATTTCTTTTGGAAGAGATTGGTTGTCTCTGGAAAAGAACACTACTTTATCAGGTTGCTTAGCAGCCGCTTCTTAAGAGGCTATTCTGTTTCCTTGACCTTGACATCCTTTCTTCAGAGAACACTGATATAGATCAGGGATTTGATGAACAAGTGATGAACTCCTATAAAGACAACAGTAGTGAACGGTAGTGAACACATTGGCATTGCAAAAACTCTGTGAGTCGGCTAAATCAGATCTTAAAGACCACTAAAGTCACTGGGGAAAATCACAAAAGAACATTTGAGTTCTCAAGACTCTTCATGGGGGAATGGAAGTGATGATGCTGTGCTGAGGAAGCCCCTATGTAGGCACTGTTCTTGGTTTTGTTTTTTTTCCATGCCTACATAGATACATATTTGCTTAATAGTCATTAAGTGTGTATTAATAATTATTTACATGCACCTGCTTGCCATTCTGAGTTTTTGAAAACAGTCTGTAGGTTTGTTGTCTTCCCGTGGGCACCAACCAAGAGCTGTTGGCAGGGAGCAAGTGCTTGGAGGTTAAAGTGAAGCCTGGTATTGCTCTGAACTTCCTGAGAGGAGACCCCAGGGGTCCCACAGAGTTGCTTTGGGAGTCAGAGTGAGCATAGCTGAAAATGGATGGAGGATTTAAATGGTGTGGTGAGAATTTTCTGCCTCCCTGAGTTAACACAAGCTGGAGAAATGGAGACCAGCCCCCTTGATGCTTCATGATGAGGACACTGTGGATGATGACCATAGAACAACCTTGGCAATCCCTCCTACCTCCCCTCAGCCCCCAAGGTTAAGCTGTTAGTAGGTTTCTGGGTCCTGGTGAAGTTTCAGCTCAGAAATACTCATCTCACATATGCATTTGACAGCATTTTTTATGAGTAACAGATTCCCCACCTATGCATGCACACAGGTGTGTACTTAAGTAGAATATTGTAAATGCTAGGATATGAACTAGATTTGAGATAGGGTTTCTGATAGTCTACAGCTTCCCAGATAGCAGCATGTTGCTTCTAGTTGGTAATCCTGATGTCTACAAGCTGCATGCAGGGCAAGCTCATTTCTGAGTCAAACTTCAGCAATTTAAGTTGTGTATTCTGCTGAGGCAGTCGCACATGCAACACTGACATTCACTTTTTGTATTTCCTTATGTTGATAATGTCAAATGGAGCATAAAAAATTCCTTTAATCTGAGCATTATTATATTTCAGTAAATTGTAAGGATAGTTATTTTTCTTCAGTCAGCATGCCATATTTGCCCACCACAGGTTAATATTCTAGAGAGGCAATAATGTAAGTGCAGTGACTAATAACAAGTATTTGTCATGAACTACAGTATTTGAAAGCTTGTGGACGGTGATGACTGAGGATGAAATCTTAACCCCAGAAAGGTCAGAATAGATATTTTTCCCAGTTATAATGACACCAGTGTTTTTCTGGGGTTTTTTGCCAAGATTCTCCAGGGCACTGAGCTATGTGCCCTGAGTGCACAAGCCAGCAGCTGAGGGCTTCTCTTCTTCTCAGGGAAAGAGGCTGGCCTCTCTCTGAGGATGATCTATGTCCACAAGCATGCACTGTGGGTTACCTTTATGGTAAATAGCATGGATTTCTGGTGCTTTTATGCTGCTGCCTCTGCAAGGATAATGCCAGTGTTTCAGTTCCATGGCTGTGAAAGCCTGTGCTCAATGCTGATGCCAACGTACTCATGCGGGTAAATAAAAGCCAGAGCACGGAAAATTCAGGTGATTTAGATCCTTAACATCTTACTAGTCAAGCTAGCATATCTTTGTTAACAAAGTCTCCTATGGCCACCAAACAAAAGGTGTAATAATGAAAAGACAAATATTTATTGTATTGAATAAAAGCCTAAACAGAATTCGTTCTGTTTGTGAACGCATCAAGCAAGCTTCCCAAAGCTCTGGAAATACCACAGGAGTGGAGTGTATCCTTCAAGGTTGGTTGCTAAAGTGCAGTCTTTGCTAATCCCTTCTCCTTCTGGTAGTGGTCCATGCTGACCTCTCTCCCAGGTGACTGAGAGGACCCACACAGCTGATGAACACGTATCTGCCTCCTGTGTCCCTTCTCAATTTAATGCCAGTGGTGCTGTCACCTCCAGTTTTGCACCACACTTGCTGTGGCATAAGCCAAGGGAAGCAGAAAATCCCATTTAAGCTCAAACTTAATTTCTGAACATCAAAACCAACAGAACTCAGGAGGCTTTTGAACACCCCAGCAGATAATGCCTTGGTTTCTTAGGAGTGAAAACAGTCTTAGAAATCCTGTGCTAAAGTACTTGTCCATGAGACACAGGCGGTCTGGCTGGGTAAGACACTGAGATTTTATCCTGAGAGGAACTTGCTGACCCCTGGGCCCTCCTGCTACTCTGCAAATGCCTTTGCCCTCCTGTCCTTCCCTAAAGAAAGAGACCATAGGCAGTCCTGCAGCTGTGCTGATGCCTGTCTTTATAGAGTCTCAATAACCTCTGTACTCCATGGCCAACTTTTGTTTCAGCTGTTGGGCATAGGNAAGTAAAACTGACAATCTCAGTGTCCCACTTATTACACACAAAAGAGAACAAAAGCAAGTTTTAGTGAGTCTGCGGATCACAGAACTATTTATTTTGGTTGTTTACTTCTTTCCTTATCTCTGTCATGGAAAATAATTCAGATTTATATTTCTCTTCAAAGAATGTGTGTGTTTGTCATATTGTGGTGTTTCAGTGGTCTTTACAACACTGAAGTGAGAAAGTAGAGATTTTCCTTTGCTGAATTAAAAGATGATGGCAGTTTTGATTCTGCACTTTAAAAAAATGGAGACGTATCAACTTTTATTTGCAAACCAAGCTCTTACATATTCTCTGTCTGCCTCAGAGTACATTCAAACAAACAGAGGGTGTGCCCTAGGTGCACTGCCATTAATATGTCAGTGAATCAATTTGTGCAAACACTTAAAAATATGGGGTTGCTTGACAGTAGAGGAAATGCATCATTTTATAAAGCATACTGCTAGATGCAATAGAGCTTTTAGTAAAATTGAGTGCTATTTAAACATTCCAGACCTTGTCCTTAATCACATTGAGATGTTTCATATCAGCCTGGCAGTGTAAATATACCTTTCAAGAGTGTAAACTGAAAATCCATCAAATTTAACATATCAAGATGGTGTGTGAAGGCAAAAGTTTAAATTAGAAACAACCTCATAGCCATTTTAATTATTTGCTTCTCACATGATGTATGCTTTGTCATATGGGGTGGGTACCCTCTGTCATTCTTTGTGTACTCATGCACACAATTTGCAGATCAGATCAAACACTCACATACTTGAAACTTGAAGGTTTAATTAAAAAACATTTCCCCAGACTGTTGCCCAAGTAATGCAGCACAGGATTGCCATGTAGTGGGTATGCATGAGCTCCCCTTGTCCTGATAACGGGATTAGGTCTATCTTATTAGCTGTGGCATCTGAACTAATCCAGTGAACACTTGCCTTTCCTCTCTACATGTTTTCCATCTTTCATTTGTTAGTTACTGGGCAAGAATTAGCTTGGCCTAGCTCTTCCAGACAGACTTTTTTTCTTTCTGTTTACCAGTATGGATGATCAAAACATTGAATGTGTTTGAAAATTGTATCCAGGGTAGTTGTGGCAGACAAAGGCCAAACAAATTAGAAAACACAAAGGTTCTCTCATGCAGAGCTGAGGGGTTGGTTAGCTGTATGTAGACATGGTCAGCCACTGAAAGTTTAATATCAAGCTGAAAGATAAGGTGTAAGAGAAGAATGTTTCCTTTCATTAAGCAATCCACCAAGGAGTTTATTACTTCTCTATTAAATGTGTTTTAATGGGATCTGCACTGCTGCAGGAAAATTATAAAGGGTTCAGAAGTGGATAGGATTGAAAACCATATGCTGGCAAAATTGATAATGAAGCAGAAAGCCTTTCACATCTAAACCACCATTTCTAATCTGCTCTGTTTCATTAAGAGTGCACAAAACTCTTCAGCCTCTTTGTTATTTGCTACTTCTGAAACCATGAAAATATACTGCACCCACAAAGTAGAGCAGATGCAGGGCAGGCAAGGCAAGGACAGCCATTATTTGTTTCCTGGAGAAGGACATGAGGCTGGAGACATTTCACTGGAAAAGAAACATGAGACTTGTCCCAGACAAGCCTCTGTGAAATGAAAATTGTGCCCCAAGTCTGTCTCTTGGACAGGAAACCACCAGTTCTGTCCTGGCCCCATGAGCTCATATAGAAATCAGGATGCTGTGATCATAGAGTTGAACTTCTCCCAGAAACTCAGTGTTTGCTGTTCTGAGGCACCACAGAGAGAAAAGCACATCTGAAGTCTAGGCTGAAGTGCTGAATTTTAGTTTCAAGACAGTAATTCTGAAATGCAGCAGAAATGGGAGAAAATAAAACACACTTTCAGGAGCTCAGAAACATGTAGGAGAGTCCAAGTGAAGTGTAAAGACTGCTAAAGGCAGTAAGTTTTAGTGTGTTTTGATAAGGATACTGTATTTTTGTAAGACCAGTGCCTTCAGCCAGAGCTGTCCTGACCTGGCAGCAGAGTTCCTGAGAGCTGGGCCCTGTGTTTTCCCCCAAAAGCTGTCCTTCCCCAGCACAGGCTGTTCTGTCTCACCCCACCAGCTGCACAGCTTTGTGGTGAGTTCCTGCAGACCATGTGGGTAACTAATGCTCCTTGGTGACCTAAACCAATGGATTTAGAGTGACATTTTCAAAAGCCCTAAAGGTACTGTAGAGTCCAAGGACTATGGTATTTCTACCACCCACATGCTGATACTTTCTCTAGCCATCTGCATAGGGTTTGTCTCCATCAGCTTACTTTAGACAGCATATTTTAGAGCAATGATGTAAGCTGGATATAGCTAAGTGGTGAGAGTGTGCAAAAATGAAGTAGTGGGGGTATTTCTCTCCTCAAACAACAGGTGAAACCAAGTTAGGCATTAATGTTCCATTGGGAGAGAGGCTTTTAAAATCTTATCTGAGCTTATTTATTTCTAGAAAGAACCTAATTAATTTTTTATGACCTGCAGAATAACTCCTTTATCAACCAGGAACTGAAGGCTTGGGTTTATCTCTCTGATGGCAGTAAGGGCTGTCATTGCAAGGACATTTCTCCCCAGAAACCAGCAAATGCAGTTTCTGCTCCCATCCCTTCCTCTAGCCTTGTGCCACTGCTGCTCCAGCAGAGACCAGGGAAAAGTGCCATCTTGCTGTGGGAGGTCTAATGAGGCAGGAAGCAGCATGCAAGAAGTTACATCAGCTGGGAGAGAACAAATTGGACTGATGCAACCAGAGAGAAGTCCTCAGGATGGCCTGGCAGCTTTATTTGTCTTCCCAGCTCTGGGGCAAAGGAAGATTCAGAAGTGTGTCCTCTGTGGAGGACTGCACAGAGCCTGTGTTTGGCAGAGGCCAGTTAAATGGGAAAATAGCTTTCTTTGTGCCACTGAACACCCACATGGCTCTCATGCTGCCATTTTCCCAAATATCTCAGTATGGGCAGTATCTCAGTCATTCATAGGACTTCCATGCTGTCATTCAGTGGGAGGAAAAGTGAGCCCATACCAAATGCCTCTTCAAAAATTCTGTCCAAACCTAAAAAGTGTAAAATACTTGGAATAATTAATGGTATAGAGTCTGCTGCAGAATCTCACTTTAAACGTGGTACAATAAAGGGTTACCACGGACTTGCTGTCCTTGCTCCCCTTGAGCAATGGGCATGAAAGAGGCAGCACTGACAAGACTGGCAAAATCTCCCTGAGAAATGGCAGCTCTCCAGATGCTACCTTTTCTCACATGATTATTATGCTCTGCCCTGGCTCCACTGCTGGGAAGTGCTCAGGACATGCTACTGGCTCCCACATGTTCAGGCTATGTCATAGAGGATAATCCTGTCCCTCTGAGCTTTGTCAGATGGGGGCTGGTCTGGGCCTTCTCCATCAGCTGTGCAATACACAAATGATCTGTAGTGAGCCAATTACTCTGCACTTAACAAGCAAATGTGGTCTATCAAGGTAAAATTAATGCATATTCCTTAGCTGAGTATTTGACAAAGAAAAGTAATCTGTCATAGTAAAAAATTCATCTTCCCCCCCCACACACAATGTGGAATGTTTTTTTTCTAGAACTTTGAGTTCTGAATGAGTTATTCAGGTTTGAAACTCATTAAGCATCACCCCCACTCCTTTCTTTGTAATATACCCCTTTTTCGTGCCCTGAAGAGAAATGTAGAACCAAATACAACAAATATATAAATATTATTTCTTTTTTGTGATGGCTCATCAAAATGATGCTATTCAGGAAAAGAAAAGGGTACGTTTTGAATTCACATTTAATGTCTTGATGTTGGCAGCCTGAACCTTCTTCAGAGTCTTAGTGAATTCTAACAGCAGGCCTTGAGCCAAGCAAGCCCCACAGCTTTAGTAGTGTAAAATCCTGACCTGAGTGCTGATTAGAAGGTGACATTTGCAGCTCAGCTGCTTAGAAGCCACAGCAACACTCAAAGGCAAGGATAGAATCCAGGTAAAAGTGTTCCAAAATTTCCCTCTTTTTCTGGCATTTTTTTTTTCAGGGCCAAGGCAATATCAGTATTTAGTTTTTGAAGGTCTTTTCTGCAGACTTGCTTTATCCCCATGTGAGGTGAGAAGGGAGCAGTACTGGTATTTGATTGCTTTGGCTAATTGCTGTCAGAAAGCTGATGGGTTTTGCTATTGCCTTGTGCCACCCTCACACTTGGTGCTAGCACAAGATGCCATGCTGCCCAGGGTTTGAGCAAGCACCCTGAGCAAGCAGAGGGAAGGGAACAGGGCAGAGCAAAATGTATATTGGTGTTTTCTTTTGTATATGTGCTCTCTTTGTGGCCTGTCTATTTTATCTCTGTCTTCTTAATTTATAGATGAAAATCTTTGACAAAAACAAAGATGGACGACTGGACCTGAATGACCTGGCAAGGTAGGATTTAATAATGTTGATGGGCTGATTCAGCTCACAATGGTAGATCCATGCAAGGTGATGCTCTCCCTCTAGGCACCTGCAGTTGAATTCCACCTCCTTTGGAATTAGGTCTGCTCTGATCCCACCCCTCAAAGACATGGTCTCCATTGCAATAATCTGAGAATTTAGAGCCAGTGAAAGGAGCAATGCCAGGATCTGTCTGTACCACTTCAATGTGCTTGGGCGTAATCTGAGGTGTTTTCCAGGAGATGGCAAAGCAACCAGTGACTCTGTTTCTCCACAAGAAGGATGACAATCCTTTCAAAAGGGTCACAGACATGCATTTATTTTTCATCATTATGTGCAGCAGGGATTGCAAAGAATTTTTACTGCATTTTGAATAATGAAAGTGCCACCACCAAAGAGTTTGGCCGTGGCAGTAAGAAAGAATTTGGAGAGCCAAGGTGAGATGCTTGTGAATGGAGCTGGGTACTCAGTCATGGGCCTCTGTCTCTTTTCTCTCCTGGATGCCTCAGAGGCTTTCAGATGATTTTCACTGCCTAGAGAGTATGCCTCTCTCTGTAAAACTATGTACATTGGTTGGATAGGGCTTTAAATTTGCAGATGCAGTCTTAAAAGACCAGTTTAGAGGATGAGGGGAGAGAGGTTTGCCATTGTTACTCTCTGCTTTGGATCCCAACAAATGCCACACAAATAACTGCCGTGCATATAGCGGTTCCCTTTGACCATGAAATATAATCTGAGGCAGGACAAAGAATATCTAAAGGAGGTTGCTGTTACAATTTTCTCCTTTTTTCCCTTTTTGGAACCAGGCCATCTGAGGCTGTCTTCCAGTCTGAGAACATTTCTCAGACTCCAAATCCCTCCATGTGCGGACACAGCTCAGCATGCCCTGTACCATGGGCTCTTAAAACCTCAGGGTTAGCAGAGCAGCTGGGGAGAGAAAAGGGTTTATCAGTGCTTGACAGGCTTTAGGAGATGAAAAGAGAGGGGTTCTGCCAGTCTTGGTGCACAGACCAGTGTTACTTTGTCCTTTACTTTTACAACAACCAAGTCTCCCTGCAAGAGAGCCTTAAATCACTTTCTTTAAAGCCGCACAGCAATCCAGTTATAAGGAATGATTGTCTGGTAGCTCTTGCTTTGGAAGCTGACACCCTCCGTTGTGCAAGACCACCAGAAATGCTCTAGAGAAGTGATAGTGCTAATAGGCATGTCTATGGTGAACCAAAGGGCACCCTCTGTGCCCCATCAGACAGGGAAGAAGGTGAGGGTTCCCACAACAACCCTCTGTAAATTACCCCACATTCAATTTTCTCTTTTATAGGCCTTTAATCTAACATCCCTTTGTTTTGCAAACAATGAGAGCTCAGAATAGTTCGTGTGCAGATGGTAAAGTGAAAAGATCATAATTTAAATCTCTCCATTCAGGATTCTGGCACTTCAGGAAAATTTCCTTCTGCAATTTAAGATGGATGTAAGTAGCACTAATTTTTGATACACTGATCCTGTCTTTCTCAACTAAGATGACCTGGGCCCAAACTTGAAATTTTTGCTTTAATTTTTCTTTTGTTTGTCCTCTCTGTATGCAGGCTTGCAGCACAGAAGAAAGGAGGCGAGATTTTGAGAAGATCTTTGCGCACTACGACGTTGTGAGTCCCATGAGTCAGTTCGTTCCCTTGTGGTTTGTAAATGACAGATTTAACATGTGCTGCTGAGACTTCTTTCTCCTTCTGAGTGCTGCTGGAGTCACTGAGGAGCAGCAGCTGTGCCCAAGCACATGGCCCACGTGCCCAGATGCCACACTGGGAGGGGTAAAGTAGGGACAGAGAGGAGCAATGCTCGGAGATCTTATGTCAAGGACCCATTTTGACTTTCTCCATTGCCATGGCCAGCACTGCTGCATTAGCAGTTTTCCTGAAGGAGATGCAAGGGAGGCAGAGGAGGTGGTGGCTTTAGCACTCACAGTCTCTGGCAGTTCAGGACCTGCATCACCACCATTTGATACAAAAACGAACAAACAAAAAAACTCCCTTCAAATACTGAACCCATGGTTGTTTAGGGAGTCTGGCTCAGGACAGACACAACAATTTGACTACCTATTAGACATCAGCAATTCAGTGCCACTTCTGACAGTCACACAACTCAGAGTGGTGGGAGATGTTGTTCCTATTTGGTGGGAAGAGATGATTTGGGAAAAATAAAGGGATCTTTGATATTAGATATTAGGAAGAAATTCTGTGAATTCTGTGAATTCTTTGCTATGAGGATAGTGAAGCACTAGAACAGATTTGCCCAGAGAAGCCGTGGATTTCCCAACACTGGAAGTGTTCAAGGCACGGTTGGATGGGGCTGTGAGCAACCTGGGCTAATGGAAGGTGTCCCTGGCCATGGTGGAATGGTTGGAATTGGATGATTTTTAATGTCCCTTCCAACTCAAACCATTTCATGATTCTATGAACTTTATGCTATAAATCTTGGTGACCAGCTGCTAGTATTGACCAGCAAGCACTGTGGTGGTTGTGACTCACTGGGGAGTTTTGATGTTTATTCCTTCTTTCAGAGTAAAACAGGAGCACTTGAAGGCCCAGAAGTGGATGGGTTTGTCAAAGACATGATGGAACTGGTCAAGGTATCTTCATGGCTCTGTTTGTCAATGCTCTGTATTTCTTAAAGATGATTGCTTTTGGAATGGCTGTGTACACAGAGACACTAGTAAGAACATAGAGTCAAATTTTAGTTTGATTATCAGTAGAAGGGAATGTCACCATTTCAGTATATATACTATAGAGCATTTCACTGTATCACAGAAATTCTGCCTCACAGCTTCCCTCAGCAATTCTATTTTTAAAAGGTCCATTCTAGATTGTAATTTGAATTAGGCAGATGTTACAGCATGGCGTGATGGGTCATCACAATTTCTTTCTTCTGTTTTCCTTGTGGATGTGGTTCTCACCAGAGTGACCTCAATGTTCATTAGCTCATCCCAGGGCTAAAATTGAAAATTACTTGAGGTCTGTCTGCAATCAAGAGTACTATACCCAGTGTGTCTCTTCAGCTCCTGATGGACAGAAAAGTCTGTCTTCATTGGATTATCTTGAGTTTCCAGATGCAGTCCAAGATAGAGCTTTTGACTCAAACAGAATCTGATCTTTAGCTTCCTCTGAGCCTGAGCTGTTGCATTTCCACACCGTGTGAGATATTTGTGCTGCCACATCCATTCAGGAGAGAGCAGAGAATGGCAGCTGTGTGCTGATGGCTGTGTGTTTGTGTTCTGGCCATGTAGTGTGCAGGGAAGGGTGTGGGGATGGGCAGGAGGCTGGATTTGTGCTCTGTGTGTGTGTGTGTGTAAAGGAAGGAAATCTGTACTTTGCCTAATGGCCTTCATCAGCATTGCCCTTGGACACCACAAGCTATGCTTGTGAATTTGATCCCCTCCTGAGAATGTGGGAAGCAGAACAGGCAGTACAGTGTTAGGAGTGTACAGAGACTGTAGCCTGTAGAATGTTTCTTCAACATGAACTTGATCCACAAAAAGTATTTTTACATTGCTGACTAGCCTGTAAAATAGCAATAAGCTGACAGAAATGTCACATTAGTCCTTGCACAGCAGGTTTGAGAGAGGAAGCCGGACAAAAGCACAGGTTTGGTAGAGCAGGGATCTGCATTGCACAGCTTTCTTAAGTTTTCTTTTATATGGATCAGATACTGATGGCCTTGACTGAACACAAAAGTCATGGTGCATTTCTATACAGTCACACTTCTATACACTTCCATGCACCTTCTGCTTTTCCAGGGCATCCTTTCCCCATCTTCTGTTTTCTTCCCCAAGGCTTATGAGATGATGTGGTGCCTTTTGGTCATTCTTCCTTGGGCAGATTTCCCAGTTGCTACATGGTGGGCTGCTTTACAAGCTGGGGAAATCCAGAGCCGTTTTCTCTCTCAGCACACTTTTTCTCTTTGCCTGCAGCCCAGTATTAGCGGGGTGGACCTGGACAAGTTCCGCCAGATCCTGCTGAACCACTGCGATGTGAACAAGGATGGGAAAATTCAGAAATCAGAACTAGCTTTGTGTCTCGGGCTGAAAATTAACCCATAGCAGGGAAAGTGCTTGTGGTTGTGTTTCTCTTGAAAGATTTGCCTGCTGCTCCTCGTAGAAGTGTGTTCTGTGCTGCTGTGGGAGCAGTGGGGAGCTGAGGCACCGTGCTGCCAGGCTGGAGAGTGGGATTTGCATGGGAGCCTCCTCACTCCACCAACTCCTTTGTGATGTTCACTTGCTGCTGCCTGTCGTGGGTCCCCTTAGCAATGTCCCTGCAGCAGATGAGCTGCTCAGAAGAAAGGTTCTGAAATGCTGCCCTACCCCTCTCTAGAATAGGAACAAGCATCTCCTCAAAAACATCCTCTCAGTGCTCTCAGAGTAAGGCTACTAAGTGTTTCTGATGGTCACTTTATATGTGTGAAGTCATTACTTTGGTGAACATTGTGCCTTGTGCATTTAAAATATTGAATGGATGACAGTGTATTTGTACAGAAATAAAATGGCAATTACAGAAATTCAGTAACATCAAAGTTTATGTGTTATGTACTGAAAGCCATCTGCCACAGGCTGGCAGACTGTACATAGTAGCCTTTTATGTAGCATGCATCAAATGGCAAGAGGTCTTGTGATGCCTGTCAGTTGTGGGGTTTAAATCTGCAAAGAAATGTGGTAGATCCTTCCCATGGGGAAACCACACACACCATATGGTTTGGGGTTTGTGTGTCACCCTCACACATGTCACCCTCAGGATGAAGCCACAGAATGACATCTCTTCTGGAGGACACTTCTCTTTCTACCCAAACTGAAATAACCTACAAGCTTTCAGTAAACTGGATAACTGGAAGGACAAAAGCCTGATGAGAGCAAAGCTCCTCCATAAGCTTAGCTTTTTTTCAAATCTATTAAAGTAGGTAGATATTTGTAACCTTTATGGAATTCAAAGCTTCCTATCACTCCTGGACCATGAGTGTAGTCCCGGAGCCCAGTGCCATGTGCCACATATTTCCCTTTTCCAAAGGCTTTGACTGAATATTCAAAAATACCTACACTATGATGCCCATATAATTCTTTCTTCATTTCCCAAGAGAAAATTGCAGAGGAGAGGTTGTTAGAAAAATTCCTCATTTCACAGTTTCTGTCTCCTACATATGACAGACCCACACTTGACACTACTAGGGTCTTTCTGGTTATGTTTTCCACACCAGGTAGCACAATGAAACATTCCCATTATACTCAGTTTTGTAAAAATTAATCAGAAATTGCCTTCAGTCAACATGAATAGAGATGTAAGCACAGATTACATAAAGCTCTTAAGAACATACTCATCTTATGCTCATTTTCTATTTTCATTGATGATAATTTCACAGACCAAACAAGTGCTAAGTGCTTGTTTAACCCCAGCACAGAGCTAGAGCTTTAAATTCTGAAACTGCTTTTTATGACCCTGGCAGCAACACAAATCACAACCACAATAACAGAGCTTTACAACTGTTAAAAAAACCCATAAACAAGGAATCAGGCCTTAGCATTAACTCCTCAAGCCAGCAGGGGTGCAGCTTTACTCATGGATGCTCACACCCCTCTAAGGGAAGAGCTGTGGTCAGAAGGGCAGGACCACCAGCAGAGAAATCCCCCACACTGCTGTTTATCAGACATGCTTTATCACCATCTTTGAACAGCTTGTAACAAATTTAGCAGGGTACAACCACTATTATTTTATTGTACCTCAAATAGGTTGCAGGATGTGACTGATCAGCATAAGGAGTTAGGCCTTTAAGTATATTCCTCTGTTTCTCTCTCTTCCTTCAGTCTTGGTATCATTCTAATTGTTACTATCCTTTTCTTAAACTAGAGGTTTTATTTCTTTGGACGTAGGAGATATTTCTGTACTATCCCCTTTGATACATTTCCACATATAGATGTAAGGTCTTTTTCTCTTTGCATTTCCCAGTGATGGAAGGTTTCTTTTCTGTTTCCCCTCTGTTTAATCCTACTCATATGAGTAGAACTTTTTCTTTTTTATTGATGTATAAATTGAAGCATATCCTGTCTTGCCTCACCAAAACTACACCAACTCTTAACTTAAAGGGAAAATTAATTTCAAAGACTTTATACAACCACAACTCTCAAGAATAATTAAACACTTCCTCTTTATTGAAATGCTATGCATTTCACATCCTCTACAGCCAATAGTTTTTATTCAACAGACACTGAGCAGTAATGAATTTGAGATGTCAGTGTCATAATATGTTTTGCTTCTATTATACAAGTCTAGGATTTTTTTTAAAATACTGATTTTGACAGAGGCTTCACACAACTAGTTTTACAAGCTTTTAATGCCGGTGCATAGCCTCCAGTAAGTGAGTTTAAAAAAGCATTTTACAAAACATTAGCAAGAAGTAATTTGGAATAATGAATTAAAAGGTTATATATAGAACCCACAGAATGAGGTTTTATGATTTTGTTTAGTTAGTTTGTTTTCCATTCCCATTTCCATTTCCCAAATAGGGTTTCTGTTCTTTTATGGTGTCCTGGCCAGAAACCAGGGAGCAGGAAAACAGACATACATGCTGTCTTGTTTGCAAGGACCATAAGGGACAGCCATATCCCAGTGGGACTAGAGCCTCAGTGAGCTGCAGATCCACTCTAAGCAAAATAAAATGTCAGGTGCAGTGGGATTTGAGCCCACATTACAAAGGTCAGTGAGGCAATCACTAGTGGGACATCATTTTGTAAACTTGTAAACCTCTGAAAGTCAACATTAAGGCAGGGAATGGGCATTTTGAGGCTTCTTGCAGAGAAAGCCTGTTTTTTGCAGAGCTTTTTTGGTTGTTTTTTTAAAATTATTATTTTCACTTCTATAATAAATGATGTACCACGTCCTTTGATCTCAGGCTCTAGTAATATCAACCTTTTAGTTCCTGTAGATATAATGCTGAGCAATGAATCTGATAAAGTGTAGCTGTTTTCCATTTTTCAAATTTGAAGGGTACTTCTATGTACTCCTATGTACAAACCACAAGAGAATATTCCACATTTGAAGGATTACACAGAAATACTTGTTTTGCATTAGATATATGAAAACAGCAAAAATTTCTGTGGTTGTCACTCACTTTTTAGGAGGCTGCATCATGGTAGCTAGTATTTGAAAGCAGAAAGTGAATAAATATCTTTAAAAATATAGTTTTCCCTTGGTATTTTCATGTTTTTCTTTAGTTAGGGGATTCATAGTTTTCTATCTCTTCATAGTATGCAAATCTACTGAAATAAACTTTTAACTGACTCATCATATTTCATAAATGTATTTCCAAAGCACATTTAGCAGCCACAGGTGTAGTGGTCAATATGCACAATACTCCCAAATAAGCATTTTTATGGTTGTTTTTTTTTCTTGTTTAACTGGCAAACTGCTGGATCTGGAAATTATTGTGTGAATTTCCTCAGAACAAAGCTATTCCTTTGCTTCCCTTTTCACTGTGAGTTGTATGAGATCAGGCCCAGCACTCCTGTCATGCTCCCTGCTTGTCTTGGCTCTTCTCATTTTTGGTACTTGACCTAACTTTTACCTGGATGATTTGACATGACACCTTCATTCAGGAGAAGCTGACTCTAAAAGCTTCAATTGTGTGGAACTGATACTCATGAAAAATTAACGTTTATAGGGCTTTTAAAGTCAAATCCACCTCTTGTTTAATATGGTTCTGCTGAAAATGAAGGTCTCTTTTCTTCCATCATTTTGAAACTCAACACACTCTTTGCTTGTCCCAAACCATCATAATGGGGACTTGCCACTGGAGGCTCCCATTTTCCTAAGTCAACCTCACAACCCCAAATGGCTCACGAGCCAGTTGTGCCTGGGTCTGTGCAATTTTTTCCCTAAGATAATGAACCCATATATACACACTCATCCCTTTCCCCAGTCTGAACACACTCCAGGAATCTCACATCACTGACACACAAACTGGAAACAAATGAGAAGTTTAGGAATTGTAGCATTTAATCAGTGCTCTATTTTCAGATTTTAAGAAAAATATTATCTCTCTTTGTTCTCACAATTTTGCTTTAAATAACGGTTGTGAAGCTGCCTACACATCTTACAAAAACTGCTCTTTATTCCAACTAAAAGCTAAGAATTGAACATCAGTCCAAAAGAGGGGTTGGGCATAGGAAACCAGCACAGTATTTTGATTAATCTCCTTCTCTGTTTGTCTAGTAAGAGAATAGTGTCAATATTCATGAAAACAATTGTGACTAATGCAGTCAGCAAGACTATCAGAGAATCTTCTGCCACGTTATAATAGGAACTCATCACTAGAAACACCTTAATTACAGCTATTATCTCTTGAAATGTCTGAGTAACTCTTAACATTAATCTGATTTGAAATAGAAAGTTTTCATTATGTAGTGAGATGTTAAACAGGGCTTTGCTGTGTAATTACATGGGGTAAAGTAACTATGAAAGTCGATTTTGTATGAAGGCTACACTGACTGCTAATTAAAAGACCTCATTTTCTGGCACCTGTATTTTCAGTATTTCTGTGGAGAATTGAGTCTCATTTTAAGTAACATTCTCACATGGGGAAAAGGGAGAGTAAAGAATGCAGTTATGACCACTAAGAGAAAATAAGGGAATCATTTATTAATGCCAAGAGACATCCACAGGGAGCTCATACTGGGTCCCAAAGGTAAAAACATTTCCCTGCCCTCTCTTTCTTAGCTTGAAATCACTGATTTTCACAAACTTGTTCCATGGTAAAGCATCCCGCTTGCTGCCTGCCATATGCTTAGCCTCTACACTGTCTTCAGACACTTCAATTTATTTCTTCAAAGTTGCTCTAGTCCATAAAAATACACCCTGCAGATGTGCTGGACACCTTGCATAGATAATGACAGAAACAGAGAGGATATCTCTGCACAGAAAAAATGTTCAGCACAATAGCACACACAGTGTGGACAAATGTTCAGGCTGCATCTCTGACATCATCTGGCATCTCTAGATGAGCTATTTCAGGAAAAAATCAATTTGAGAGGATTTTAGGGAGGCACAACAGCCCATGAGAGATAATATTACTGGGTAGCATGTCTGGAGAATGGGTGTCTGCTCCAGGCTCAGGGAGACCTGGTTTGGGGTCACTGCTCTCCCCAGCATCGTGGCTGCAAATCTGAAATGTTTTCAGTCTGCTCAATCTTACCAGGGGAGGGCTTCTATTGGGGATGATGAGAGCACATAACTGCATATTTAAAAGGAGTCATTTTGGTTTGGAAGTGTGCTTTCAAGGGATATATTCATGATAACAGCCATCATGTTCTCCCTAAAGGAGAGCTGAAGGTGCCAGTGCCCACATGCACTGTGAGGGACTGCATGGGTTGCACTTTACTCTGAACCTTCTCACCCCTTTGAGGTCCTCCTGCACTGGACCCTGGATTCAAAGCCCAGGGAAGGATGTCCAGAGGAAATTCAATGAATTTAGGCCCTAAATTAATTTTCAATTCGGCTGCAGCCTGCATCCCTGCACAGTAACATTTGTTCCAACTCTTCCATGGTTCTGTTTCATAATCAACACTAGAATGTAAAGAGAGAGAAAAGGGTCACTGCCGATGTGGTGTGAAGAAATCACCCTGCATCTCTCTGTGAGTGGGGAGATGGGCTTTGATGACAGAAGCTGCATGGGGCAGCCACAAGCTGAGTCCTCTTCCCCCAGCTGCTGCCAGACTGCAGAGCCCCCTTATAGCCCCTGTGGAGCAAGAGCAGCTCGGGATGGCAGGAGAACTGGCTGTGGCTCTGTTTCCAGGCATATCCTAAAGCTTTTAAAGATGAAGGCTTCCAAATTAAATAGTAATCGTGGTATGAAATGGCAGCATGAAGGTTTGCTCAGGTTGATACCCCAGTGAAATACCTCTTGCCCTGGGAGAGGCTGTTGTCTGCTTTACACTGATAAAAGGCTGTTACAGAGTTGTCAAGGGGCTTCTAGCAGCTGGTAGAGCTAAGGAGAATGTGTTCTCAGTTTTTGACTCCCTGCCAAGTCTCATGTAAAATATTACTCCCAATGCCTGATAGAAAGGAGGATAGAGATGCATTCAGCAGTCTTGCTTAGGTGGCTGTTTGAATAGATTGTTATTATCTGTTGCTTTGGCCAATATGTCTCTCAACTTTGATGTTATGACCAAGACATTTTCATTTATTGTTGTTAATACTTAGGGAAGGGGTTAATTTCTCCAGCATATTAAAATTAGAAGCCAGGAGACTGTTGGGTGTTCTGTGCCAGGGTCAAACAGAAGCCTGGAAAAATTTTGTTTTTACATGAGGATCCAGGTGGCAGCTGGGTAGCAGAGCCTGGAGAGAAATATAGAATCTCTGGTTTTTAGATGAGCCTCAATTTAGCTGGGGGACAGAGCAAGGGAAGCAGGTTGCTACAGATTAGGGGAAGATCAGTGACTTTTTAGACAGGCTAACCAGTTTGTTGAGAAACCCAAAATGCACACAAATTCAGGCCAACCCATTCTTTTTTCAGTTCTTCCTGCAAGCAGAGAGAACACATGTGATGGCTCAGATGATACGCAGAGCTTGCCAAGGTGCCACAATAACTTGATTTTTTGCCTAAGAATTAATTAATGAGATCAATGAAGGCAACTGTTCCTGCCTTTCTGATAAGTATGTGTGCATAGGAGCAGTAAGATGAGTCTGGGACATTTTCTGGTCACTAAGCTGAGAGTGATCTGCTTGGGCTTATGTTGTGTAGGAGATTCTAAACAAATCAATAGATATTTCCTATCTATATTTTTATCACGAGTTAGCAATACAAAGTGCTAATACAGGTGGCATATTACCAGGACCTTAAATGATTGATATAATTACAAGATGGCATTTAGAGACTCATTCTACAATTTCTTTAACCATCTCTGTCTAATACATCTCTGTCTAATACATCATACAGTAAGGAATTCTTTTCATGTCTAAACAATGGAAGATTCTATGGGCCTGCCATTAATGACATTCAGAGAGCTATGTTTTAGTCTTCTAAGAACTAGAAATTGCCTGATGTTAAAAGGGTCTTGTCAGTGTTATTATCAAGTTCCAATAAATTATCATGCACATTCTGCCTTCTGACTTTATGACTTTGAAATTTAGCATATTTTTGCCCTGGCCACCATTTCCACTCTCTGGCTGACAGGATCCCAAAGTGCTATTGCCAACACCGGGCATGCAATGCTGATGAATCAGACCATACCAGAGCAGCTGGCTTTAAAACTGTAAAATCTCTAGTTTTTCCCCTCTTTCATTGCCCCCCTGCATCTTTGCCTTGGTTTTCCTTTTTAAGGGCACCTGCAGGACTCTTTCTATCCTGTCTTCTGTTTCTGAAACCTCTTGGCTGCCACATCCACCAAGCTTTACTCTTCCTTGATTCACTGCTCTGGGAGACAGAGAAATCCAGTCAGGTAGATGGAAAGAAGAAAAGACAGGTGAGAGTATGCCTGTTCAAGGCAGAGGGATAAGCCATGCCATCACCAAACACGCATCCCTGCTTGAATGTTGATTGAAATCTCACCAGGCTCGCATCAGAGCTTGAGCTCAATGAAGCAGGGAGCTGTACACCTTTCCAGTCCACACAGAGAAGGGTGTGAGGGATGGCATCAGGCACAGTCCTGACAGATGCCTGAGACTTTCCCCTCAACTTCTTGCCACTGCCTTTGAGGTTGCTGGTGCTGGGGATGTCCTCTTTTGCAACCTTAAGTATAAATTTTCTTGGCCACATTCCTAGTTTTTAAAAGTCCTCCTGATCCTGATGGGCCTTTGGAAGAAGGAATGGACATTGCTTGGACTCAGTCATGGGGAACTACATTGCTGAGGCTGCTTCTGACCACACAAGACCCCCAAAAGCCATGTGTGAGGAGATGCAGCATACAAGCTCCGTGTACCTCTGGCATTTCAAAGCAAACAAAGGAAAATGCTCCAAAACTGGGGAAGGTACTGCCTCTCAGCTGGAGGGTATTTGGAAAGGAAGATGCAAAGTGCCTCATCCCAAAGTACAGAGTCTCCAAGGGCTGCCTGGAAAGATGCTGTGACCTCAGTTGGAGCAGGTAGCTGAGGAGCCAAAAGTCTCTGGCATCTGTCTTATAGCTTTTCCCTAACACATTTCCTTACAAGCAGTACCTTACAGTACACAACTGATGGCCCAACACCAAAACCCTTCAAAGAGAAGAGATGGCTCACATCAGTGGGATATTTATCCTTTCTCGAACTTCAAGCTTTTACCTGCAATTCATTTCTTTGCTATTAAAAGCAGCAAAAAATTCATTCACAACAAATCTATTTGTTGATGCCAATTTTTGCTGTTTCATCACAGAATAATCTAGGTTGGAAAAGACTTTTCAGATCATCAAGACCAGCTGCAGCTTTTCATCAAGAAAACCCCTATTACAATTCAGCTCTACTACCATAGCAAATACACAGAAACATGTATCACTTTGGCATAGGACAATATCAGTCATTTTCCCAAAGTGATAAATTTGGGAAGGGAGCAGAAAATGAGACAAAGTCTCCTAACTTTGTGGAGAAGTTTTAGTGACAATAGGCAGCAATGAAGCAGTGCTGTTATATGTAGCCCTTCTCCCTGGATCCCACTGTGTTGGAAGGACATCCCTTGGTCAGGGGCACCTGGCAAGGCTGACAAGCCTTAAGGTGTTTGCAGAGGTTCAGAGCTCCTCTGCTCTTGAGACTTTTTGTCACTTTATTTGTCTTGTGCTTGTGCCTGGCAGTGTCTGGGGTGTTGCTAAGCTATTGCTTTTCCTACACCAGCTACAAGATGTCTTTCTTTAGCTTTGCAAATAGGCTTTCCTTGTTTTTCTGATCTCTTCCTGCTCTGCTTAAGAAGCCTTAAATCACTGCGTGGCAACTGTCTCAGGGGGATTTGGGGTTGAGACATGGGTTAAGTGTGATAACAGCTCTTCATGCCAGCCACAGCAGGCTGACAGCAGCATTGCAGGAAATACAGGTTATTTCAGGAAACACCTTGGGGAAAGGACATCTTGCTTTTTCTGGGGGTACTGTGTCTGTCCAGGCTGTTTCACAAGGTAGGATGTGTTGTAGGAATCAGCTCCATATGAAATGATGCAGATGGTCGCACAGTAGCCACCAGGCAGGGCCTCTTCCCTGAGGTCACATAAATATCTCAGGTTCACTTATGGCCAGCAGTGTCATTAAGCTGGCTGATTGATCAAAACCAATGTTCACCCTTTAGGTAGCATACTTGGATGTTTCCCAGGTCAAATCCTGCCCTCATGTCAACACATCCAAGCCTGTTAATGCTAACTAAGAAGAAATTCAGCCTCAAGTCTGCAAAAGACACCACAAATGCAGTAGCCTAGGCTGTGAACTTCCCTCTTGAGTCATTCAAAGCCATCCAACAGCATTGGAGTTACATAGGGATCCCCACAGGGTGGAGAAACCCTAAAGAGAGATGAACTCCATTCCTGTTAACTTGATGGGCGCTGCTATTCCTCAGCAGTAATGAATGGTTTAACAAAAACATTGGTCCCCAAAACCATGTCATGTATGGGTAGAAATGGATCTGAAAATGATGATGGTTTACTCAGTGACAAAAATGTTTCTTACTTTATATTTTTTGTTATTTGGAAGAATAACAAAAAGAAATGGCTTGTGTGTTATCCTCTGCTGCATAATAATGTATTAGTAAGTTAAAATATAGTGTATATCTGTACATCATCTCCTTCAGGAGTTTGTCTGGTTTTCTTTTTTTTAAAAGATCATTACAGTAAGGATCAATTTCCTACCACACTATTGGTTTCTTTTGAGATTCAGTGGGCAAGGAGTCACATGGTAACTGCTAGCTCCAAATTTTGGCAGGCTGCTCCATCTCTGGTTTGAACCATCAGCACAGCTAACTTAATGTTCACAGAAAAATAATAGGAAACTCAGCTGATTTTAACATGCATAGATAGGCTCCTGAACCACCCAGACATGAAAGACTTCTCACAAATAATTGGTGGTGAATAATTGATGCAATTAAAACATCCACTTTTCCTATCCATGGGAGCAGATCATTCATTTCTGATTGCTTCAGCACTTTCTGGGGGATCTTTGATCAGCTCTATAAAGCACACTGTACATTTCCATTTTCTGCTTCAGATAAGTTTTATCACTGGGCAAAGGGCTTAAGGAATTAATTTAGCCCATGAGTCTGTCAGGCCTAGATTTCAGTGTAGGAAGAAATGGAAATCTCTTAAATGTCAAAGCCTTCCCTTTAAGGCTGCTGTGTAAGTCTGCCCTGAGTGTCCTGCTTTGAAAAACAAGTGCATACGAAATGCAGCACTTGGGTGCAGAGATAACAAAGCCCATCACCGGGACAAATGCATCCGATATTTGTTCTTGTTTATTCAACAGTCTTATTAGAGACTTTTAGACCACACCACTAAATAAACAGGCATGTGGCCACTTGTTATTGCAGTAAAGGGAGTTCTTTGAAATAGCAGGAAATCAGTGATTCATTAATTTAAATTGCTGCACATTCCACTTGAGAGCTGTGTTAATGGTACTCAGTGCATTCAGACCTCAGTTCTTCTGACATTCCTGTAAATTGCAATACAACATCCATATAAAATCATCACAATGCAGAACATCAACTTTGAAATATCTGACTGATTTCAAAAAATCGTCTTAGTCTCCCTTTTTTGAGTCCTCGGTGTGATTTCTCAGTTTGGACTATTTCACAGTCTTAAAATTCACTTACTAAAACCAATGTGAAAGGCAGAATTCAGTCTCAAGCATACAAAGAAGGAAATAACAGAGATCAGTGGCCCATGATCTTTCAGCCAGTACTTGTGGCTTTCACATTTCTACAGAAAATTTTGCATGGGCTAATATTAAGGAAAATTATTGCTTTGGGTAGTTTTTTTTTTAATGTCAGAATTGTTTTCTTGTCAGCACAGAATCTATAGGTCTTTTTTGCTGTATATTAAGCAACATGACTGGTATCCATTTTGCATAGTTCATACTCTCCCTACTCCTTTCCAAAGGAAGCAACCATGTCTATAGCATTACAATGTGGTAGGATTTTGTAATTGATGTAAAGGACTGCAAGAAAATGCAGCCCCAGTTCACAGGTTAAATCAGTCCTGTGGATATATACAACAGATGTGAGCTAACTAAAATTAACATTAAATGAAATTAACTTTAAATGAACTACATTGTATTTGAAAATCCACTTGAATTAAATGAGTCCTGTTTCCTTCCCTTTATTTTTTCTATTACTAATATTGCCATTTAAAGGTCATGCTATTTTCTGAAGCCTTTTCGTGAGATTTGCTGTTTAGCTGGTGGTTCTCAAATCCCACAGTCCAGATGTGCAGAGGTCTGTGCTTGCGTGGTTGGGCCCCCTTCCCCCTTGCCCACAGACATGACTCCTCGTGCAAACAAGCATTTGAAACTGCAAATTAGAAAATTAGATTTGATTGCCTCATGGCATTCAAGGAAATGGGCATTTCATGCACAAATTAGGGGTTTTGCCAAAACGAACACACAGAGCAACATGGAGGAAGATGGGCTGAAAATGCCACCTGCAGAACACATGCACACAGCACCCAGGCCGGTGTGTGCAAACTCTGGGACATTTTCTTTTTATTGCTCTATCTGCTGTGGGCTGCACAAGCATCCCTTTATGATCTCTAATTAGGGTTAAATGCAGTATATTTAACTGCAGTCAGACTTACCAGCCTGTGGGGCTCATAGAGCTTTCCATAACTTTCCAATGATTTTTTTTCTGGGTTTTTCTTTGAATAAAGAAAAGCAGAGTTTTTGAGGTATCTGTCAAAGTGCAGCTTTTTCTGAGAAGGATATGGCCCATAACATCTCCTAAGTTATCAGCTTAAGCTTCTCTTAACCTTTATTTCACAGGCACTGTGCACTTGTTTGCTGAAACCAACCTAGGAAAGTTTCTGTCCAGGGGTGATATTTGTATGATTTTGACTATAATATCGGTTGACACTTGTACCTCCAGCCCACAGCACTTGGCTGAATATCCTGAGTTAGCACAAAACTGGAATCTCACAGGGCTCAGGCTCTACCAAGTCAGGCTCTTCCCTCATGTCAGTCTCCCATCAGAGAGGGAATCTCTGTATTCCACCTTTAGCCTAATTTCTTAGGACACAGAGAGTCCCTTCTCATCTCCTCCTTTTTTAAATTTTCTTCTCTCCTGTAAGAATAGGCCCTTTGATTCCTATTTTTAAATGATGCTGTAGGATAACAAAGCTGTGTTTATGGCAATTATACTTAATAGCCACAACAAGGGTAAGTTCTATTCATAACTAGAGAAAAAGGAGCAGTGAAAGCCAGGAGATTGGTTTAGGTAATTAGAGCAGGTGAAGAATTGGACCTCAGTCAGGAGGCTTTCATTGCTCCTGTCCCACCTTGCATGAACACTGGGAGCCAGTGTTAAACCAACAGAGAGCTTGAGAAGAATTATCAAGGCTTACTGTTTTAACCTGCTTATCCTGCTCCCCACAAAGCTCTTGCCCAGAGCACTCCCAAACACTGCTTGCCTGATAGGGAAGGGAGGAGCATGGGCATTCAAAGGGGTTGTGGGTGATAGGGAATCAGTGGAGCACAGCAGGAGCCTTAGTCCTGCATCCTCAGCTCAGAGGCTTCTCAGCAACTCTGGCACAACTCAAGTGAAAAACCTTTCATCAGGCTGGCCAGAGATCACAGCTCAGTGGCACAAGCCTTAAGCTCTTTTCTGGACTGGGGCTGGAATGTTCATTTAATGCTACAAATGCCACATTAATACCTCCCAGTCACTCATAACTGAATGAACTTGGAGTAAATATTTTACAGAAGACACTTAAGCATCAATGTAGATGAACTCCTAATTTGTAGTCTAGGAGCAAATGTGGAAAAGTCGAGATGTGCTTTACTCCAACTGTAGTGTCAAAATAAATCATTCACTCCAGAGTTTTTCATGGTTTCTTATCTATCTTATTTAGTCTGTTTTGCTTAAACAAATTAATATTTCTGCTCACATTGGTTTCAGGACAGAGCCACAACCTGCAGGTCTGCCAGCCTTGCCTGGCTCAGGAAGACTTTGCAGCAGGTACAGTTTGAGCTGAGAGCACCTTGCCTCTGTCTTTAAGCCCTTTGTACCAAGAGGACATTAGTGCTGGTAACAGCTTTGGTGTGCAACAGGACTTCACAAACAGGAATCGAATATGCAATTGTAACTTGAATTAGACAACCCCAAATTTCTGAGGGCAACATTATCAGGCACACATAGCTACACATAGTGGCTGTGTTTATGCAAACATATTAACAAATGTGGGACAATTAAATGCCAGAATTCCTGTATAAGAAATAAGTGTGTGCATATTTATTTTATTTGGAGGTTGCACATACTTTTCAATCAAACAAAAAAACAACAAGGATGTCTTATTAGGAAAACCATGATGGAAGCATGCATGGGATGCCAGAGACAGTAAAATTACCCTCTAAGCAATTTGAGGCTTCTGGAGGTTTGCTTACACTGTAATTTAACATTTCTGGTGTAAGCAACTCAGTCAGACTGACATTTAATTTCAATGGTTTGGAGCTGTGGAGCCACTGCGAAGCTGGGAATAGCTGGCTGCCACTGAGTCTGGTCCAGCCTGTTCCAGCAGCCAATTTCTGCTGTTGGCAGGGAAAGTAGGCTTGGACATAGCTTCTCTCCAGCTGCAGGACTAGCCAGCACACACTAGCCAGCCATGTGGCCAGGGAGCTCCACAGGGTTGCTAGGTAGAGACCCTGAGTAAACAGAGTGCCTGGCATTAATAGCACCTTTTGGACTAACCAATTGTTAAAGTTCCTACATAATGATTAGTGCACAGGTGGTAATTATTAGTAACAAGCAATTATTAAGTTACACTTGAAAACCTTGTTGTGCCAGCTTCTGAATAAATACATCTGAGGAAAAATGTCCCTGCCCTGAGTTCCATAAGCCTTGTTTGCTGACTGTTCCCAGGGTGTGGCCAGAAGAAAAAAACAAATCACAAAATATGTTTTAAGCTCTATGTTTCAGGGGAAATTCTGTACTAAGCACTTGCAAATACTATGTGCCCCTCAGCTGCTTGGCATCATGACTCACAAAGGTGAGCTGGTAGAAGAGAACTTTGCAAAAAACCTTGCAATAAAATTTGTGGAAAGGCAGCATTTCACATTATGACACAGAGTCATAGAATCTTTTAGGTTGGAAAGGACCTTTAAAGTCATTCAGCCCAACCATTAACCCAGCACTGCCAAATCCTCCACTAAACCATGTCCCTAAGTGCTACATCTACACATCTTTTAAATACCTCCAGGGATGGTGACTCCATCACTTCCCTGGGCAGCCTGTTCAAATGGCTGACCATCCTTCCAGTAAAGACATTTTTCCTGATATCTAATCTAAAGTTCCCCTAGTGCAACTTGAGGCCATTTCTTCTCATCCTGGCACTTGTTACCTGGGAGAAGAGACCAACCCCCACCTACTGCAACCTCCCTTCAGGTAGCTGCAGAAAGTAAAAGTGTACTGCTCCTGAGGCACCTTTGCTCCAGGAAAAACACCCCCCCTGCCCCCTTAGCTGTTCCTCAGAAGACTTGTGATCCAGACACTTCAGCAGCTCTATTGCACTTCTCTGGACAGACTCCAGCACCTCAATGTTCTTTTTGTTGTTAGGGGCCAAAAATTGAGCACAAGATTTGAGGTGAGGCTGCACCAGTGTCGAGTGCAGAGGAATGATCCCTCCTCTGCTCCTGCTGGCCTCACTCTTGCTGTTACAGGCCAGGGTGCCATTGGCCTCCTTGGCCACCTGGGCACACACTGGCTCATGTTCAGCCACTGTGGATCAGCACCCCCAGGTCCTTCTCCACCAGCAGCTTTGCAGCCACTCTGCCCCCAGCCTGCAGCATTGCCTGGGGGTTTTTGTGACCCAAGGACAGGATCTGGTACACATCATACATTTGGCTTCAACCAATGGATCCAGCCTGTCCAGACCCCTCTGCAGGGCCTTCCTGCCCTCCAGCAGATCAACTCTCCTGCCCAACTTGGTGTCATCTGCAAAATGACTGAGGGTGTGCTTGATTTCCTTGTCAGGTCATCAATAATGATATTATACAGGATTGGCCCCAATGCAGAGCCCTAGGGGACACCCCGTGTGGCCACAAACTGGGTTTAACTCCAGAGGTACTTACTGCCTCCTTTACCTCAGTGTTTAGTAGTAAGACTAATTTTCCTTAGGGATACACAGCAACCTGAGCTGGAAGACAAAGATGGGGAGCAGAATGAGGCATCTACAATCCAAGCAGAAATGGTCTACACTACCAACACAAGTCCATGCAAGGCTACTGGCTTGGGAAAGAGTGGCTGGAAGGCTGCCTGGAGAGGCATAAGCACATCCAACATTTTGAAAGAAAGTGTGCAAAGCATTAAATAGCTGCAAAATATAGCAAGACTAAGTGATGACATATAGATGAAAAGCATCCTTTCACTGCCTTTAGCTTGATTGGAATTGTTTCTGTGCAGTTGTGGGGTGGACTAAAGACAGGATTTGGATAACACAATATCACAGTCCCAGGGGACAAATTATTCAAATTTATCTTCATATAATCATTGCAGTGTACAGTATAAAATAGGAAAAGTATTTTAATCTGTTTTTGTCTAGATATGTTTTCTTACCACAGAAAACATCACTAAAATTTTTAAATAAAGAATCCTCTCACCACTGGGATAGACCACAACTCATTTTGGGGCTGGAGTGGTCGTCACTCAGGTTACTGTACTGCTGGCCATTTGCAGAGTGGGTGACCCTTTCCTTGTAGCATCAAGATCTCTTTCTCTTCTGAGCCCTTCGTTTCAAGTGAAGGTCATAAAAAGGCAAATCCTCTTGAGGTATGTGTTTGTTGGGCAATTGTGAAAACCCACCTGAGCAGAAGCAAACCAGACAAATGGGGTCCCAGCAGGTCCCAGTACTCTCTGCCCTGAAGAAGCACTCATGTCAGAGTTGTTCTCTTAAAGCTTTCCGTTATCTTATGAAATCTAGTATCCTGTTTTGCCTGGGATCATCTGTTCATTAAACATCAACATCCTTATTTTCAAAGTAATGACTTTTAAAAGGTATTGCCACAGGGAGGCCAAATTAGGTCAGGGTCACTGCCATGCCAGGCAGTGCCATGCGTGCACAGAATAGATGTGTGCCTGTTTTTCTCTTAACCTCTTCCTCCCAGACCTTCAGACACTTTGTTGAAGCCTGATTATGACTGTAGTAGGTGCTGTCTGCGTCCGGCTGACCACAGGGTGGGGAAAATTGCATACATCTGTGAGGAGTTAGAAATTCCCTTCAGCCACCTGTTGTTCTTCACTTTAGAAATTCAGCCTTAGCCTGACCAGAGCTACTACCACAAAGGTAGAATTTCTACATCATCCATGGTCTAGTCTATTGTCTGTTACTGGTGATAGGGAGGCAAGTTGACCTGCTTCCTTCAGTTTGCACTGTGAAGATCTTTCTCTAATATAAAGACATACCTAGTGCAGAATACAAAAATCAAAATATTTAATCTCTTCCACTTTTCCTAGGCTCTCTCTGTGATAAGAGGCTCCCAAAGGCCAGGAATTCACCAAGGAGTTTGAATATCCTTTGACTGCTATTAATCCTTATGGGGTAATAGTGGGAGGAACTCCTCAGCAAACACAGGGCTTTGAAGTTAATTCCTTGGAATTAACCTGGAAAGCACAGCCTGGAAAACAGCCATGACAATCCACTTCCTGCAGACTGTATAGGGGAAGGAGAGAGCTGGGCAGACAAATTTGCTCTACTTCAAAATGGCCCCCAAAGGGTGCCCTGGGTCAAGGTACTCCATGGCAGGTGAATGGCTCTATGGCACCAAAGTTTATTTGACAAAATTTGTCTCATCTTTTAAAAAAACTGCATTGAGCAGAAGGCTCAGAGGAGGAAGAAATGACAGATGTTAACAGTAATTACTGTTTTTACAGATAACTGCGGTCACTGGTCCTAAGCCAGATTTGAAGACAGTGTGAGCTTGTCTTCCTTGATAATATTTGTGCTTCATCCTAAATCCCAGGTCATGGCAATGCTCTAAAGTAATTTATTGCTCATTTCCATTCTGTTATTTTTAATTAACTTGTGAATTCATGAATGTGCATTTTCTGTGTTCTTAGAGGAGCTGAGGTGCTTTTCCTGCTGTTTGGTGTCAGCTGGGAAGACAGGATTGTATTAGGTTTCAGCTACTCACATTTCTCAGTTAAGCTATACTCTAAAACTGCCCTGCCATCAGTAACATATTTAGATGTACAAAGAAAGGGGTGAAAGCAAATGGGGAAATTCCAGTTTTGTCAAAGTCCCTGGCCCTTGCCTTACATGGGAAGGGCTGTATCCAGGCCTCCTGCAGTAAGTCCCTCACCCTGACATCCCAGTTCTGGTAGCTAACATCAAGGCCATGATAAGCTATCCAGGCTACATATGGTGTTAATAGCTAAAAGTTGGTATCCTGATAGAAAGAAAACCTGTAAGAGAAGGTTTCCATACTTGGCCATATGTTTGCTCCTAGAATACATGGTCTTCTGTAGGGCAGGGCACCAGTTCACTGGCTCTGTTCCAAGTTGTCACTTAACTGTGAATTCACAGAGGGGGTTAATGAAGCCAGCATAGCTTTCCTAACTTCAGCTGTCTGGGCAGTACCATGGACTTAACGTGCTGCTTCAGTTATCTGAGTTCTCTAAAGGAAGGACAGCAAGAATGGTATTTAGAGGAGATCATTTGCATTCAGAACTATTTAGGTTGCTTTCAGCCAGGTAGCCTTCAAGAACAGAACACGTGTCAAAACTCACCAAGCAACTTCACTGAGGCAGATGCCTGTGAGGGCTTTGCCAGGCTGTTTGCCCCAGCACCTGAGCAGAATCAAATGCACTCTTGCTGGTAAGTGTAGGTTTGCTGTGTAACCTGGTTACTCTGCTCAGATTCATTGTGGCTTCCAGACGGCTCCTTTCCCTGGTCCATATGAGCTCTCTCGGGTGTCTTTAACATACCTTGTATGTAAATGACTGCAATACACCCTTGGAAAAAATTATTTGCATACTTTTAATGAGGTATACTGATAAATAAGCAGATTATAATGTCATTGCCTTAATGCCAATGTGCATGTTTAGCTCACTAAAGTATGAGTAACTGATGTCAGCTGCGTCAAGAAGCTTCCAATATCTCTTTTAAAGAGAAATATTTTAATCCAGACATGGGCAGAAAAAGCAGTAGCAATTTAGGCTTGCTTGACTGCCTGCTCACACTCACGGCCAGGATAGCTGCTGGGAAAGCCTGCCTGGTCTTGAGACACTCCAGGGAAGGAGGGCAGGCTGGAGTATGCCACTTCCCAAGGAGCCCCTTGGTGAGGCTGCAAATGCCACACAGTGTTACCAGTTGAATATTGCTGGCCTAGAAGTCACTAAACCTCTTAATTTTATTTCTTGACTGTAACCTAGAGATAAGGTCCTAGCTGTGATAAATGAGTAGGAGATGCATAATTAGGCATCCAGTGGCACACAGATGATGCAGCTTTCCTTAGTATTTAAGGCTGAGGCTGACAACTCAGTCTTTGCCAACCAATATTCTAGCCTAGGGGTATCCTTTAATCATGCCTTGGATACACAGCCTAACTGCTGACAACATTGTATTTGTGCTATTGTTTCTCATGTTGTGTACAATGAAAACAAGGCATTTCAAACTGCAAAGCACAGCTGATGTAAATGAAAAAAAATACAGTTGTTACCAGGAAACAGCTGATCAATATGCAATGCCACAGGAGCATATGGAGAGTAGAATAAACCTAGATTAGAATAAGGGATTGGCAGGAGCCATGTCCAGGGTATTCTGCACCTGGGAAAATATCCAGGAAATGCACAGGAAAAATATCCATAAGAGGATGGATTGGTTATCAATAAGAAGCTTTCTACAAAAGCCTTCTACAAGGCTTCAACTGACCTGCAACAGATGAAGTTCAAAACTGATTAATTGGATAGCATGAACCTCTCAAGGAATTTGGAGATTAACCATCAGAACAGGTCCAGATGCAGCTGCTGGTGATTAAAGGCTGCTGACTTCAAAATAGCAGGAGGACATCAGGTTTCCAAAGCAATATCACATGAAAAATTTGGACAGTGATAGCAAACAGTAAAGCTTGCAGGAACAACATGTCTAATTATTCCTTTTTGCTCTTCATTTAGTGTCATCAGGAGATCAGCAATTCTCTTAGGTTAAAGCAAAGTGACCTTGTTCTGCTGTCTTGTGAAAAGGCTTTTCTGTCTTTACAACTGTCTCAAAGATTGGTGAAGGCACTGAACAGCTGGAAGTCATGCTGTTTGTCTCCCTGGGTTTTTTTTTTTTTTTGCAGTTACTCTTTACTTTCTCTAGGAGTAGAAAAATCTCCTTTCCTGATGGGATTTTCTTAGTGTTACGTGTGTTCATTGCAGGAATGAGAAAAAGAATTTTCTGGCAGACTTGTCCCTTTTCCTTGGTTATATACCTTCCTCATCTCTCCCAGATAATGAACTGGGACCAGCTACATGAGTAAATAGTAGGTATTTGAAAGAATGGAGGCTTATATCATATATTTTATGCTTCTATCATCTTTTATACTTTCTCTACACTGTCTGATAAGATATTTCCTGAAAACATTAGGCCACAGTTCTAGGACAGGAAAGTTCCTTGAAAAATTCAGTTTGCATGTGGCTGTGGCACCTAAGTCTGTGCTAATCTTCAAACGGTGGAAATATCCCCATGAAAAGTAAATCTAAGTGAGGTTTGGGGGTTTGTTTAATTTTTCTTTTTACCTATGTGTTTCCCCATGGTCCTTCTTTTATGCTGTTTATGGTGAAAAAACATTTTGATGAACCAGGGGATTGATGGAAATTCTTTCTGCTCTTATACACTGTACCCCTTGCAGAGAGTGGAAGAGAAGACTCTGGAGAGCAAAATAAAATATTAGATTCCAGCTGATAGACTAACAGGACTGATACACGGAGAGCTCTGCATCTGAGAGGCAGAGAAATTATCCTAAATTTAAAGAGTGAATTTCACTTCTTGTATGGGGAATGTCTTCATTTTATCAATATTCTCTGATTTGTGCAGACATCTTCACACTATTTAATCTGTCAAAGAAGTTGTTGTGAAGGATTCATAGAAATTTATTCATTCCTGAGTCTAGAAAAATCACCGTGATCTATTATCACTTTCCCAGTTAATCCTGTGCTGACAATGGCTTGTAACTCACCGCACAAAACTTTTATCTGGTATTGCTCAATTCTGCCTATCTTCCCTGAAAGACTAACACAAATCATTCCTTCTAGGTGGGACAATAGCTTTGAATCCTGCAAACACATAAGACTGTATTTAACTGTGCTCTAGATCTCATTCCCTTTGACGTCAGGAGAGACATTCAAACAGAGAAAATGAAGTGTTTATGTGCTTTGTAGCATTATTAAGTTTTGCCCTTCTTCTTGCTATCAGCCTGGCTGTCCCAAGTGCCTTTGAAGGCGTGAGACTGTCCAAGCATAGATGAGCCATGACATAAACTCTGAACAATTAAAGGGGAAGTCCAGCTGCACACCCACGGCCTCTGCCTTCAAATGTTGCTTTTAATAGTGTAGCAAGGGCTGTTTAAAACAGCAACATTTTCTTGAGAGGGTGAGAATTTGTATCACAAAGATTAAACTAAATCATCAAAGAGCAGAGGCAAGCTCAGTTACGGGGTGTTTTCAGTCCTCCTTTCCTCCTGTTACACAGCTGCTGCAGACACACTATTGCTGTAATGCTGGCTGCTGATGGGAGAAGGTCAAAGCCTTTGGCTCTGGACAGAAGGATCCCAGGCACTTTGCCTGCAGCATAACAGAAGAGGCAAAGGCCAATGAAATGGCTACTTCAGGCATGATTTATTTGATATAACAGAAACCTAGCTGGAAAACACATGACAGTCACAGGCCATGTATAATATAATTTAATATAAGTGGGGGAAAATAGAGAACTACAGAGGTTATTGAGCACTGGGCATGTGTGAAAGCAGATCACAATGGAGCTGACTTTTCTGTGCTTAGTCTCAGAAGCATTGACAGACTGCCAGAGGGTGAGGTATAGGGAAAATCTTGGAATCAGCTTTAATTCCACTAGAGAAGATGGTGTCTGTTAAATTTTGGGGTTCTCTTGTTTTTGCCTTAGGCCAGCTATTCTGCTAAATCAGGTCACACACTGGGCTTCTCTCACTTGGAGGTTTTACTTAACCGTTTAGCATGAGCTTCCCCAAAGCAGTAGTCTTCCTTCCCTGGGGCAAAAGGCTTGAGTCACTGCCCTTCTCTCCACCATAAGTGACCACAAATGCCCAGGCCAAGTAAGTACATTCAGTGCTTTGTGATGGGATGGGGAGCAGGTGTAAAGGGCTAAGTGAGGAGCTCAGAGCCAGAGACAATATGTGGGCTGTGAACCTGAAACCTGTGTCCTTCTGGTCAGGGAAAGGTACAGAGAGGAATCTGGTGACAGGAAGGCATGAAACTTTAAAGATGAAGAGGGAAAACTGATGTCTGATTTCACTCTCCTTACTTAATAGGGGATGTAATGCCAGCATCATCAGACTGCCAAAAACAAGAGGCTGGGTAGCTTTCTAGGTGACAATCAGGCTAGGGCTGCCCAAAACCAAGGCACTTTATCCTCAGCATGAGGACACGGTGCCACAGACCAGGCTGCTCCCAGGCTACATCTTTTTCCCATGCAGAAAACACACCTTCTAGGAATCAGGTGTCTCCTACCCTGGAGTATTTGGCTTTTGTAGAGCATGAGAAGCATCATTAGCCATACTTGGGAGAAACTTCTGCAGAACTTGGACACCTTTCAGTCATATAGGAAGAACCATACTCAGCTCTGGACAGTTACCAACAATGTAACTGTGAATGTAGTGTGATGGACATGTCCTGAATGCACCTTCATGCACACTTGCCAGATGTAAGGATCCTTTAAAAAGTGACACAATGACATCAACAAATTTAGATTCCTTATCTTGATGAATTTGTAGCCATTAAAAGAGAAGCTGGGCCATGATCTTTTCTTAAAAACAAATTGTAGTAGCTTTGTCATAAAGACATTTAGAGAAATCTCTTTTGCTTAAAATATTCTATAGAAATGTCAGTTACTTAAACGTAAGTTCTTTTTCCCCACTCATAGCAAAGACTGAATTGGCAGGTAGAAGAAGAAGTAAATTTCTGAGTTTTTGGGACAAAACTGCCTGCCATGATCAGGCTCTACATTTCAACTTCATCATTTGCAGTTATCATTCATGCTGTTGTAAAAGCAGCAACATGCTACAAAACCAGACATGAAGTATCTTGTACATAACCTGTATCAGAAGTAATGACCCTAGACTGGTAGAGACCTGGATCTGTGAGCGCAATAAAGGAATTCTTGGCACAGCCCTTCCACTCTGTTTTCCTTTCTGCAGATCTGCTGTGCTGCACCTCCAGAGGTGTAGCTGCACCATGCCAGTATGTGAGTGCAGTAGCAGGAAACAGCCTCCCATCAGCTTCGGGGTGATGCTAAAGGGGAACAGTTCACTGGAGACAGAGAACATGAGCTTGGAGATGTTGTGTGTCCACACCCCCCTTCCCCTCACTGCTGCATGTGTGCTCAGGGAGTTCCCCACTGTGCAGAGGAACCTGCTGCTGAGCTCCAGGGTGGGCAAGTGCAGGGTCCATCCTCAGAAACAATTCCTCTGGCAGTTCCGCTTTGTTTAATCTCTTTAATCCTCCCCTCAACTGCCTGTTGGAACCACAGAGAACAAAGCACCCTTTCTTTTTGCTGTGTGCTGATGAGGCATGGTGTCTTAATTACAAACATCTACCCCAGAGGGAGACAGATTACCTCTCCAGCCCCATTTTAGGGTGGAAATGCTGCTCAATCACATTGATCCCTGTACAGAAACCACATTCATCTATAGTGCCCTCTGTTTTCTGCTTGTCTTTTAAGCTAAAGAATACATAGATACAGTGCTTCATTAACGAAACTCAAACAAACCAAACCAAACAAGCACAACACAAAAAACGGATTGTGTAAAGGTTATTTAAAAAAAATATCCATATTCGATGTTTTTCCTGCAGTCGTATCTTTCCTCTGATTTCCTTCAATACTCCATTCATTTATTTGCACACTGCATGCAAGTCAGTATGGTACCTGCTGGTACAGATATGGATTAATGTTTTAAATTGTTCGTTCATAGTGGGTGCAGCTTTCTGAAAAACAGCTCTGTTTAATTACATTTAGACAGTGGATGTTAAGATAGTTACTCTCTGGTACTCCATTCAGGCTCAAGTACATGCTGAGTGGGGGCACTGTCCCTCAAAAATCCTATTTAGTAAATTGAACTGATTCTAGGACTTTTATTTATACATACTGTTGGGCAATTCAGTTCTTTAACACCGAGTGTGTGACTAAAGGCACAGTTGAAAGCTCTGGTACTTGAGCCTGGGATCTGTTCCAAAGGTCAGGAGGTGGAGGATGGCTTGCAGGCACCAGACCAAAGTCTCTGCTATGACCTGTAAGACCTAAAGTACAATTTAGATGTGGGAGATTTCAAAGTTTAAAAAAATGTGTGTGTATGGACTTCATAAAAAAAAATCTTAATTTTGAATTAAAGGGAGAAGAGACCCAACAGTTCATGTACTGAATCAATCAAAAGAGAAATGAGGCTCTAAGCTCACCTTCCTGTTTGTCCTAAGACCACATACAAAGATGAATGACAGACAGCGACCTCGTGCTGACAGTTCAATAAACCAGGGCTTTGTGTGTCTTATCACGTTTAATTAAAGCCTGAAAAACTTGCAGCCAACAACACTTGTCCTGGCTGTGTTCATTTGTAATTAGCATGTCAATCCCTTCCACTTAACTGGCTGCCAGTCTGAAACTCCAGAGCACACCACCATCCAAAACATGGACATTTGGGTGGTGTTGGCTGCTAAGTCTTTTATGTCCCTGCTGAAAGAAGAGGTGCCCTCTACAGTGTTCTTCATAACTATTCCTGATTCTCCCTGCCTCTGCTACTGTGTCTTGCTCATGCAGGATTTCATTTTTCATTTCTGAAGGCAATTTTAAAACATCTGGAAGCAATTACTTTGCTTTCAGGGTTTTTTTTTATATTTGTCTCTTTTTTGCACTTCAATCAATTTCATTTGGCCGCTGGGGACTCCAAAGAGCCCCTTTCTGTGCATACCCCAGCACATGTGAAATAAAACATCATACTTTGCTTACTGCCATAGGGTAGGTTTTATTTCATTTTAATCCTTAACTGATGTTCTCAGGCCTAATCCTGCTTCCCTGCTGTGCTCCTGTGCAGGGAATATTTTCCAGAGCAGGCTGCAAAATCATGGTGGATCTCTGTGCACTCATCCAACAAAGTCGACTTGCCCAGAACCAGAAGGGATTGTATTCACTGTTTTCTTAATAATTCCTTCCAAATAGATGGCTCCAAAGACTTCCAAGGGGACCTCCTCCAAAGGTCTGCTGGGAACTTTCCCATTACAGCCCACTGTCCCAGCATGATATCTCCCATTAATACAGGGATCTTTCAGCTCCATCTGTGCCAGATTCACCCACAGCTTCTCTCTTGGTCTCCAGGAGCTGATGCCAGTAAAAAAGCCAAGGGAAAAAATGTCACCAGGTGCTCATGTCCTCTGAGCTGTTTGACTGGGGCTCCAGGGCACAACCACAGCATAGCCAGTGCAAAGTCCCATGCTTCTTTTCCTGACTGTAGGCACCATCAGGAGTCTCAGATGGAAGTGAAGGACAATGCTGCTGGTTCCCAAGAGAGGAAGTTTCTGCAGATGCTACATGCTTTGTGTTGAACGCTAGTACAAGAGTGCATGTGGCCCTTCTCACAGGACTCTTCATCCTTGGCTGCTTGATTCATCCAACATCCTCTTGTGTGAGTCCAGCCTAGCCAACATGTCCTGCTTGCAAAACCTCTGTCCTGTGTGACTCCTGTGTGACTCCTTGTGCACCAGGGCACAGAAGGTAACAGCATATTGCACTGGAGCCCCAGATGTAGGGAGCGTTTTTGACACTTGGACATGTTTTCAGTAACTATACTCATTTTTATTATTCTCTTGTATTTTGATGTTTATTTTGAGTCGTGTTTAACACATCAGATAAAAATGGTTAAATCTTGCAGGAAACATACACAAATTTGTTATATTACTGGAACATTTCATTTGTTCCCATTGAACAGACTAGGCTGGAGAAAGGGAAGAGTATTTTTGTATACAGGATTGTAAACACTTCTAACTTTCAACCATATAAGTAGCAAAAAAAGAATAATGTATAATACACAACTTATTCTCTGAAATAAAAACCAACCTGATGCTGCATAGTTTTGGATTCTTAGTTAGTTTTTTGAATCATCTAATTCAATAAGACCTAATTTTTAGATCTTACTACTAGTTTTTGAAAGTTTTAAGATATACTCATTCTGACCCATGGAAAAGGCATCTCAAAGCATCATATCCTTACATATAAGTGTGTATGTACACACACTCACACACAGTAAGTCCATCTATTATAACACACATATAAATATAAATTTCAATATACTTCTAAAAGCAAAACCACAAAGAAAATCTTCTCATCTCTTTGACAGCTCTTTGTGTCTTTGACAGATGTTTCTAATAAAGCAGAACGATGCAAAGTGTTAAACAATAGTTCTGTTGAAGTCAGTGTGGCTCCTGCCACTCATTTCTTGTAGGGCTGGTACTGCACTCCAATCTCTGCCCAGACCAAATTAACAGAAATGTCAGCATCACAAGCTTTCCACGTGGCTTTGGATTCAGTGCAAATATCAAATAATCTGTGAGGCGCCCTCCCCCCTCCCTTTCTGAGTGTTGTTAACAGCTTGAAAGGATCATCTTTAATGCTATTAGAAAAAGAGAAAATATTTGAATAATGTAATTTGCTGTTCCTTATGCATTTGTCTTATATTTTCTGCTGTTGCAATATAAAAGTAAAAAGATACATTTCTGTATTTGCATATTATGTCAATTGAACACTTTTATACAACACATTTAATGTCTCTCTAGCTTTATCTCCAGGAGACAGAGCAAATATCCCTAGATTGAGGGTAATATAGGGCACTTTGCAAAGTGTCTGAATCCAGAAATAATTCAGAGAAGCGCTGTTGCAGAGTGTAATTCTCTCTGCCTGCTTTCTGCTCCTTTCCTTCCAAGGGAAAAGAAAAAAGTGGGGGAGGGTTATTAGAAACATTTCTATTACCCATCTCTGAAATGGTTCTGTGTTAAAGCTAAAGGGAGACAGGAGAAGTTTCGCTCCTCATTATCTTCAGAGTGACCTCGGCACTGGTTTTGCCTATGGAATGCAGGGGTACATCTGCTCCACATCAAAGTTCATTCCACATTTTTCTGCCCTCTGTCATCCCATATTTGCAGTACATTCTTCTCTCTTTCCTTAATTTTGCTTTTCCCCATTCTTGGCAGACTTCAAGGACATTGGAAAATTCACCATAGCATGTGTTAGAAAAACAAAGAAGAATAAGTCTTTGTTATTTGAGGATCATCAGAACAATTTCTGGTGAATTTTCAGCACTCTTGCATATGGCCTGCTTTTCTAATGCTGTTATTCATATATTTTCCAATATAAACTTTTTCCAGCCATTGTTTATTTTATTAGGTTTTGGTGAGCTTTGCTGCACATGGATTGCAGTTTGGATTGCAAAGGTACTTCTAACACTGCAACAGCAAACTTTGCTCGGTAAAACATGAGTTTTTCTTTTGTTTATGATACAGAGATTCTAAAATACACACACACACAAAAGAAAGTGTGACAAACCTCAGTAAAGGTTGACTCCTCAGCATAGCACACAAGCAGACATTTACTAAAATGAGACGCTGCTGAGCTCTCTGCTAGCAGATATGTTCCTCATATATTCCAATAAGTGTACAGGCAGATCTCTGCAGTATTTTCCTCATAAGGATGGAGCCAAATGATTATTTGACTCTGGTCTGACTAACCTATGAACCAATAATGGTCAGAGTAAATTTAAAATGCCAAGTGATTTTGTTGCCTGGTCTGCACCTTTTAGCCATCTGCATTGCACCAGACACACTGAGGTTCTTGGGTCCCCTTTTTAACAAGTTGTCTGATTTCCTTTAGGACAATGTCTGGAGCTCATCTTCTAAAGTACTAAATGATTAGTGTTCTAAAGAACAGCACTGGCTGTAGACAAGTTTTAGTCCCACTCACCAGCGCAGCAGTTTGTACTCTCAGGCTGCTATCTGTGTCACAAGTTAGCGCATGCAATGTGCAAACTTCAGGTTCATGCTATTAAAACCCCCTCTCTGGCTTAAGTACATCAGTTTCAGATGCACAGGAATAAACAACAAAAGTATTTTTGGGATCCCACATTGGGCACAATAGAACCAGGCCATGTAATTTGCAGGGCAGATGGAACTAGGCTGCCCTGAGGGTGGCTACCATGAGCAGCATGGATAAGTCCTTTTCTGTGCCTCTTGGCCTGGCTGCCCAAGTCCTTCATGTCCTGCCATAGATGTTGTTGTGGCTGCAGGGATGTATCTGAAGACATTGAAAACTGCTCCAACAGTGATGACAAGAAGCATTATTCCTTCTTATTGCACAGTGAAGTACATAATATCCCTTAATATAAATGTTGCTGATCTAGAAGTGAACTGGGCTTCTATGATGGGCATATGGGTAAAAAAATGTTCTGAGCATCCTCCCTGTCCCTTCTACCCCAGGCTGAGGGCTAGGCTGGTTTACCATGTTTACATGTGAGCCTCTCTGTACCAGAACAAAGCACTGATGATCACAGTGGGCTGATAATTAGGTCTGCTTGTAAAATGCTTTGATATCATCTTTTCCTTCTCTTCAGACAAATCAACTTACTCATCCATAATTAATTCCCAAATGACTTCACTATTTGTCCCAAGCTACCTAACCCTCTATACAGAATCTGCATGCATAATTTGTATGGATTTGAGATGGATGAGGAAGATACAATTTTAGTTTTACTCAAACTTTTGAATGTGACTTTGGTGTAGGAAGCGCAAAACCAAAGGCCCAGAAAGGTCAGCTGGGTCCTACTCCATTTTCACATCTTTTATCCTCTTCAGGCTTTTTAACAGATATCTCTCTCTGAGAACAAACTTGAGTCCTTTGTCTTTCCCTCATGTTGCCTTTTTTGTCTAGGAAGGACACTCACTGATGTAGCTCTGGATCAGCTTTCAACAGTTTCACCAGTGTGACAAGGACCATTGCAGGGCTGAGATCACTATAAAGCAGGCATGGAAGAGAGTCTGTGGCTCTTCCCAAACTCATTGATGGTGTGCTTTATTTCATAGTTCCCATCTGCATTACATTTAGTGCCTCATTTTCCAGTTGCTTTTGTTTTCAGGAAAACAGAAACAATTTGTGCCATCACATTGCATTTCTTGTCTATAGTTAGACAAAGGGTGAATAGTGAGAATCCATTGTGAGCATTCAGTGAGTCGCCTCTGAGCCCCTCATTTCTCTGCCTTTGAATTCCAAGCATAAAAAACCGTGCTGTTCTCTTTTGCCTGTGAAGAAACATTTCAGCTTCAGTCTTGCCTTTTAGGTTGTTCTGCTTTCCAGCCCACTGCTGGTTTCACAGAACACAAATAGTTGGAACATGCCATCTATGGGCCTGAGGAAGACTTGCAAGCTCAAATAATTGGTTACAGAGGCCTGTTCTGCTATTTAAAGAGGAGGCAAGCTGTATATTCCATTAAAGAAGCAAGGCAGTGTTTGGGGACAACTCCCATCCCTCATCTTAAACCACTCCCATTCTAAATATAAACCTGCCTGAGCACAAAAGTGCTTCCTGTTAGGAAGCGAATACTGATTCTGTCTGATTCAATGGCACATTGCAGTGGTGATAGGGAGAAACAGATGGAACAAAACTCTCCTAACGTTGTTTTGGTGTTTGGTTTTCAGTAAAATATAAATTCATGTCTTATTCACATGACTCCTACTTAAGTCCCAGCTGCTGAGCCAGCCTAGGGTTGACTAAGACCAGCGCTGGACTTTCTGTTATTCCTATTGAAGTCATATTTGGGGATAAATAAGGCTCATTTCCCATATTTAGCACTTTTTGAAATGAAACATCATTTCAGCCAATAAAAGGCTGCAAGGTGAAAACTTCAGATAGATCTGACTGGGGACTGAGCAAAGAAAGCTTGTCCTGAAAGTGCACAACATGACAAATCATGAGACATCTCAGTATGTAACCAAACCTCAGCAGCAGTGAGAGGTACTTAGGAGGACACAAGGCTAATATTTTTATTTATGAGAATGGATTCACTGCTTGTCACACTGGAGCTGTTCCAGTGTGTCAGTGGAGCCAGAATCCAGCCCTGGTCCATGGCATGCACTTCAGTGACACACTGGAGGAGAAGACAAGATCCAAGGTACACAAAGTTGTCATTGCTCCCTGTACTTTGTGGTAATTACTCATGTGCATGCTTAAGCCCAAATTTGATTGAAATACCCCTCAATGAGAGACAGTTGGCCGATAACTCAAATCCCCTGAAATTTATCTTGACCTTAGAGCATGCACAGGGACCCTGAACAAGTAACAACCTGTGGCCAGGTTGTTAACATCCTGTCAGCACCCAGAGGTGCAAATTCTGCTCTTTGTTACACCTGTATATAGAACCAGATACATCAGGGACTGAGAGGAGTGAGAAAAGGTTCATGTCCCACTTTAAGTCATGGCTGCCAAGAACTGACTCAGTGAGACAACAACAATATCAGACAGCACTTTCAAATTTGGAGTCTTTGGTGAAGACCCATAGATCTCTATTTCGCATCTTTTGACAAATGAAGGGACATTGTCTGTTCAGCACCTTTTAAGAGAAAAAAACTTTGGCTTTTAAATATTCTAGGCATTTAAGCCAAAGAGGACAGCTGTTTCTTTCTCCTCAGAGGTTGCCTGTCAACTGTAAGTCAAACCAAATCTTTCCCAGAATGATCCCATTGCTTTGTGCTGAGAGTTTGTGTTAAACTTGTGCAAACCTCTTTGTTCATCAATGGTCATTTGTTCCAGAGCAAAATCAAACATAAAAGTCCCCAAATTACCATAGGGATAGTGCTCAGACTCTATTTCTTGAAAAATATTACAAAGAGCATGCAGTAGAAAAGGCAACCTAGTCAAGAAGCAGCCACTAGCAGGCACTTTACAGTGGACCCTAAAAATAAGCGAAGAAAAAGACCTCTGTCCAGAGACACTGAAGCTGCTCATGCCACAGGCATAAGCAACCTTTGAATTAAGTCTGCTGCCACCTTCTTGAGTAAGGCTGACTTTCACTGATGTGTTGGTGTGGTTCACTAGATGCTCCCTCAGAGTAGAAGTGATGCAAAGCCCAGATATTCTTCTCAGTCAGACTCCAAGTGATTCTTGGTTATGCCTCCCAGTGATGATATCTTGAGGTTAGTGGCCTTGAGAAATAGTGACCAAGTAAATTATACTCATCAAAGAGAATGACAAGGAGGAAAGGAGAAAGTTTTAAAGGTGTGTGAGCAGTTTCTGTAAACAGCAAGCTAACCTTAAAGGGACAGCTGCTCTGCACTCTCATTTCATTGTTTCTGAATAAAAGTGTTCGTCAGCAAAGTGTAATATCAATTTTCTTGCTTGCAGAAGACACCACAGCCATTATGCTCCTCTCATACAGCTTATCCATGAACTGCTACTTTGACCTGATACTCTTTTTTCATATCCTCACACACTGGCAGCATCTAAATCATGCCAATTTTCTGCACAGCTTCTTGCTCAGCTCATAAGCATATCTAAATATTCATCTTTCTCTAATCTCCTAAAGCTCTTCTTCAGGCTTGTGTTACTTTCTTTGCATCCCTACCACAGATCCCATTTCTTGACAGCATCAAATACAGGCATTTTCAAAGCCCTTCATAAGTGAATTAAGGATCCAGCCTCCCTTTCTGGATACAGACAGGACCCTTGAAGACCTTCAGTGATGGGCAAGGAGGACTATAGGTGTCCACTTCTTCTAAGTTAAAAACCTAAAAGAATAAAATGATAGTTGCTACCTGTACTCAGATGAGTGCCAGTGGTCTTCCTCATCACATGGCAGGAATTAGTGTGGGGGAGATTCCTCTGAGCAGCACAAACTGCATGTCTTCCCTCCTTCTTGTCTTTCTCCATTAAGTGTAACTGATAAAAGAATGGGAATGCCTGGAGGATGTGAGGATCTATCACAGCAGTAGCTAGTGCTCTGCTGGTGGATCTCAGACCTGTGTCTTGAGAGTTGTGCATTTGGCTTGGAACAACATAGACACACCACTGCTGGGGTCATGGCATTATGAGGTTTGTGCTCTGGTGAAGCACCAACATGTGCTTATGCAGAAATGCAGTTAAGTAGGAAAGCAGATTCCGTCAGCCCCAATTTCCCGTTCATTATTCACAGTTTCTTAGATGGAACAGGTAGTTCACTCAGAGTTCTGCTTTTCAAATCTGTATGGTTGCTGAAAGTGATGGTTACATTATTATACCAGGTGCAGAGGGATGAGTAGGAGTACTTAGCTTTTCATCCACAGATAACTATTTTTCCAAAACATTTTTGAAGTAACCATCCCAGCATTTAGGTTTCTTATGCTTAATTCCACTGTTTTTCCTGTGGGTTTGTTTAAAAGCAGGAAAGAGGAGGGGAAGTTCATAATTTCATAACTACTGTAACCTTTCCAAGGAACAAAAAGGAGATCTGATCATGTTATGTGCTTTTTGGTAGGACACAGGAAAGCAGAAAATTAGACGAGTCTAGATTAGACTAGAAACTCAGTTTGGAGACATAGTGGCTCACCTTTATCCACAACAAATGCATTCTTCCAGCTGCATGTCTTAAGTCTGAGATGCATAAAACACACGCTGTGAGCTGCTGGGGCTATCAGTCCAAAATATCTAAGAGGCCACAGAATAAATCTCATTATGGCCAGGTGGCTCTTGTGCAAAGCTTTAAATTCATGTTTTGTTCTTCCCTTAGTGTTTGTGGGCTTTGGATGGAGAGCAGAATGTTAGTATTTCCTTCACTTGGCAGGAGATGGCTGCACACCCCACACCGTGTTTTGTTGCTCAATTTGTGTCTGGCTCTCTTCTTCCACTGCATTGGCACAAACACCAGCAAAACCCAGCATTTCCAGCTGGCTGAGTGAATGAAGCCACTAAAAGAGATTACTAAGAAAGCAGCCCTTGGAACTGTGAAGCAATTAATACCTTCATGAAAGTGATAAAAGAAATAATGGTGGTGGGGACAAAGAAGCTTCCCAAGGTCGTAACAGGGTCGGGACAACCCAGTGGCAAAGCCTAAGGCTGTCCTTTCTAGGACTTGGCTTCAGTTACCGCTGCCCTGGCTCAGCGCTGCTTCCACTTACCAGAGCACAGGGTACATGCTGCTCATTGTGTCACAGCCACCTTGGTTCAGAAACAAGAACTTTGGGGTTTAATTTACTTTCTTTGACTGGTTCAGATTCATGCAGCAGTTCCAACACATCAATACTGTAAATAAAAGAGAGACATAAAACTGAGGGAGTTTTAGGCTGCTGCCACAAATGGTTTTTATTTTCCTTTGCTTTGTGGTCTCACTGGCATGCTGCCTGTCTCATTTTACATTCAAGAAATGTGGACCTCCATAACATGGTACTTGTCACTTATCTCCAGATAATCTCTGACATGTTCTTTTGTTATTTCTAGATGAATAAAACAGACTAAACAGCTGATGTGTACAAAGAAATTACATGTCCTGTGATTTCAAAAGAACAACTTTGTCATCTGGTCTTTATGGAGAAGTTTTGCTGCTTTGGACATCTTGGACAGCATGTCCTTGGACATCTTCCATTTGAGTCTTGGTGAAACCAGGTGGCATCCTCTCTGCTCCTGTGTGCTGGGCTCTTTGTCTGCTCAGTAAGTTTTACCAGTGCCAGAAACTCAGAAATGGTAATTTATGCTTACTGGAACAAACATTGCCTGCCACCAGAACACCTGCTATTGTGTGAGAGACTTTCCCCTTTGCAAGGTGATCAGTCCTGCCCATCCTTCCTTCCTGCACTATAGCACCTGATTAGAAGTTGCCCCAGAAATCTTGGTTTAAAAGCTTGCACTGTGCTCTAGGATGGACCACTCTAAGCCCTTCAATGTATCACTGTAAGCCCAGCCAAAGAAAAAGGATTAAGGATTGTGCTCCAGGTGTGCAATAACTCTACTCAACAGAGACTGAAATCCAAACAAAGTCAAGGCATGTGCTTACATATATTACATAGTGAAATATCAGTCTTCACTCTCATGTAATAAAGTGCAGCAAGTGTTTAATAGGCACAACCTAGGAGCAGTGAAAATGTGGATAGAAAGTACCAGAGAAGGCAAAACAGGGTAATGTCAGTCTCAGGGAAAAGGTTCTAAGAAAGCAGGACTAGAATAATGCTAAGCTGTTTTTTAAATTGCTATTTACCAAGTAGGACGTATGTCTATTTGAAATTAACAGTAGTACTTGTAAAAAATTTTTTTAAGTCTGCTGAAGGCAACAGAAAAGAGTTGGTCACTGAAATATCTGCCAGATCAAAATTCATGTCTGAATAGGAAAGTAGGTCTGGGATTTAAAAAGATAGTCCATACCGAAACAGGGAAGTCCAAATGGCATGTTAAATAGAATTATTTTTCCTCCCTGTTCCCACTCTTGCAAAAAATTGGTTAGTGGGGTTAAAGATCACAGGGCTCTTTTCTCCCTTGGATACCTCTGCTGCTGGCTGAAGACAGCACAGCACTCCTCAGATGGCAATAGCAGGAGGAATTCCTTTCGTAACATCTGCCTACGTGAGGGTCCTGGAATTTGCATCTTCCCTGAGCCTGCTCTAGCTCACCTCCCTGCCTTCTTGACATTCCCCTCTTGTCCAGCAGATAAGAGCACATTTTCAGAACCAGTTTTGCAATTACCCATCTTCTCAGTTTTCTTTCCTGACCTTTAAAGGGGATGCACCGAATAAATGCCTTTGTACCAGCGCCAGACTTTCTGCAGGGTGGCTGTTTCAAAGGAGTAAAGATGATCTTCTCATAAATACCATGTCAGGCCCATGTTACTCACAACTTATTTATTACAGTCCTAATGCACACCGTGGAAGCCGGGGCTAGTGTTGCACAAGAATGTCCATCTAAAAGCATTTCAGAACTGCAGAGCAAAGTAGACAGCTAAATTTTTGTGCAAACTGCTTGACCATTGTTGAGTCTAGCTTTTACTTGAGTTTCATGACGCATTTAAGGCCATTCAGAGTTTAGAAGAAAATGATAAAAATATTGCAGACTGTGAATTGTTTGTGAGGCATGTGGTCTTGGCATTCAAAATTCAAACTAGCCACTTAGGTAAAAGGACAGAAAATTCTTCTGAGACATTGAGTGTGTTATCTGTTTGCCCCCACTGACTAAGTATTTCCACCCTCCTTCAAAGCCTTTTGGGGTTTACACACCCCCACAGGGCTCACCTGAGCTGGACAGAAAGCTGTTTTAATGAAAAGCTTTCCACACTTTGCTGTCATCATGATATCCTCAGGAGGTAAAAATGGCCCCTGTCTTTGGTGTGCATTGGCTCCACACCTGTGTCCCCAAACTCGGGTACTGGGAAGCCAAGAGAAATTCCTTGTTTTACTGAGAAGCTCAGCATGGACCTGAGGTGCCCTTACCCAGGTGGCAGTCAAAAAGTTATATTGATTGGGAAGCATGGCTGGGTCACAATTGTCACCGCTTCAGTTAACCCCTTCATTTCCCAAAATACAGCAGTGTATGGGAGGATTTTACCCAGTATGGAAGAGCCATGAGTTCAGAGCATCACACCCTACAGCTAGCTTTCCTGCCATACATGCATAGCACAAACAGCTAAATCCTCCTTCACTGCTCTGTCTTTCTCTGGTGCATAGGTGCCTGATGGATTGTGAACCTGAGGAGGTGGTGGGTCCCTGTGCTTCAATACAGTTATGATCAGTGTGGTTGTGTTCAATGCCTTTCCCCACAGTTTTTGCTGTGAAAACCATGTGCGTAGCTCTAACAGATCAGGGGAAAATATTTTATACTAAGAAAAAGCAGAGAAACCATCTCAGGTGTTTTTTTATGCCATTGAGTAAGCCTTGGCATTTTTACAGGGCTGGTGCCTATTGAAAATGTGGCTCTAAGACCTTTGGTGGAAGCAATTTGTCCTTAAGATGAAAAAAATTTTCAAGGCCCTTTGTCTACTGTCTTCCCACACAATAGCATTTGATAGCATTTGATGCATCCTGAGACAAAGGCTGGCATACCAATAGTAAATGCACAAGATAAAAATAGTTAATGAGAAAACTTTCTTCACTCTGTGCTTTATGGATAGTTATAGACAGATCTTAACCTAAAAAGATCTGACGTGGCATGCACTGCTGCTGAAGTAAAAACACTTGTGTACCCTTCATCTCACACAGCCTGTTTTTGTTTATCAAGACACAAGTAGGTATCAGCACTGTACACTTAGCTTTGACCTCTAAATCTGGTTTTCCGTTCCAGTGGCCTGACTTCTTCCATTTTTGGGAGGTTTAAATTAAACATCAATTCTATTCGGTGATGAAAGTGTTTTAAAAGCAGCAACTCCGCCAAGAGGTTTTGAGAGTCAGGTTGCTTAAGAGCAAGTAAAATGAAACTGTGAATAACTCTGCTTTTTTACTGTAATTTTCAGATGGGAAGAATAAATCAGAACCACAAAAGGGATGTTAGCAGAGCCAAAGTTATTTAGCATTTAGGTTTCATAGAGCCATTGGCAAGATAAAGTCTTTTGTGGCTCTATATCAACCTTTTTACAAATAATCCAGAAAGTTTTACTATGTGCTGAGCCTGGGGGTAACTTCATTAGTAGTCACCACATCTTATTCGAATTACCCATACAGTTGGGTGTTTAAATTACAGGAAGACTTTGTGTTTAAGAGTTTCCGCATCATGCCGAGGCTTGGGAAAAAAGTCAGGTTTAACACATAATAGGGATTGATGTGCTACTTCAAATGCTGGTGTTACTGGAAAGGAAGGAACTTCCACAGGAAGAGCAAAGGAAATTATACAGGAATCAATAAAGGAGGCTAAAAATAGTGCTTGGCTTATCTTCCACATCAGTCAAAATACCCTACTCAAGGGATACACATGCTATGCCTTGGCTGGTATATCCGCACTGCTCTTACTGGTGTGCAGGCTTTTAGGATTTCCTCCTAAGTCAATGGAGAGAGGCAAGCATCTCTAGAGGACAGTTCATCCCACCTATCTAAGGAATTGCCAGCAAAAAGAGAGTGCTGTAGAACCTGACATTTTCCTAATTGCCATAAGCTTCACATGCTTTAAGTCAAGCATGTGCTTAATTAATTTCCTGGAGGGTGCTCAGGGAGCTGAGCACCTGGCAGGACTGAACAGCTAGCTTGGAGGAAAATGAAAAAATTTGCAAATGTTCTGGATGAACCTGATGAACAAAACTGGGAAACGAGGAGAGCTTGCCTGCAAGGATGACTAAGTTGCAAGCTTGGAAGCGTAATAGGTCCCAGGAGAGAGAATATGATTAGTCAGGTAATTTACAGGTAATATGCTTTCATCGTTTTCTACTTAGCATTAATTTTCTAAAGCACCAGGAGGGAGCTTGGCCAGAGGGTTGGAGGGAGGTAGCGGTGGAGCAAGAGGCCAGGGTGGCATTGTCCTGGGGGATGCCATGCCATGCCATGCCATGCCATGCCATGCAGGGAGCAGAGCTCTAGTCCCTGAATCCGGCCATGTCCAGCCTTTCTGGCTGTGCTTTTGCTTAGGCAGAAGCTCTCTGGCAGCATCCATGAGCATCCTCTTTCCATCTACCAGGCCCCTCTGACAGCATCAGCACAGGGCAGTCATGCTCAGAAAGGGGAACAGCCAAAGCCTTTTGCCTACACATTGGAAAAGACTTGATATTTTGGGATTCAGAGCAGAAGTTTCAGCTCAGAAGTTCACAGGGATTTTAGCTGTGCAAAATGGAAGCAAGACTGAGCAATGTGAGTTGGGAGATGATGTTGCTAACCAAGGCACTAACTAACAGTGAAGAATATGGCAGGGAATATGATGGGTGTATGGCAAATTCTGGAGGGAGAAAGGATGTCACTTGGCTTTCTTCACACTTGGGATTAACCTTTCCACACTGCAGTGGCTGTTATATCTGACTAAGCAGCTGGTCAGATCTGTTAATTAGATCTATTTTAAGCCCGTGTTTAGAGGAGCTCTCTTAAAGAACAACAGATTAGATGAAGGACAAATACACTAGTATCCAAGGTCCTTCTGCAAAATGTGAGAAAAGATGGTTTGGGCACAATTAAGGAGGAGAATTTTGTTTTTTAAATGCTGTTAAAGTCTATTGCACAAACTCCTCAGGGCTCTCTACACTTCTTAATGGGGATTCTGTGACTAGATTGAGAGCAATACAGGGCTCTAAATTTGAAGATTATAGCCTGTAATATGTCACAGGAAGTTTTTAACATCACCCATTTTAATCAGCACCAGACAAACATGTGCAAAGGATAATACCCTTCCTACATGCCTCCCACCTCCAACCTCCTCATCTTGCAAACAAAAAACTACAAGAGCCAACAGATCTGCTCTGGCTTGTTTTATTTCACTTTGAGCTTATTAAAATGCTGTGTTTGCAGTTTATATTTGTTGGCACACTGTTATTTCAACGACATTTAAACAAGAACTACATAAGCAACAAGCAGATCAAGAGAGTAGCTCATTTCATTCTGTGTTTTGAAGGGATTCTATGTAGTCTTATAATCACCAATTACATTATCTGTGCTATTTATTTGCTTTTGATTTACTTACTTCAGAGGATGACTTATTTCAGCTGTTTCCCTTTGTTTCTACTCATTTCCACTTTCAGTTTCTCGAGTACCCACACGACAGATACAGCAACAACCAAATTAATCTACCAGCAGCAAGTGTTCACAAGTGTGTCTGTGTAGATGTTTAAATTAAATAGGGAAAAATAAATCATTAGTAAAAACATTAATTAAAAATTAAAGTGTTTGTAATGTGTGACTTCACTCCCTTCCCCTCTACAAGGCCAGACCTTGGTATCCAAAATCCCTGGCATGGAGCAAGTTTGCTTCCATGGCTGGCCATCCCCCAGCTGATAGCTGCTCTCTTACTGGTGTGAGGTTTGGACAGGGTAGCAGCAAAGGCTGCCTGCAGCCCTTCATGGGTTGGTACCATCCAGAGTACTGTTGCAGGCCTTTGTTTTGGCTTGGTAAACACCCCTTTTGAAATCATTGCTGGCTCCCAAATAGGTTGTTCAGGAGCACTCAAATCAAGCTGTTACCTTCTCTGTACAAGTTGTAGCTACATCTGTATAAGTAAATTTCTTACGCCCTGCTCCACTCCTTGGCACTAAGGGCCCCATGATCATATGTTTAACCTCTGCTACTCACCAAAGAGTGTGCCTATCTCAAGCTGCCTTCTGGGAACAGTTTCTGGGCCAGGAGATCTTTGGAAGATGCTCTTTGGCAGGAGTTATGCTAACAACTTTACGATACTTTGCAATTGTTCAACAATTTGAACAAAATTGTTTAATAACAGAACAAACAAGTTCTGCCTCCTGGGAATGGTCCCAAGCATTGTTATTGGTTGTGTGCTTGGACTAGTAAACTAATGTTTGCATGTGACTCCTCTTCCTGCTGCTTAGCAAAGCCTGACTTAGTCCCACCCCAGCCTTGTACTCCTTCATCCCAGAACTAAATGTCCACAGCCAGGCAGCACAGCCAGCCATCCACAAACTGCCTGAACTTCACCTCTTTGTTGTGTCTCTCAAACAGTCAGCCTATCACTTGGGCCTCTAATTTGAATGTCCTTAATAAATGTGAGCCTTTTTTATTATATGCTGAACTTATGCAATTCCTAGGAAATAGCTACAACTTTTTCTGAAATTCAGGAACCAAAATTCAATTGACTTCAGTAGTAGAGTCAGTATCACAGCTCTGTGGATGCTCTGCTTCCCTGGATAAACTGTTGCCTTCATACGGTGAGTAGTTGGCTATAACTAAAAAATTTTAAAATAAATTCACATTCTGTGAGCTGCACAAGGCAGTTTTAACTCTATCTCCTGAAACCAAGCCGAGAAGGCAAAATGTTTCCTTTCCCATAGTCCAACAATGATAACATTTTTCATATCAGGTTCTTTTAAGAAAAAAATATGCTATGCCTGTGTATGTGGGAAATACGTTCGTCTGACTATTTCATCTCTGCAATTTCTTTCCTTTTCTTGTCAGCTTCATTTTTTCCATAGGCTCTGAGAAATGACCTTTTTTTCCCTCTTTGTCACTGGAAATAAACAACTATTCTGAGTGAGCTTTTCCATCAGGAAGCAAAGCTGAATCTACTATTCCCCTACACACTGATTATTGATTGTTTGGTTCTTGGGTGTAATGGTGTTTTCTCTGCCCTCTCAAAGGTGATATCAATGGTGAAACCTCTGACTAAGGTCAGTGAAAATTTGAATCCTGTTATAAAACAATATTCCAAAATAATTCTGGGTCAGGCTTCACTGTCTACCAAGACCTCCCTCATCCTCGCTGGGAGCCCTGAATGTCTTTCCTGTTCTCCACCTCTCCATCTTCTAAAGCTTAAGGAAGCTGGAGTGACAGTTACTCACTTCTCAGCTGTCCTACTGTGGGTTAGCACGAAAGTGCCAAAATGAGTCAACACTTTACCTGCAGGAGAGCTTTGCTTTCCTCTTAGAAACAGAATGGAGAATGGCTCATATCACATTGCCCAAATAGGAAAGAGAATTGGAAAAATAGAAATTATTAGTACTTGGTGAAATGAGCACAAGGCATTTGGACAGTAAGTGCTCTGTGGCCCGAAGGAAAGAAAATCTTGTATCAGGAAATGACAAGATGATATGTAAAAGAAGAAGGGATGATAAGTTGTGGCAGTATGTTCTTAAAGGCTGGAGGAGAATCTTATCATACTGTGGGGTCTGGTATCAAAGGCTCACTCTGAATCCTGAGGAGGTGGGTACAGTC